>MQTX01000077.1:771650-1000251 GCA_009735665.1 Angiostrongylus cantonensis
CATTCCAATGTTCGCATGACGTTCTGGAGGATGGCGGTAAATAATTTTGGCGGGATGGTATCGCCTTGCCTAACTCCTCTTTTGACGTCAACGTTAATATCGTTTTAGAATGGTGAAATTTCGGTTGTGAAATTTTTGTACAGCTCACGAAGAATCTTTATGTACTGAGTAGGGACTCCTTGACTACCAAAGGCTTCCATGACTGCTTCTATCTCATTTGAATCAAAGGCTTTCTCTAAGTCGATGAAAGTGAGACAGAGCGGTCTTACGTGCTCTCGCGATACTTCAATGAGCCTTGTTAACGTGTGAATGTGATCCATCGTACTAAATCCTTTTCGAAACCCTGCTTGCTCGCACGGCTGTCCTTCGTCCAGTGTTCTGTCAATCCTATTCAGGATGACTCGAGTGAAAAGTTTGTAGACGACAGACATCAAGCAGATTGGGCGATAGTTGCCTATATCGTGTAGGTCGCCTTTCTTGAACAACATCACGGTCTTGCTTGTCTTCCGCTGAATCTTGCATTCAAACAGATAACGAGTGAAAAGCCTAGCCAGTGTGCTTACGAGGACTGGCGGAAGGTTTTTCAGATGTTCTGATCTTAACCTGCCCGGACCTGGTGCTGTTCGATTTTTCACCGACGAAATGGCATGTCGGATTTCGGAAGGGAGAACCGGCGGAACAGCATATCCATCCTCTTTTATTTCATAAGACGGGAGATGGACATGGCTGTCGAAGAGATCTGAGTAGTAATCGTGGATAATTTTCTCAATTGCCTTTCTGGACGCTGTTATTTTTCCGTCTGGGCGTCGAAGCGCAATCATTTTGGTCTTGCAATTGGCCATGCTTCGACATGCTTTGCGAATGCTTCTCCCAGCCTCTGCAGCTTCGACCATTACTGCTGCTCTTCTCTCTTTAAGATCTTCTATTATCGCCTGTCTGCATTGTTTCGCACGTAAGTATGCGCATGTAGGTATGTAAGAAGGGTGTCGATTCTTTTCTGTTCGTCCTGCTTCTGATTCATTATAAGAAATTTTAGTAGCGCAATCCTACCTGTTTATCGTGGGCATGTGCGAAATCGTTGTCACCAGTTCGTGGTTGACCGAATGTAACCAGCTGTACTCTGCCTGAGGACGTCAGATTAGCAGCTATTATATACGAAGCGGCCAATGAGGCAACCGCTCCTCCTAGGGAATGGCCAGTAATCTGATATGTGAGTTAAAGTTAGTACAATGTAAAAACGATAAGAAGTAGCTAATATTAGATTGAAACGAAAGAAGTTTTTTTTGGTGCGTTCAACTATAACGAGCGCTCTAATCCAAAAATAATGGCCGTCTTTGATCACCAATTTTGGAATAATGTACCTTACCTCAAACGCGACCTTATTTAGTGAAAGCTATTGGAATCTACATATTTTCTGCCAAAATGTCATAAGTTCATTTGTTATGGTCATACAATATACTGGTTTTCCCGAAGCGTCGGAAACTCCAACTTACAAAATAGCCATCAAGAAGCTTGAAAAAGCGGTTATTGTCAGACTAAGGTACTTCATGAGGAATGGATTAGGCAAAATTTCCTATCCCAGCTCAATCAGCGTTTGCACTGTTTGTTGTATGGTATGTGAAAGAGCAGTGTTGGGGAAAAGACTGGAAGTTTGTGTTGGTCTTCATAGCTGATATGATCACTTCATCTTCGCCTTCATAAAGATTCATATACTTGGAACAAACACTTTCGAACCATCTATGTGCTGTGGGTTTCAGAACTTTTTAACCGGGTCGTGCTTGTGCTTCAATAATGTTTCAAATTACTATCATTTCTTTACGCCTAGGCAAAAAAGCCGTGAAATAGAACGATTAGATTTGGGCTATTGAAGGAGTTACGTAGCCAGCCTGAAATCGTTCCAAACCTAGTTTTAAAGTAAAAATTATGCGGCAAAAGTAAAAAGTTAAGTTTAACATGAAATACGTTTAAATTTTATGCATCATTTATCCATTTCAACACATAGAAACAAATTTCATGGTGTCATTACAAACCTAATAAGCCTTGCGAAATCGTCCATTATTTTCGCGTTAACGACGATCGCTTCGAGTTACTTATCTCACTTGAAATGCTACGGTCATCGAAATCGTAACTCTTTTACACGATCTGTTTCTCATCTATTCTGCGGATCGTAGCATTTCCTTCATTTGATGTGCTTCCTCCATACACGGTGGACTCGAAACTTTGTATGTAGGTGCAGCTGCTGTACAAGGACTTCGTCATGAATGTCGTTAAATACTGAACGAATCCATTGTCTTTGGAGTCCTTGGATAGCGAGTTCAGAGTGTTTCTACTTAGACTGTAAAAAGTGAACAATTCCCAAGCAATTTTAGCACCTATTTCTCTATCTCGGAGGCACAAGAAGCTTAATTAGCTGTAGACCGTGTCGAACCATCGCCGTACTCGTGATGTGGAGCATCACTTCAACTACTCTACTCTCTCCATCACATCGTAATGCTTGACTTAGTTATGCGATTTTTATAAATCCTTATACGTTTGGATTTACATGATGATAGTACAAAACCCTTATTGGGCTAATGTTTTGGCGTCTTCGATCTCTTCACAGCCGCATTGATCTGAGTCGATCGTGCACATCTGATCGTTGTCGTGATGTGTGCCTTCATTGTCGTACCGAGTAGAACCCAATGGCGTGGAAGCACCGTTTGAATAGGGAACTACACTCGGCGATGCCCTTTTTTACGGGACGAACGTAGACCAATTTCCCTGTCCAATATTGTTAGTGATTTGGCGGACAATTTGTCCTGTAGCAATTTAGCAATTTATTTGCTGGCACGTAGCGCGGCAATATCTTCATATCAATTTTCACTAAAACGACTGTTCTGAGAGATTCCTGCAGTGCTCAGCGAGGAACTACTACTCAAAATCAGAATAAATCTTGGCACATTTTATTCTTTACATAGAATTCTTCTATAATGAGCGGCAGATCCAACAGCTCTGTACAACGGATTTTTGTCATACTGGTCATAGATGCTCTCACTCACCCAAATTCTATACGAAGGATACTGTGATATGAGAGCATTGAAATCATCCCTTATTCCCGCATTCCATAAATCCATAAACGCTGTGTTAAAATACTTTGACACCTTCCCACCAGCAATCCATGGAGACTGAAATGTAATGTGAGCTCGCCCTCATTCTGATGATACTATGTCGACGAAGTTGCTCGTTTCTTAGAAATCATATATCAACAGCCTTACAAGGATTCTTAGCTGCCTTCCACTTTTTTATACGAAAGGAACTTCTGGCTACACTCAAAAAATCGCAAAAAACCGTAGTGATCTAAAAATTTTTGCCCACCTTCCTCATCAAGACACTTTGATCGGTTTCTTCCAGAAGCTGCAAAAATCCAGAAGTTCCTCTGAATGTTTACATATGAATAAACATGGACGCATGAATGATAATAAAAGTGAGCTGAAGAGCAAGTTCATGGAGCGAATTTTGATTGTGACTTCTTTGTGTTACAGTAGAAATCATTATAAATGGCTAATCACTTCTTCGTGATTTGTGTTTTTAACCAGAGTCAAATTGTGCTGCAAAGAGTGGCCTTCATCTCTCGGCAGTGTCATTCGTGCTGAGTAGGAGGTTAACATTTTATCCTGAAGGTCCATCTAAAGCAGATCTATAGTAAAGCCTTAGACTTGTATTCGGAGCTGCTTTCTTGCCACGAACGATAAGGATATGGGACATTTGCCAAGTGTACTTCTGCGTGTACCTTAAAACGCTCAAACAAGCTAACTGAGCAGCTCGTAAACGTATGCTGTTTAACAACCTTGCGATTACTAAGAGAGAAAACGACGAATTCATAATTCAATGCCGAGGTTAATAGGAACTCGATCCTGGATACTATAACTGAGCAGCTTTTCAGCGTTGCGGGAGTGAATAGAGTTTGCCAGTCCCCAATTGTGTTACTCGATGATTGACGAGATCTTAGCTTGTGTAGTTATGCAGAAATCCATGGATCCATGAATTTTAACCATGGAATTTTGAATAAATAAAAGCTTTTTAAATAAAAGCCCGTTGAAAAATGAAAAATTTCATGAGGATAACTGAAAGTCTGTGGTTTAACAGTCCTCCTGAAAAAGTAGCTGTAGCCGTATTTCAAATTGGTTTTTTTCCTTGTAAAATAAGTGAAACACCTTCATCTGTAGTTGAATCACTTGAAGTCGTTTTTTAATGAATTTGTTCTACAAATTTCAAGAATTTCGAAAAGACGTTTGGCTAGCGATATCCAGCTTGTGTTCAAGTAGTGGATTTTTGTTGACTTTTCGGTAAGGCTAACTTCCTATTCTGAGGAGGAAGCTACTATCATTAAGTCAATAGGTGTAAATGTGATCACCCACCCTCGCCTCAGTAATACTACGAATAACTCAAATATTTGGTGTTAATGCCATTATTTCGAATGACTTTTATCAGAAGGTGGCCACTATTGCCTAACGCAGCTTCTCCATGGGATATCGTTTGAAAACATCGAACATGATCCCTGCTTGATATAGCTTGTTAAGTGAACGAGCTCCACGAAATACACCACAACCCCATGCACTCCCAGCAAAGATGAGCTGGCACCAAATCGCTGATGATTAAACGAAAAAATAAATAACGGGAAAACAATTTTGTAGACTTCTTAAATATTAATATTTAATATAGATATAGATAAAACTTTATAGAGAATGTGTGCACATTATTCTAAACTCACCTGAAGCCGAGGACGATGGCTTTGTCGTCGTTGAGGACCGCAGAGTATCCAGAGCAAGTGTCAACTTTGACTGGATCGCATTCCACATCCAGTCGTCGTTTCAACTAAAATCTGGTCCTGTTTGAGCAGCGAAAATCTTTAGTGATTCAAACATGGTTCGGCAACCAACCACGGCGTTAGTGAATCTGTTAGTAAGACAATCTTGTGGCCATTTAGAGTATGCTGCCGACGCCAATGGCAACATCTTAGTCCGAGCAAGGACGTCTGAGTAGGTGGCATTAGGAGTGGGAGCAGCGAGAGTCGAATAACAGAACTGCCATAGAAGAAAGATCATTGCTAAATTTCGTCGGTCTCATTTTGCGTTGATTTAAGTAAGAAGTTGTAGGGAAATAAACACAAGAGGTGAATCCAGTTTTGTGAAAAAATTTTGAATTTTGATTTGAAAAATTTTGAAAATTTTTGACAAGAACACTGCTTAACATGAAGGGATTATTAACGAGGTATTTGTTGACATCTCCACTCTTCCTTCAAAATCAAGTTGAAGTGGTTCTCCATTAAATGTAAAGAAAATTTCGTTTCCACTAAAGTAAATTGGAATTTCTGATGTTTTATCTCAGTTTGAGAGAAGTGAACAAGCTGACTAGTTGGCTCATAACCAAGCGGAAGAATTCAAGGCGCGGCATCCCTTAGCTAAAACAAGTAGTCCGTTCAAGCAATGCTAATAAAACGAAAAGCCACATGCACTAAAATAGCGCTGGTCGTAGTTCATTGATAAAGTATCACAACATTTCCAGTTAGTTTCTCAAGTTTTACGATAAGGGAACTAAAAGAAGGGCAAAGTCAACGCTGTTTTTGTTCGTGACCAATGCTGCAATCCGCGCCGTCGAATTTTCAACACTGTGAAAAGCTCTTAGAGTTATGTTAACGAAGCTTTACACCTTTTCTCAAAAAATGTAGTGGGTTGAAAACTATTTCAGTTGATAGCGGAATAGTTCGAGTCAGATCTCGACGTCGAATAACCACTAGCTTTAAGCAGAATACTTGACTTTGTGAGAAGAAGCCACGCGGGACTTTTCGTAGTAGACACTGGGCAACCTTTCGACACTCAAACTTGAAATTAAATGTTTAATACATAAAGGCAACAAAAATACAACAGGAATAATGATGAAAGAATACTGGCGTAAGAATCAAACAATGAAGTCGAACGTAAGACTCGATAGATACTCCTAAGCCCCCCCCCTGGGTTGCGTGGTCCATTCACCAAGCAATGAAACGTACCCAACAGCATACCCGGTGGTGTGACCGATGGCCACGAGATGCCGTGTCTAGTGTAGCATTGTGGCAAAGGCTGTCTCCATCGACCCATTGAATGTGCCTGCTAGGTTGAAAGAGAATTCACTACTCGATAGAGGAGTTCTCTATACGAAGTTCCTTAGGATGGGATCAAAATATTTACGTACTAGGATATTTGCCAGGCAGCTTGAGAAACAGTCAATACGATCCTTGCTAAAGGAACATGCAGTAGTAGGAAGAAATAGTAACTATTCCGGTGATAGTTGCCACAGAACTTTACGTCCAGATGGAAATAACATCATGGCATTGTGCGAACTGAGAAACTTTACTAGCGATATATGGAAAAATAATCTTGCAGTTCTTACTACAAGTGATTCTGATAACGCACAATGAACATGAATGAGTGAGAGATTTTGAAAATCTGGTGAAACCTGAAGCCGCCACTGGGCTAAATCTGACGCCGTGGATGAATGAGTGTAGTTGTGATGGAACTGAGAAAGACGGCTATGTTATGAATAAAAAAAAACAAGTTGACTTCTGTATTTTCAAAATAGTAAGCAATTATTGATGGACCAGGTCGATTTTCTCTGCTGCACCTTCTTTCGATGCTATGGAATAGCGTGATAGAAAAGGCAAGAAAAATGACTATAAAGTCATCAGTGTTTTATGCTCGCATTTTAGCATAAACCGCTGGTAAAAAAGGCGAATAAAAGAGCAAAATTATTGAGCAAACATGCGTGCACATGTCGCTAACAATCTAGAACTGCTTAAGAAAAAGAACTTCTACACTTCCTTAACATTAAGGAAATTTGTCAATGTTGAAGAAAGATCGTTTTTCCGTTTTGCGATGGAACTTTTTCTTGAACTCACTGTGTTCCTTTCTTTTTTGAACCCTTCCACGACTTTCTTCGACTCCACGAATTAGTTATTTTGTTCTGAAGTTCTTAATTCACTTAAACCTAGTTCTCTGGAATATTCTAACCTACCAGGTGCATTAGATCGTCTTCGACTTTTATTCTTACCTAGATTTTTTGACGGCAATTACTACAGTTATGAATATTAAACAACCAACAAAAAAATGGACTGTAATAGGTCAAGGCTCTGAAGAAGGCAATACCGCCAATGAGTACTCAGCTATTATTTGCTAACATTTATTTGGACAATTCGATGTTTTATTTCAATAAGCAGACACGAGGTTGTTATTATGGAATTCACTGGGATACAATAGCTGATGTTTGGGTTGTTTCGCCTTCTTCAGAGCACACTATTCTCCTCCAAAGGGAATCCTCCAAATACTGAACACAACAAGATTCCTTCGACTTGCACTTCTTCAATTATATTACGTGTTGGGAATTACTACGTGAAGTACCAGCAAAATATTTCCGACTAGTAAAAGAAGTCCTGTCACTAAGACAAAAAAAAATTGTCTTAGCTAGACAAACGATAATCCTCCTCCGTCGCTGCCTAAAACACCGAGTCGTGCCGAACATCATCAGACGAAAACGACTACACGATGTATGCGACCTACCGAGGGGCAGCCAATTAGTACTGGACATCGAAACGCGACTACTACGCACCTCTCTTCGATGCAAACAGGACACCATGTACGCGCAATTGAAGAAGTGCAAGTCGAAGGAATCTTATCGTGTTCAGTATTTGGAGGATTCCCTTTGGAGGAGAATAGTGGGCTCTTAAGAAGGTGAGACCGCCGAAACGTAAGCTATTGTATCCCAATGAATTCTATAATAACAACCTCGTGTCTGCTTATTGAAATAAAACATCGAATTATCAATCAATGCCGAGGTTAACAGAAAGTCGGTCTTGGGAATTTATTTGGACAATTAGATGGACCGTCTTCACTCCAGTATAATTTCCACTTTTCGGAGCATTGCTGGTTTAGCCATTATGGTTGTCTGGAATACCGAAGTCAGCCTAGCTAAAGCCTGCCCTAGGTTGGCATCACCACAAGCAGTCGCTGCAGTTGTGGATAGGAGCGCGATTTGCCATTATAAAACTAATTTGAAACCAGGACGGTGGCGGATCCTGGTACTGGTTTACTGGACTTTCTGATGGAAACGCCGGAATCCTTTTGAGCTTGAGGGAGCTGCTAGGGGTATAAATCCCTATGAATGCCAACCTCGTGTTTGCTCATTGAAGAAAAACAGTGACTTACCATAAGAATGTCGAACAAGATCAAAGAATAGAAAATACGTGTAGACTGAACCTATTATTGTATGGAACACAAAGAGAAACTTAACAAAGGTTGAAGACAAATAGAGGAAAAGAGGACAAAACACTATTTCTGACTGCGAAAGCGTAACCAGCACATAGTAGTTACTCAGCAAACATGCTTGTGGATCATATCAAACAATTGCTTTAGCAGCTGAATACGATTTATGGATCATAGAATGATACTGGCGAGTCGGACGTGCTGGAAAAGGACCACTACCACGACGATGACGACGAAGAACAGAAGCGAGTGACGTTAATCGTGCAGTTAACTATTGAAGACAGACCATCCAAAGATGGGTATTGGTGGGTGGGATGGGACAGTTATCACTAGTCGATCATGGTTTTTCACTTTCTTCTAGCTGTTTCAGTTGTTCAAGCACAGCTAGAACATTGATATTCCATGCACTTTTGCAATTTGTTGTTACTAAACAACTTCACGGGTTCTGTTCTTGGCTTCGGAAACGCATTTTGCATTGATATGATACTTTTAAAAGAGCATCTGACAAGAGTACAGTGCGATAAAGAGCAGATTAACGTGTCAAATTGATTTAAACCATCAATAGATCACTTGAAACTCAGTCACTTTATTATCCCATCAGAAAGTAACGAAAATATAGGGGTTCACTTATACTACCTATCCTTTCTGATAGCACACATACAGTGTGAAAATAGCAAAAATGAATTTTTTCATCGTCATCATAGCCTACATCCACCCACCTCACTAACTCATATGAAGTGGGTTAACGAGGATGACTACGTGTCTGCATAAACGGGTGTAGGACAGCTGATAAAATGACGACGAAAGAAACCTTGTACTCGTTCTGAGGAAGAGCTTGCTTAGTACGCCGAACTTCAGAGTCGTCTGTTACTAAAATGTTCCACGTTGAGTACAGAAAACCCTGACAAGTTAGCAGTGGGTATTTATCGTTAAGACCAGCAAAAACAAAGGACTGCTTTTCCGTTACCCTACATGCGAGGATTTGGAGCAAGGCGAACATGGAAAGATGCTGCAATCTCAATTTCATTCTGGAATGGTCAAGTCGGCGATTATTTCGAAAATCTTCATGTTCTATTCTCCAATATCAATGGCTGAAACAAGATCGAGTATTCTGTGTACAACTGAAGAAGAAAAGGTGCGTGTGACCCCGTGGTCGGAGGCGCCCTGCAGCATGCACGGGATCGATTACCACGCTTACGGCCCATCAAGCCATTCCTCTGTGGTCGGCACATTGGTATCAGACTTATTTGGAAGGATAGCACTGGCTCGATACATTGGTAGGCCGCCGCGAGTCATAGTAAAAGCCAAATAAGTATTTTGTCACCTCTAAGCGATGCCTAATGAAGTTGAATGATTGGCGTGTCCCTCATGGATTGATCGACGCCGAGAGCTCCACCCTTTTATCCTTACTATTGAGGTGCCACTTTGCTAGCACCATACATTCATAGTTAAGAGGCACCCCACCATAGACACCTGCGCTCCAAAGTTTTGCAAATATCTCAGCTTCATTATAGTTAAGAGGTTTTGTCTAAGCAATGACGCTGTTAGTCCAAAATTATGAAACCGTCATGTTTTTTGCAATATCTAAAAGTAGAAATCTATTTACAGAGAAATCTTGGCAACAGTTTCTATCATCCTAGGATACCATGAGAATGTTGGATTCAAATTTTTCTTGAAGAGCCGCTTTTTTTAGATGGACATATTTGGCCTTTTCTCAGTTTTCGTTGGTGCAGTTTTTCTTATCCCTTAAGTAATCATCGCTTGACATCAATCATTGGTTCGCTACCTTGTTTCTCTATATGCTGATATCTCTCTGACGTCTACTTGTTGTTTAGGTAAAGGCTAAATCTCGCAACTGTATGAGGAAAAAGTCAGGCCTAGAAACAAGAAACGAGCCCGTGTTTCCACCCCTACATACCAACAACCCTCGTCAACATAAAGTTTCTGCTTTTTACATGTTATCCGCTAGAATCTAAGGCTTCCGACTAATATAAAACAAGCTGATAACAAGTGTACGTATATTCAAGTCTAATTTTAATCTCGTGTTAATACAGGTACGCTTTATCTCTTTTTCGTCGATTTGAAAGTGAGCATCATCTCAGGTTTGGACGACAATGGCGTCTTGTACAGTTCACAGGAGATACTTCAAAGATAACATACAGCGTAAGGCAACTTTCCAATCACATAACACTATTCTGCGACAAAAATGTCTTTCGGTATGAATATGACGAACAACTTTGTCCCAATTCTGAGCATTAAGAAACAAGAGGTCTGGAAAAGTTAAAAAAAATCATCGTGAATCTAGTGAACACAACCAACTTTTTTCCTCATATTTTTGATTCAACTATTACATCTATCTTGCCTGATCATACGTCTCGTAAACTTGAACGCTGCCAAAGCAGAAAAAGATAGCGTTATCGAGCGGCCATTAATACTGATGATGATAAGACTATTTCGTAGTGCGCTAGTAGAAGAAGCAATCGCAAGTTCAACATTGTAGCAGTGGCCAAAGATAGTAGCTGCTGTCACATTTCCTGCTCTTCATGTTGCAGTTAAGCGAATACTGATGTGTTCAACCATGACTGCTGAACAAAAGTAGAGATTTTTTTTTTTGGATGTCAAGTGTACGTGGAATGACCAGTGTATTATCATTATCAAACTTGTCTTGCAGGTTCAAAAACACTGTACCTCGGCAGTAGAGTAGAGGTCGTTGTATAAGCCACATACGTGCTCACCCACCTTTGTAATACATATGGAGCTAAATACATGTTGAATCCATAGTGGACTGATCAACGCTGAGCACTCTATCCTTTTACCTTCAGTTTTTATTTACTGGCTCTCTTTTTCAAGCCAGAATATGATGTGAAATTGAGCCTTCACTAAATTGTATTAAGAATGAAACAATCTCTTTAGCTCGAAATTTGCGAAATTCATCAATATCTGGTTCAGCGTTCGTCGACATGTATGACGTTTCTATACAAGTTAAGGGAAAGCTGGAAAACGTTATGTCGTAATCTTAAATATCTCTAAATCGTAACAGCAGCAGCAACAACAACAACAACAACAACAGCTGATTTCAATCTCACGTCACCTCAGCAAGGACAGTTTGTAAGAATTATATAGATGAAGTGCAATAACAATTTTCAGATCCCAGAGTAATGGAGTTTTGTTTGACTCAAGACGGATTGAAGCAATAACCATGTACATCGCACGATAGACTAGCTAATCCGTTGAAAGAGCAGCAATAAAAAACCCAGAAATTGGAGTACCTGAATGGACTCAGAATTCAACCTATTATTTACGGGCACATTTACACTGTACTCTTAAAATTGTTTCCGACAATGAAATTCTGACTATTTTTCGAAAATGTGTACGGCGAATCCGTTAACCTTACAGCTTCTCCGATATCAAACCTTTCCACTGTACGACAGAGAAATGGCTGGTAGATCGACAATGCACAGGAACGTAATTTTTATTATACTTACAACATATATTTTGTACAGTAAAAGTCAAGCACAAATGAGAGAACACCGATTTTAACAGCGCATGCGTGTATGATCAATGCTCATCGGATCAAGAGGCCAATGAAAAGTCAGTAAGTGAGAGAAGAGAGATTCTGTACAGCACTGAAGGTACTACGGTACTCATGTTAGAAGTAACACAGTTAGACGAGCAATTGATATGAGTTGTTGATGTGTCGACAAGGGGGCAATTGATATGAGTTGATGATGTGACGATAAAGAGCAGACTAGAATCATTTTACGGCCCGTGGTTGGATTTTCGCACTGAGAACGAGATGACTGTTTATAAAACTGAGAACTGAGAAATTTACTATATAGCTCGTAGACTTCTCAAATTATGATGACGATGACGACCGTGCCGCTCCTTTCGTAAGAGAATGCAGTTTAGGGCTATGAGTATGCGACTAGACATCAGTTTCATTTCAACCTGCTTTGAAGTGAACATCGTTTTGTGTATATTAGTATACGTCGGCACTTGAAAAACATCTCAAACGACGCGCAAAATCCGTTGTTGTGTCAGTTCTCAGGAGCTTGTTGCAGTTGGGCGTTCGCTGCGAGGTCCAGCACGGCCATCCAACGCAGCTGATTCTGCTCGTCTTCTACGGTCACCGTGTACATCCTGCGAGATCCGACACGAAGTGAGAAAGTGAAACGTTCACCGCACAGCTTCACCTCACATCCTGGTAATGGTAACATTGCCAATGCACATTCGTCCTAAAATGAAGTAAGTTGGTGGTCAAGGGCAGCATTTTCAGTGGTGATGTTCGTGTAACAAGACCGACTTCTATGATAGCAAACGCCTCTAACTGCTTAGATTTGTCCAAAACCTAATATGAAACTAGAATCGAAGTATCTTCTGATAAAGGATTCACAATAGAGTTTGAAGAAATTATTTACGTCATAAAAATACGCAAATTGATTTTCATTCAGGATGTATTCCTCATTATTTGCAAGTCATCTAATCGCACCTTGCTTTTCCAGTCTAAACTCTACCAGCACTACGCCATTTCACGAGTGATACAACATTTTATGCTCGTATTTCAAAACAAGCATTGATTACCAGAAAGACTCACATCAGGAGATAAGTAAGAGTAAAGGCAAAAATCGTTTCGTACGACGAAGTATCGCTCAAATGTTTTGCCAAGTGAACCTCGAAACTGAAACAGCTTCATTACAAAGAAAGCTGAATATGAAACGGCTCGAAAATCTAATTCATAGAGTTAAGCAATAAGTGGACAATCGTTAATGCTTGCGTATAAAGAATTGCGAAATTTCCTTAAAGCGGTAGTTCGAATACGATGAATACACACAACAGAACCAAATGTTAGGTTGGTGATAAATCAGTGTGTTATAGGGCAATGAAAAACCACCTTTAAGAATAAAATGGGCGCATACAGCCAGCGACAAAGTGCTATAATCGCTAAGTGGTAAACCACTAATAATTTAAAAGAGTGAATCAAACGACAACCTTACCTTTACCATGCTGGCATGTAGAATTCCTTTTCCTCTAGCCGATGTTGCCAGAACATTCGGCCGTCCGTTTGATTGAGCAGACGCTGAGCGACGAATCGTCTCGAAACCCTGACATTCACAATTTTCCCATATTACTCATTATTTTTTTAAATATTAACAGATAAGTCTATAGACAAACACAAGAGCGTTTTTAAAAACGTTCTTCATCTATGCACAGCAGTCGCCGAGCAAAGACATTGAATTACGAAATGATAAGAGCACGAAGGTTAGAAAATACGCTGGTAGTGATGAAGAAAACGAAATATTAAATAAAATATACCAGAGGAGTCCTACCTACCATATTCTTCACACATGGCTCACAGATCCGATGATTCTTACTCTCGCTACGATACCTGCCAAAGCACTTCTTGCACAATTTTCTTCGACATTTGCCACATTTCACGCCACGATAGAAGAGGCTAAAGTCGATAAGAAATAATGAACTGCCTTCACTAGTTCCCCTTTGTGGCGATATTTTTTCGTTTGCCTTTGTTTTACCTTCATTCGCTCACGCAAATTTCATACCCTCAAAAAAGATTCTTACATTAAAAAGACGGCAAAACTGGCTCAAACACTGATTGAGTGCTTCGAAATAGAAAGCTCGATGCTGTTTTTTTCGGCAACTGATGGCAGTTTCTTGATCATCAGAGTTTTAAGGATTTAGATTTATAGAAGAGCTTCGCTAGATTGTCTGGATCGTATGTCTACTTGTTTTAGAATATCCGTTCAACTTCAAATGGGTTTAGGATTAAAATTTTTAAGAAACTGGAGTCGAAATTTAGGTCATCAGATACGGTAACCGCAAACGCGAGCGAAGGAAACATCGGAAAGTCTACTGTGCTGAACGCAATCCCGTTTATTAATTCGATTTAGTAGTCATAACACGAGTATCAAAGAATAAATGGGAGAAGATATGTCTTTTGGGTCTCAGAACTTTATATTAATCAATGAAGTCCAATACGAATTGAGATCTATTGGTTCAAAGTTGGAAGCACCTACCATTTTCGCAAGATGAGCCTTGTACTGAATGCACACCTCAGTGTTATGTATCATCATTTTAATGAAATAAAGATATTCGATGCATTAGATTACCATGTCAAATATAATCATATTTCATTAAAGTTGACGAATACACTCCCAACTGTTTACCGCCTCATCGTGGTGAGGATGTGTTCCTAGATGTCGGGTTGGAGTGTATGGTGGGATGATTCATCCGTCCAACAGCATCTGCTAAGATGAAAAGGAATCCAGCATTTCCATCAAGAAGTCCGGCCAAGTGTAAACCAATACCAGGATCCACCATCGTTCTGGTATCGAAATAGTCGCATGGCGTCAAATCTCCCCCTGATCCAAAAAGCCTGCGACTGCCTGTGATAGTGACGATCTGGGGCATAGTTTAGCTACGCTGACCTCGGGACTCCACAGAACCACAATGGCTTAACCAGTGATACTCCGAAAAGTAGAAATTAGTATCCACGTATGTAAACGAAAACACAGCAAAATTTCCGCTTTTCATGTCACTATTTTCATAATTTCTTAAGAATTTCAGTTGTTTGGTTTCTGTTTTCAACGCATGGTTTTTATTTCACCGACAGCTCCAGAAATATGCAATGGAAAAATGACATGAGCCAGATTTTACACAACACATACACAGAAAAGTCAGTGGAAGGAAAAAACAGTAGGCTGCCTAGGCTGGAGAAAAACCGGCCGTACAAAACTCTTACAGCTCTTAACATTTATCTCCCTATAACTGTAAAGGAATAGGTATGTTTCTATATTATAAATACATTATTTTATTTCATTTGGAATATATTAAGTGCATTATTTTGCTTACCAACGACGGACTCACCTGAACTCTGTGTCACAGTCAGCACAGTTCCGACTTTCGCTATAGTTGTTGTTGCTCTCAACTAGTGAAGATTTCTAAATAGCATAAAGATTATTTAGAATTAGTACGCATATTGGCCAAAAAGGTAAAAAAAAATAGAAAAAACAATGTTGAAAAACTGAAATCAAGCCTTACTGTTAGTCAGAACCGAAAGCTGTTCAACCCGACTCACATTGTTTCCACCAAAGGTAGCTGAGTTTGCCCGACAGTCCTCGATCACTGTACAAATGCTTTCCACCCAGTCGTTCTTTTCCTTTTGAGAATCTGTGAGTTATGAATGTAAAAAATGAGACTGTACGAAAAACACGTTATGAAATTGGTCATTTAAGAAATAGTGAGATGGATTGTTTTCGATTTTGTTTTCACAACAGTAATTTCTCTAGGTCTGTGAAATATTCATCCTTGCTCAGCAAGGAAGGTCGTGCTCAAAACGTTCGCGCCAAATTGGACGTATACATCTAAACGTGGCAGTGTCCGTGAACGATTTGAAGGCATAGTGTCCATGTTTAATCCAGTGAGTTAAAGGAACGGTAAATTTGAACGACAGCTGACTGTTTTCTCAATTTTAGTTACTGTACTGAATCATAGTTATGGTATGGAATGTGCGAGTGTAACAAATACTAAGATAGACGGGACATAAGTCCTTCCAAATGCAGATAGCAATACTTTTGCAGTATGCGTATGCCATTTAAAATACAATAGCATCATGTCCACAACCCTTCGCTCTTCTAGTTATCGAAAAAAATTAGTGTTTATGGCCGATGAAACAAGTAAATTCGTAAAGGTTTGAAACTAGGCGTCGTCCAAAGTTGGAGGGCAGCTAGCTCCCACGTGGTCTGAACAACCAGGACTGAATCATTTTTTAAAGCTGCACAAAGCCTCCAATGCCATAACAGCTGATCGTCGGCTTGAACTGTGATCCTAGGCGTCGAACTGCGAAGCACAGCGATGAAAATTCATTCTACTATAGAAATTCATCCAAGCTTAGAAGGAGCTCCTACACTTTTATATGAATGACAAACTGAAAGCAAAGCAAAGAATTCCAACAATTATCGCCCTATGAAGAGTACAATCACAAGGGGCGAATCTTCGATCTATAAAATAAAAGGTGGCTTACATTCTTGATTAAAATACTGGAACAAATTTGCTTCACTTTCGCGAGATTCCAGAAAAAAAAAACTGCCCAACCAGAAGCATGTCAGCTACACAAAGAATATGCTGAGAACAAAATGCCTCCTCATGATAGTGGACAGTTTAAGTAAGCTTTAAGTTTAACCATTAATTCCTAATAATTATGTGTATAACTCATCTACCTGAAAAGAGTTCCACGCATCTCTGCGGTCCACTGCCATCCGACCCTCGAATGTAGAAGGAATGTTCCCTTTCAAGATTATCGCCTTCACATATCTTAAACGACTACAGCAATAGTTTTTCTTATCAAATATTAGTAGCTTAGAAATATATTTGGAACAGACTTCAAAACTGATGCTCAACGGCTTTCATCTGAAGATTTTTCATTTTTGGCAAGGATATTAATTTAAATAAAGGTAGATATTACCATTATTTTTTTAGTTTGACATGGTCACCACATCTACTATGCGAATCCCAACGCTTCTTGCCTTTGATTCGTTTTGCTTGCATTCAACGTTCACAATGGTCTACGAACATTTCGCTCTTTGTTTCGGCTGCTACTTAAGGATTTTGGCTGTCGTAGAATGCTGGTCGAGGTGATTCTTCTTGCCTCTTTGTTGATAGCCGGGATAAGGCGTTCCAACGTGGATTAAAGGAAGAGCGTTGGGGCAGGGGGCGAACTAGTGCCATTGCTTCCTGATCTATGACATCACTAACCACTGGCCTATCTCTGTCTCCACTACTTTTATTCACAAGATGATTGAAGTCGTCCCCATAAGCTACGGAATTCTGGCTAATTTTGCCTCTCACTTATGAAAATTCTAAATTTGACACATTTTACTACCTGAGGGAAACGCTGAATTTCAGTTCGACTAAATAGATGGCCACTCTTTGTTGAACAAGCTTTCTCTATACGATTGAAAAAAATAAAAATTAAAAAACCACCTGCGTATGACATGCGTGGAATACGGCACGTAGGCGGTATTTATAAAGACCGATCATCTTTCGCTCTCCTGCCAATAGTATGAGATCATTGAACAGGAAGATCGTTCGCTCCTCTGTCTTCTCCGTGGTCGAAGAGATTTTCTTTAAAAAAACCCTTATGTCAAAATATTGAAGCATTATTGAATCAGTTTGACGAAAACCATGAACTTCGCAGAGTAATTTTCATAGTTTCTCTCTTTTAAATACTACTGCTAGTAGTATGTACAGCTATTGTCATGAAATCAGAAATAACCTGCAAGGTGCCGGTTTTCAGTAATTCTCGTCCTGGTGACACGAGTGAAATAGAATTTCCTAACTGTTCTTGTACTTCAACCACCTTACCAAATCCATCCTGAAACATCAAAAATAGCCGAAATTCGCAAGATAATAGCTTTCTAACGCACGATTACAATGAGGAGAAATTGCTGAAAATGAAATGGATCTGACCAGTTTCTTCATCATCTCATTGGCATGAGATGCAGCCTCGAGCACAAGTTGAAGCGCCGCATCTGCGTCTGTGTAATCAGTATCCTTTTCGGTCAGATGTTTCTTATATTCCTTAAATTACAAAATTATTTTGAGACGGACACCACTCAATATTTGCCCAATGTATCATTTATGGTGTTTTCATTTTTTGCTTTCCAAATGATTATAAGCTACAAAATTCTTCATTAAATGAGAACACCAAAGATGCCTATTGATTTGTTAAGCAGCGGTTTACCTCACATTTCTTGCAAAAATTTGGAAGAAAAAATCCGACCTGAAGTAGTAGTTGATATCGCATCACCCTTTGCACTGGACAGATTAGGTGATGACTAAGAGGAAGGCCTTCACACTCAGGCAATTTCTGAAATACCTTCATTTATTGCCATTTATAGAAAACATTCTCAGTCAATAACGGTTAGATTATTATTTATGAAGATTTCAATTGTTGTAACAAATCCTTAAATATTCGACCCATTTAGACGGTTTAGAATTTTGGCTTAAGAAAGAATCGAATTCAACTCAAAAAATTCAATGGTATAAGCAAAAATATGACAGAGGAGGTGTTTGGCCATGTAGATTGCAGTCAACGTGACCTTTCCAGGCTCTGAGGAAGGCGAAATCCGCCGAAACGTCAGCTTGTGCGGAAATAAAGAAATGAACTAACACCTTGCGTTTGCTAAACAAAAGTAGAAAGAATTATTCAATCAATGCCGAGGTTGATAGGAAGTCGGTCGTGGGAGTTACTGCAAAAATATGAAAGTCACGCAGGCTTACAGTATCAAGCAGTAACATATCGCTATCCAAACCCTTGTAGTAAACCATAAAAGGCTACTGTAGAAAAGATGATGAACCTCCACTTCACGGACGAGATCACCGAATTTCTTCTTCTTCTTCATTTCTTCAAAAGTCTTCGTTGCTCTATCATAGTTATTCGTGTATTCAGAGTACATCTTCAAGAAAGGTGCCTGCTTGCGAACTACGTTGGCTATCCTGCAACGGGAAGACTACGAGTTAATAATAAAACAAATTTGTTTACTGGTGAATGAAAGTTTTGTTTATAAGTAAACATGTCATAAAAATATCCTAATTATTTCAAAACATTTTTACTGAAATGCTTTCGCGATCAATGAGATGCAATGTTAGCGACTTTTGTGGAACGAAAACAAGCTTCTTTGAAGCTATTAATTTACAATGATAACTTTTTATTTACTGCCTGTTACAAATTTTTTCCTGGTACGGTACTACTTGTGATACAACCACAATAATGGTGAAATATTTGCAAAACTCTGAACAACAGGCATCTGCGGTGAGGAACGAACGCGCTATTACCCTTATCGAGGGCTAACGCGTTTCCCACCACACTTTGCGGGTTATTCGTTTCGCCAATGGATCGCATCAGTACTGCTACTGTATTCATACCTTTATTTTCACAGTCTTTATTTTTCAATTAAAGCAGATCAAAAGATAAATCGCTTCTGGTAGCAAACACAGGTCTATAGTATCTGGGAATATGAGTACTTCAGTAATCTTAGACTAAGCAAAAATAAAAGTGAAAGTAAAAGTGAAAAAAATTCAAAAGGCACTCAATGTTTCGAATGCATAACCAAGCTAATGTTTCCCAAAGTGAGTAATTGCGTGTACAGCTAAATTCCAGCTAAACTACGGTGCGATCGAAAAATTTTGTTTTATGATATACGTGTCAGATTTTTAAAAGGAGGATGAAGGATGAAACTCTCGGCATGAGCCATGCATTAGACACTATTAAGTATCGTTTGGAGGTGATTGAATGCATATCTGGCCTTTACAGTGGCATACCGATGTATCGAGCCAGTGTTGCTATCCTCCCAGACAAGTCAGGTAGCAAATTGCCGACCCCGGAGGGATCGAAGGCTTTGTGGGCCATGAACGCGGGACTCGATTCCACGTGTATGTCGCAGTGCGTCTCCAACCACTGCGCCACACGTCATATTATTAGATACAGATACTCTCGAAAAAAACAATACGATACCTCTTAGTGGTGTGCCAGTCACGGCTCGCCTCCATAAGTTGCGGAAGAAAGTGTGTGTTATGGAATTGATACAAACTGGATATGTTGGCAAAAAGCTTCAACTGTTTTTCCTTATCGATCGGCGTCTCCTTCAAGACTCGCTGGCGAAACTGCTACAAGCACGATATTTCTTGGAACACATTTTCTGCTTCGTATTATTCTACTTACCTCATCCAGTAACCGCAATTTACTCACGTAACGTTGTTCGCTATCTACAAGCTCCTTTGCCGCAAACCATGCCTAGACCAATAGCGAGAATTCTTTGATACATATCATACACAAATAAACATAAATAGTTAAACCAAAAATGATTTATAATTATCGAAAGTCGGAAAGAAAAAGTACCTTATCCTGTCTTTTCTTCACCTCTGCTTGTTGCTTCGTCTGAGGTGCAAACGGTAGGATGTCGCTTTCGCTGTCGGTAATCTCCGAATAGCACCTAGAACAATGCTCTTTGCTGAAATAAGTTTTCCATTGGCAAAGTAACGCGACTGTTTGATTTGACCATGTTAGTAGTGTAGTTAAAATGATAGAAGTTCCTTGTCTCCACTTTATGTACACTTGTCAAAATTTGCACTAGGCACCACTGTCTAAAGGTGCTATTCCTTAGGTGATGGCGTTTTTAGTATGGCAACGGTCCAACCGTGTTGCTACGTCACTGAGATTTACAAAGCTATTCACGAGAACTATATCACCTTAACACTCTCGCAACGACGCGTATTCTCCAACTTATTGAAGACTGAATGACCAGAATCTTCAACCTTTATATGCTGGCTTTTTGAGCATAAACAATAATTTTCCGGTAATAAGAGGACTTCGGAGGGTGTGCAGATGACTAGATTGTAGAAAAGACATCGCTCTATTATTCTATGAATATCAATGACATTTACGGCGCTATTTACTATATCTTGCACGGATCTCCCTCATATGAGGGATCCCGGTAGCTGGTTAGTCGCGAGGCTACGTGGCGCGTCCCCGGGTGGCGGATAGGGGGTTAGTCGCGAGCGAACTTTGCTTCCGTGAGACGCAGATGGATCCACGGGTGGACTGTCTGTTTCTGCTGCGCCGATTTAGAAGATATGTTCTGTATTTAAAAAGCGTATTCATGCATGCGTGTGTGGGTGCGTTCTCGCTTCATGCGGATTGTATTCTACGAGTCAATTCGGCCAAAAGCCTGGAATCAAATGACAAGGAAGTATGTGGGAAGCACTTAGGAGTCGCCTCCAACAAATAAGCTCCATGTCCACTCTGGGAGAGCCTGGAAAGCTACCCGTGAGTATAAGCAGCCCCCACGTTCAGAGCCCAGCAAGCTATACGTGGGTAGCAAAAAGATGAAAACAGTAAAAAAAAATGGGCCTCATTCCCCTGACCACGAAAGAGCCCCCAATTCGGCAGCGTTGGGTAGAACGAATACGGAGAGGATGCCCAAATATCAGGACCAATAGAAGCTGGCTGGATCGCATAGAACTAAGGTGACGATCTGATCTGTATCTATAACGCAAGCACACTTGAATTTGATTCCTCGATAGAAGACTTGCTCAAGCAAGCAAAAAGGATAAGGTACGACGTCATCGGCCTGGCCGATACGAGAAGACGCCATCCATTCACTTTTCACTCGAGCCGTCGTAAACAGGATTGACAGAACACTGGACGAAAGGCAGACTTGCAAACAAGCAGGGTTTCGAAAAGGATTTAGTAAGATGGATCACATCCACGCGATAACAAGACTCATGTACCGCGAGAGTACAAAAGACCGCTCTGGCTCACTTTAATCGATTCACGGCAGGGCTTTGACTCAATTGAGATAGAAGCAGTCATGGAAGCCCTTTCCCTACTCAGTACATTAGGATTTTTCGTGAGCTGCACAAAATTTCACAACCAAGATATCGCCATTCAACAACGACATTAGCATTGACGTCAAAACACGGATTTGGTAAGGTGATACCACCTCGCCAAAACTAGTTACCGCCACCCTCCAGAACGTCATGCAAACATTTGACTTGGATAATATTGGACTGAAAATCAATGTCGGGAATTACACCATCCTCGCTTTGCTGGTAACATCGTCCTTGTAACACCGAACATTAGCCAAGAGGAATATGATTATGATTGCCAACTGATTGTATGATTGCCGACTTTGACAAAGCCTGTGGAAAGATTGCTCTTTGATTAAATCTCACAAAAACGATGTTTATGAGTAACGAATTGGTTTCGTATGCCCTATTCATTCTCAACGCAACGAATATATCCGAATGCTCCAGCTATGTATATCTAAGTCGGGAAATCAACATGGTGAACGACTTAGCTCCTGAGTTGAGCAAAAGGAAACGAGCGGCTTGGAGAGTTTTAAAGAGCATCGAGGATATGATAAGGTAAACGAAGAAAACTCGATGCCCACCTTTTCGACTCAACGGTACTTCCTTCGTTAACGTATGCGTCAGGAACCTGATGGCTGCGTAGGCAGGATGAAAGATCACTCAGCGCTATTGAACGCGCAGCCGAAAGGACGATGCTAGGAGTATCCCGTTTCACACAACTAAGGGATGGGATCCGAAGCTCCGACCTACGTCAACGATCGAAAATCAAAGATGCCGTTCTATACGCCAAACAGTCGAAGATAAGGTGGGCTGGACACGTAATGCGTATGAATGACAATCGATGGACAACAACCCTCAGTGACTGGATTCGGGGGAATATCGAACGTACTCTAGAAAGACCAGTGATCTGATGATCAGAGCTCGAAAAGCCTAGAAGAGAGATATGATGTTTGACGAGTCCCTAGAGCAAGCAGAACCCATTGAGCTACTGCTGCACGCGACAGCGAAAAATAGATTTAGTGGCGCCCACTCGAGTCACTCGACGATCTAGGGACTTCAAGTGAAACAGGTGATTTACTCTATGTTACTTATAACAATTAAAGTTGATCGATCACGACCCAAATTTCGGTTAAAAAACTGCTTCGAAAAAGGTTTCTTGTATATTTCTAGGCACAAAGTGGATCTATTCCCGAGCAACTCATAATGTGTTCCAAAAGCTATCAGTTGATAGCAAGAAGTGTAGGAGAATAATTCTATGTGTTAAAATAAACTGCCGCGAAGAAAATGAAACCTTTGGATGTTACACCAGCAACTACTTTCGCATGACCATTGTGACACTCATAGGTGTCACTTTTCGCGACGGTGTTGAAGAACCTCATGGTTCTTTTCTTGCCTTATAAAGAGAGCTATTTGATTAATGAAGACGAAAACATTGACCTAACCGTGCCGTTCTAGAAAAAAATTTCCACGCAAAACTGACCAACCTGCTAGCACGATCGTCGTCCTCAGTTTCTTCCTCAGATAAATCATCACCATTATCGGCTAGTTTGACACGGAATCCACCCTCAGGCCCCTGGAAGTTGTTCGAAATATAATATTGTCACTATTAGTCACCGAAATTATTCCTTTTCTTTTTTTATTTTTTTTTTGAAGAACTTTCTAAAAATTTCTAAAGAAGAAAAAGTAGGAGTACATACAAATATGAAAAGCTAAAGGAATAAAGCTGTCGGCGTTGATCAATCCCTGAGGGATGCCCCATGCATTCGACTTCATTAAATATCGCTGGAGGTGATCGGTGTCGAGCCAGTGCGTTTATCCTCCCAGACAAGTTTGGTACGAATTTGCCGACCCCGGAGGGATGGAAGGCTTGGTGGGCCATGGGCGCTGGAATCGATTCCACGTGTGTGTCGTAGTGGCGTCTCCAACCACGGCGCCACACGCGCCCTTTATAGAAATATACACCAGATAAATCATGGTCGGTTTTCTATGGGATATTTGAAATGGTATAACTATGACACATCTTATCTCGAAATATAGAAAACATTTTTACTAGCAATTTGATTGCTGGTGCGTTCTGCAGTTTTCTAATATACTTCTCAGCTACCATCGTTCCGCCAATATTAAGGTCGGTGGAGGATTAGCCCAACTGCACATCACCAAGTAGGTGTTACCGTAGTCAATACTTTGTTGGGCGATTAAGCTAACATGAGTTTGTTATAAACCCTTATTCACCTAACATTCCTATGATTTCGACTTCGTTGATGTTGATAAAAGATAAAGGATAAAGCTCTCGGCGTTGATCAATCCCTCTAGGGCTGCGCCATGCATTCGGCTTCATTAAATATCGTTGGAGGTGATTGAATGCATAGCTGGCCTTTACAATGATTCGCGGTGGCCTGCCGATGTATCGAGCCAGCGCTGCTATCCTCCCAAACAAGCCTGGTACCAATTTGCCGACCCCGGAGTGATGGAAGGTTTGTGAGCCATAGGCGCGGGGATCGACTCCACGTGTGCATCGCAGCGGCGCCTCGAACCACTGCGCCACAGGCCCCAGTAGTCGATGTTGAAGTAATTCTAATCGGTCGGCCACAGTAGGTCGTTCTCGCGAGATACGTTGCCATAACCACCTTTTAGAGGAAATTCGGCACTGGGAGTCTACCAGCTTCATTCTAGTCAAACAGCCGCAATTAACGTTGTTGGTTACAATGACATCCAGAAACCGTTCGTTTTCGCTGCGCAAAACAAACTCGTAGCAAAAATAATGAAAAATAAAACCTCAAAGGGTTAATGTCAATATCGACTCTCGTTGAACATTGGCATAGGTAGTCAATGTCTTGCTTTGCTTTATTATTGAGGTCATCAAAAATATTTATTATGGCTAATGTTTCAGTAGGGGCGCGTGTGGCACAGTGGTCGGAGGTACCGTGGAATCGATCTCCACGTCCATGACCCACCAAACCTTCCATTTCGCCGGGGTGGCAAATTGGTACCAGATTTAACTGTGAGGATAGCAGTACTAGGTCGATACATCGATAGTCCACAGCGGGTTATTGTGAAGGCCAGATATGCATTCAATCACCTCTAAACTTAATGCTTAATGAAGTCAAATGCATGGTGCATCCCTCAGAGAATGATAAACGTTGAAAGATTTATCTTTGATTTTTAGCGTTTCGGTGGTTTTGTCATTGACATTGATACAACCATGATATTTCGAGTCGAGTGACCACAACAGTTACTTATGTTTGCGATGTAGCTCGTCAAACCCATCACATCGAAGGGAATGGAATAAAAGGGGGCTCCACAGAATAAGGATTAAGACTTAAAGTACCACAATAAAAAGATTACTTATTATATAGCTATCTAAAAATCTAATGAGACGTGATTTCTATTGCAATTTAACATTAACGCGCTGTAACGCATAGTGTGTGTATTGATTAGCACCACGACTGGGAGCGGCGCTGTTTCGGCGCCTAAGCGCGTTAAGGTATTTACTTCTAATGAGCTCAGAAACCGTAACAACAAAAAAACATAACAGCGCCTGAGTTGACATTGAAACATTGACAATGTAATTCGGAAGTTTAAAATAAAAGCAATGAAGTAAGCAAATAATAATAATTCTTTTTACTTCTGTTCAGCAAACACGAGGTGTTATTTTATTTCTTTATTAACGTACAGGCTGACGTTTCGGCGGATTTTGCCTTCTTCAGACGCCTTCAGTGGAAGGCTCATAGAAAGCGGCTCTGAAGAAGGCGAAATCCGCCGAAACGTCAGCTTATTTGTGAATAAAGAAATAAAATAACACCTCGTGTTTGCTGAACAGAAGTAAAAAGAATTATTTCATCAATGCCGAGGTTAATAGAAAGTCGGACGTGGGAGTTACTAAAAGATGTTCCAGCAAATAATAATAGTTTGTACATGCAAAAGCATAACACTCTAAATCACCTTATACTCGACGAATGCCTTGAAGGTGCTTTTCGACATCTGCTTCACGCCATTGATGAAAGTCTCTTGTTTCGAGAAGTGTGAACTGTAAGAAAAAAAAGCATTGGAAATGAGCGTAATATGGAGCTGGTAGAGTGTAAACTTATTACTAGAAATCTTTTTTTAGACCAATCCATAACCCAAAAAAAAAATCCTCGCTACATCATAGCTTTTATTTATCACTCTTTCTTTTTTCATGCCAGAGAAAAGAAAAGGAGAAAAGTTCAGTCTCAGGTGGGCTTCGAACTTGTGCTTAACCTTTCCGGAGGCTGACACTTCAACCATTACACCAACTGACGCCTTTGAATTGTCTTTCTTTCAGACATATGTTTTACTCTATTAGTATTATCAGC
Organism: Angiostrongylus cantonensis; assembly: GCA_009735665.1. NCBI lineage: Eukaryota > Metazoa > Nematoda > Chromadorea > Rhabditida > Metastrongylidae > Angiostrongylus > Angiostrongylus cantonensis. Next base: position 797,644 of record MQTX01000077.1, read on the forward strand.
AATCACCCGTCAACGGGAATAGTCTGGGGAGTACAAATCGCCATTGAACCCACTTAAACTGGGAGTGCAGTCGAAGTTCCCACAACATGTGGAAAGTTTGATGTTTTCTTGCAGCTATTATTATCAAGAAATACTATTATTATTGAGGGAGCATGTGGCGCAGGGGTTGGAAACGCAACTGCGACACACGTGGAATCCATTCCCACGCCTATGGCCCACCAAGCCTTTCATCCCTTCGTGGTCGACAAACTGGTGCCAGACTTGTCTGGGAGGATAGCAGCACTGGCTCGATACATCGGGTAGCCACCGCGAGTCATTGTAAAGGCCAGATATGCATTCAATCACCTCTAACGATACTTAATAAAGTCGAATGCATGGCGCATCCCTCAAGGATTGATCAACGCCGAGAGCTTTTAGAGCTTTTATTATTATAAAGAAGTGTAGAAAAAGTCAACTGTAGCATAATTTTACAACGTTGTAAGTCGATTAAAATTTATCATTAATACAAAACACATTATTGAACTACAAATAAAATTTGTAGTTGACTAACTTCAGAAAAACAAAGTTTTCATGGATTAAAAACAAATATATTTTAAATAAGATACTACCGTTTCTCATGAAAAGAGCCCCAAACTTTCGAGAAGAGACCGGTTTTGGTCCTAGTTATGTCGAATATTAAAAGAAACATGATTCCTGCTTAGATGCCCCAACTTAGAAGATCGATAAGATAGCTCTTTCATAACATACGTATCCCAGAAAGAAAAACATTAAGACATGCACCACATGTTAGATAATGGAAAAAAAACTTGAAAGTCCCAGAAGATTAGGTGACTACGGATAGTTGATGACGATGAAAAACGCTTGACATTCGCCAAATGAGAAGAACATGTACTACATGAAAAATGACGATCGATCGTTCAATGAAGGAAGTCGTACGAAAATCGATGCAGGGACGGTATACGGAAAACACAGAAGAGGCAAAATAAACGAGGATTATGCAAAATTACGATGCAATACCAGCGCAGACGAGCAATGTGCCGAAACGGTTTGCCTTGCGCGTCGATGTTGTCCTAGGACGTTCATGTTCGATAACATTCCTCAAAGATCTCCATATTATTTTATTAACTATACAATTCAGTTGTAGCTTCCATCACTTTTCCTTTATTTTAATACCATTCGTAAAGCATAGAGGATAAATCTTCCAGCACTGATCAATCCCTGTGCAATGCGCCATGAGTTCGACTTCCTTAAACATGGTAGAGGTGATTGAATGCGCTTTATCCTTTATCAGAAAAAAACTTTCGTTAGGTTTGTTGACAATTTCAGCCGCATCACTCACATTCAAATAGTGATAATGTTCAAATAGTGGCAAGAAGAAGACGTTTCTTCTGTCGTTAATACGCCGCTAAGCTGCTGAACATAGCCAATGATGAACCTATTCGTCTAGCGTTAATCGAGACAAGGGATAGAAAGCCGACACATTCCCACTGAAAAATCGAACAGAGTAAACTAAAGTTGGCTATCACCGCTGGCCTAGTACAAACCTACTCGCAAAGTGGTCAACTTTGTTGAATCCCCCACGAACGAGTACGAGTGTAAGGATAACTTGAGAACATTCTGGAAAGATTACACCAGGACTCAAGATAAAAAATCTCACTAGTATTGTACTAGTCTCATTATTATGGCATAATGAAATTTCTCTTCCGCGGAATAGGGCGGCGATAAGACGAATCTTAAGAGGAGATCAAATGTCGAATAATGCAAGACGTCATTGGAACCGTATTTAAACAATGCGTCCATAACACGCCACCATTTCATTCTTCATTGCCCACGAATGATTGGTGGCGCGAGCCTTTTTCGTAGACTCACTCGTTGTAAATTAGGTCTGCATACACGGGACGCTTTCACCTCTCCTAATCATGTTTCGCCTTCCACCAGTAAATATTGAACAATTTGAGCACTTAATGAGAGCGCATTAGACGGTTCCTACGATCAGAAGGTGTTTCACAATGAAAAGTCCTATAAATCTGTTGCTGGAGACTTTAACGCAGAATTAAGGCTAAGTCAATGAACGTGAATAGAAGACTAGAACATTTGATGGCAGTGGGTCCTTGATACCTGATATTAACATAACTCTACCCTTAATTCAAACATGGCCTTCCAAAGATTCGATTCACTACATAAAAACTGTAATCTTCAAAGTAGCTCGGACTAAGCCGCATTTTTTCGATCAAGAAGTTCGTGTCGTACCAACACCATCAAGGAAGAACCGAATCCGATTGCAACACACTAAACGGGTTGCTATTAACGCCACTTGCACAAGATCCTTAAGGAAGGGCGTACAATGGAACGAGTATTTAGGAATCGCTTTTAGAGGAAACTAAAAAAGAAGCTGTTTACAGAAATACCAGTTTAACAAGAAATGTCTAAAAATCTATGACGGTTCAACGTTCAATAATCGACCATGATGTAGTAGAGTGGAGCTGCCATCATCATTTGCCATGTTTACCTAACTGCAAAATTTTCAAAAAGCAAAAGAACCCCGAATTCTTTCTGCTGAAGTTTCAAGCTTCCATAAAAACACGACGAACAATACAGATCCAAGAATAAACAATATAGATGCGGAGATGATACTCGAAGGATACGAATGTGAATGAACAATGGGAAAAAATAGTTCATGAAAAACCCATAACGCGATGGTAAACGAATCGAGAATTGATGGATGGCTATTTGATCGCAGTGACCACATACTACGTGTACCAAGGGTGATCACTAAATAAGGTAAAAGACACTAAAGATAAATTGTACAAGAGAAAGAGAACAGTAGAGCAGGATTTAGGCTCCATTGAAAGACAACCAATCAGACAACAGACTCGTCCAGGTTTCTGAATCACAGGTGTTCCCAACACTCTACTAAGCAACTCAGAACTGAGCCATCTCATCTCCACGTGCAGTATAATTTCATGAGCGACCTCGCAGTTCAGGTCTTCGAAGAAGGGATTGAGATTTAAGGAAATACTCAAAAAGACGGCCGCAGAAACACAGACGACATGTCATGGGAATAAAAGGAGGCAGACGAAGGAGAAGAACAGTAGAGTGGGCTTCAAAGTGATGTATGCGCCTTCTCAGGCAACATTCATAAGACGGATGTCCGTGATAGTGGCTTGCGTCAACCAGCTGCATTTCAATTGGTGAGGTCCACGAAGTGGTATACCATGAAGCAAATATATTCGAAACATACCACCGCAATGAACAATCACAGTAAAGAAACGAAACGAATGAAAAATGAAAAGGGGTGTTTGCAAATTGTCAAGACCACCCAGTAAGATTTATTAGTGGACCTAGAAAGTACAGAAATACAGTTGCTTTTCTATTGTTAATTTTGTACTTCACTTAAAGTATTAAACTTAAACTATCAAGTATTCCCATACAATAGCTCCTAGAAGAATTACGAATAGCGTAATGGATCGAATATTGATTGGTAATTAGCGCAAGATCTCCTTTGCGTTTCTTAAGCTTAAGCTTTCAAAGGGCGCGTGTGGCTCAGTGGTTGGAGGCGCCACTGCGATGCACGCATGGAATCGATTCCCATGCTCATGGCTCACCAAGCCCTCCATCCCCCCGGAATCGGCAAATTAGTACCACCTTTGTCTGGGACTATACCAGCACTGGATCAATAGGCCACTGCGGGACATTGTAAATGCCAGATATGCATTCAATCACCTCCAACGATACTTAATGAAGTCGAATGCATGGCGCACCTTTCAGGGATTGATCAACGCTGAGAGATTTATCCTTTTTATCCTTTAAGCCTATCAATAAAATTTATAATAAAGCCAGACAGATAGAACAAAAGAGGAAAAACGTTTTGTTATTGCTTTTCTTCTTTTGGTGTATGAATTATTTGTAGCTACTGTAATTACGTAGAAAACGAAGACATGCCGCTTCCACGATGCCAGGTTCACTTCCTAGACGGTAACAAGCCGAGCCCGAAAGTCGAAATTTCGCGCTAACAATATAAGATAAGCCGGCACGCTATACCCTTTCAATCATGTATTATAGAATTCACCTGAGAAATAAATGAGATTATAAAATGGAGATGACCGAGCAATTTTCTCAAGGTGTAGGAAAATTTGTTGTCCATCACTTCTATTCTCCATACACATTGCAAATCGTCCCTAATGCTAGAAAATGTTTTAAAAAAATGTACTAAAAGTGCACAAACAATTTCCTATCCTCTCTAACAGGTTTAGACAGCCCAGCTAAAAAAGAAACGGTACTTCCAATTATTTAATTGCAGAATTAATCATGATATTTTCGTATTACCCGAAGGACCAGCGAATGACCATGAAAATGCCCTGAAAAAGCGGGAAGAGTAGCAAGCCACCGGCAAGCATCGTTTCACCTAGACTATGAACAAAGAAAAAATTGCCATCTGAAGTTGTTGATTGGACGAGCTTATATATCGAACAGGTTTTAGACTTCCTACATCTTGTTCCTCGTCAACATCATGTGTTCGCTTCGAAATCCTAAAGGACCGCTTCCGGAAAAAAGAGTTGTACCAGAAAAAATCCTTGTGCTCCTACCTGAGCGATTCGCAGTTCAACATAATGTGAAGCTGTTGAGGACTTCAAATCTCATAAATATGCGGGGGAGATATCGCTGGATCGCACTAGTGTTAGATCGCATCGAAATATGAAAGTCGGCGAAAAATGAGTCTGCGGGATGTCTTTTCTCCAAATAAGCAGATCATATTGGACGGCAGCAATGGATCAAAACATAATCTCCTGTTTAAAATATCCTGTATAAAAGCGAGCCGTGGAGTGAGATTCTTCATACGAGCTGTGCTCTCACTTCATTGGATTCGATTCGATGCGACAGCGAACAACCACATCGCGAGGTCGACCACCACTCGACCAGCGACTCTTAACAATGCGTCTTCAGAGAAGACGAAGAAGTCGAGATGCTTGCCAGATAAAACTAATTTCTAAACACAGCCTGCACTTTTTTTAATAATCCAGGAACCTATTGAAAAATAAGTGTTCCACAAGGAGTTTCGAAACACTTCCCGATATCGAATTTAAGTCAAGAGATGGTAATGACCGTTTAGTTCACGCTACATGGAGTGAGCCGTCATAACTTCGTCAATTATAGAAAATATATTAAATCAATATTCGTCAATAAATCTTCAATATTAAAAGACTGAGAAAAAAATTCTCGGCGATGATCAGTTTCCTTGGAATGCACCATGTACTCGACTTTATCAACTAGTGTTGGAGATGACTGCGTGCATATCTGGCCTGCACAATGGCTTGCCATCGCGTATTAATCCATCCATTTTCAGTGCCGTTAATCTTTTAGTAAAGTTTCGTACACATTCAGCGACCATAGAGGGATGGAAAGCTTACTCAGCACGAGGAGCGGCATCAAACCAACGAGCATGCGTGTGGAATGGAACCACCAATGACGCTGAGATATGTATAAAACTCAGATCCCGGTCGAGATTCGAACTAGCGATTACCATTTCCGGGAGCTCAAGTGTTACCCACTACACCTCTGAGGCCCTTGCACAGCTTTTCTCTCAGACAGTTTTTACTCTAACTAACGATGCACTAACGATTCTAACGATGCAATCACAAAGTAAGTAACATGCGAGCCCCGTAAAAGGCAAACTCGGGTTCGAATCTGGACTGAGGTCTGAGTTTTGCAAATATCTCAGCACGACTGTGGTTGCATTTCACGTTATCTCATGCCATTAAAAAGTAATAGGCAGTAGAGAAAAAGTTACACATTGATTATACGTGTGTCGTGTTGTGTGGATAAATTCAGCCATCCAAAAACACGTAACCACAAAAGCCTAGAATTTTAGCCTCACTTTTTACCTGTCATTCGTCGTCCCGTAGATTGTCGAGGAACCAGAGCCGGCGAAAGTAAATCTTCCATTTATCCCTATCGAGTGAAAGAGTAGACCAGTGGGATCCGCTTGCTCTACAAACTCTTTGAAAACACATCTTCCTTCTAGGGTTTTCACGAAAAACTCTGGCAATCGGGTCAGTAGTCTTCTTGCACTAAGATTGACATCCCGAGGAATCCATTCACTAACAGACACACATTATGTGTACTTCCCATATTATGTCCAATTGTTTGACGTGTAGAACAGCGCCTTCGGTTTTAGATCGTTTACTAAGATTGGAGTTCCGCATCAGTTCCCTCAATTGCGTGATACGGGATTCTCCTAGCACCGTGTTTTCGACTGCTCCTTCAATAACGCTTAGTAATCATTCGTCCTGCTCAAGCAACCAGATTTTCTAACGCACACATTGAAGAAGAATGTATCGTAGAGTGGAAAAGTTTGGCACGGAGTCAGGTGCTCCGTGTTTTCTTCATCCCATTCTCAGTGTTCTTGAAAGCTCCTCAAGCCACTCATTCTCTCCTGCTCAGCTATTCAGCTAGTCGTCCATCGCGTTGACTTCTAGACGTAGATAGACGTAATTGGAGCATTCAAGGATATTCAAACTAGTGGGAAACATGAAACCAATCCATTGTTGATGTACATCGTTTTTGTGAGATTTAGTTGAAAACCAATCTTTCCATGGAATGTATCAAAATAGGCAAAAATCCATCCGTTTCATTCCGCTTGGCTAATATTTGATGTTACAAGAACGGCGTCATCAGCAAGGCGAAGATGGTTTAATTGTCGACCATCGACACTCACTACCATGTTGTCCCAATGTTCGCATGACGTCCTGAAGGACAACGGTAAATGATTTTGGCGAGATGATATTGCCTTGCCTAACTCCTCTTTTGACGACGATGTCAACATCGTTGTATAATGATGATATTTTGGTCATGAAATATTTATAGAGCTCGCCAAAGATCTTTATACACCGAAGAGGGAAGCCTCGACCGCAAAGAGCTGACATCATTGCTTCGATGTCAAGTAGGTCAGGCTTTCTTCAAATCGATGAACGTGAGAAAGAGAGGTCTCTCGTACTCCAATCTTTTTATCGCGTCAATATGGTATAATGCAGCAATTCATTTTCGAAACCCCGATTGCTCTCATGGTTGTCCTTCGTGCAGTGTTCTATTAAACGTATTTAGGATAACTCGAGAGAGCAGTCTGTAAAGACAGAAAGTAAGCAGACTTAGCGATAGTTGCCAATATCGTGTAGGTCACCCTTCAGATCACTAGCACGGTCTCGCTGGTCTTCCATTGAATGGGAACCTTACATTAAGACAGGTAACGTGTGAAGAACCGAGGTAGTGTGTTAATAAAGATTAACTAAAGTTCTTCAGAAATTCATATCTTATCCTCTCTGGACCTGGTGTTGGTCGATTCTTCACTGACAAAATAGCATGTCGGATTTCAGAAAGGAGAGCCGGTGGTACGACATATCCGCCCTCCATTATTTCATATGAAACGAGGAAAACGTGGTTCTTGAAGAGATCCGAGTAGTAATAGTTAACGCTTTGCCTTCTTTTTACTTCGATTTACTATGGCGTGGCCTATTTCGTTATGACACTCTAAAATGGAAATCATCCATGTCCAGTGTTTAGAGTGGAGTTTCTGGAATTGAGAATTACCATGAGTGGTCTTGGTCGTCATGGTAAACTCAAAAAGCCGCTCACCCGCTCACCGTACTCTCTTCATTCAAACCTGTGGGTCCCAATGTGACGACCTTCAGACTCTTTTCTGAGTTCATTCTTACCGTTAGAATCTCCAATACCTCAAAGAATGTTTGGCCTTCACTGGAGGATTTCTCCAAATCTGCGTAGAATGCTTCGACATCGGATCCTTCATGGCTTGAAATTGGTGCGGAGACGACGAAAACTGTCAAAGCCGGTATTGATCCATATCTCTTCAATAGTATTGCAGTCATTTCCGATTCGAGTTATTAGTTGTTCGAATGAAGAAATGTTTGTTGATGAGAACCCCGATGAGAACGCCCACGCCGCCGACTCTTATATTGTCGCATGTTCCGGGAAACAAATCTTTTTCGGTGTCATGGACTGCGTTGAATACGTGGCGTCGTCTCGTCTCAGTTTGATGACGTCGTACATTATCCTTCTAGCCTGCGTGATCGAGTATGGACGACTCATATGCAAGCATGCGCGCATTGGTGGTACAAATCATCACCTTAGTCCTATGTGGTTTAAGCAACCTAGAATGGCCCTAAGATTTCAGCATCCTAACCGTACTCAGACGCGGATACTAACCACTATAATAACCACACCAAGCATTCCATCCCTCCGAGGTCGGCAAATTGGTACCAGACTTGTCTGGGAGGATAGCAGTACTGCCTCGATACATCGGCCGGCCGCCGCTAGTCATTGTAAAGGCCAGATATGCATTCAATCACCTCCAACGATGCTTAACGAAGTCGAATGCATGGCGCATCCCTCAGGGATTCATCAACGCCGAGAGCTTTATCTTTTATCCTTTTAACCGTACTCATTTTGCCCAGTGCTTTCCCATCCAGCTCACATCGTGTAGCTTGCTAGTATCTCCCAGAGTAGGTGGGGAGCTTATCTGCTGGAGGCGACACCTAACCGCCTCTCATACACTTTCCTGTCAATTGATTGCAAGCTTTTGGCCGAATTTATTCACAGAATACGATCGGCATAAACGAGAAGAGAACACCACACGCACGTATGCATCATTAAGTTCTCGCACACACAGAAGGTGTGTGCGAAATTGGAGCAGCAGAAACAGCGAGCCGACTACTTGGATCCACCTGTGTCTCAGGTGGGCATAAAGTCGCTTTTAATCCGTGATTAACATGCTATGCGCCGCCTGTGGACGCGTCACGTTGCCTCACCACTAACTGGCACAAGATCCCTCAATGGCGAAAATTTCAGCATAATAGTGGGATACACGTTGTGCATGCTTGTGTTGCAGTCCTCACATTAATCGACGTTTCAATGAAAACGATTGTCAGGAATCGTCTTTTCTCAAATTATAGAAGCGAATGAGGAAGAAGAAAACTCGAATGACCTGTGAATTGCCGAATTTTCGATGAAACAACGAAAATTTCGATTATTCTAACCAGTAGACCACCTAGTATCAAAGACTGATAGCAAAGCATTCGAAGTTTTCAGAGGGTTTATAATAATCTGTAAAAAAAGAGAAGCTAAACTGAAGCTACGGGGTGTTTTTGATAGTGCAGGTCCGATCAATAATGCTTCGTACTAAGCATTACAGTGTCTACTAAGTAATTGAGTGAGCCTGAATGCTTAGAACGTTCTGCTCTGACTACCGAATCGTGAAAGATGCAGGAAAGTTCCGCGCTAAAATCATCTAAACAGCAATATTGTAATCTGTGCGAAAGCTCATGTATTTAATGAATTGGTAACATCGCAAAAATACTGGGAAACTTTGAAACATTGAATTTCTGTTATGGAAAGAAAGTGCTGAGATTGTGTGCTATACTCATCGCTGTTATTCAGAGTGCATGAAATCTAAAAGTGGCTTTTACACTGGCAAAAAGATCTCAGTACAATGGCTAGGTGCACCAAATTGCTACGAAAAAAAAACTCTCAAGAAATATTTTTAAAGACTGACCTTGACAAGCCTTCCAACAGTTTACCGCCTTATCGTGGCTAGAAGGTGTTGCTGGGTATTGATGAAGATGCTGCGATGTAGAGAAGGGGTTTCGCCCACTGGCAGGGCTTTCCAAGCTGGGAAGGAAACCGGCGTTTTGATCAGGAAACCTAGCTAAGAGTAAACCAATACCAGGATCCACCACCGTCCTGGTATCAAACTGATCGAATGGTGGCAAATCTCCCTCTGATCCATAAGGATTGCGACTGCCTGTGGTGGCGACGACCTGGGGCGGACTTTGGCCAGGCTGAACTCGGAATTCCAGGGAACTTAATGATAACTAAACAAGCAAATCCCCGAAAAAGTGGAGATTTTGCACAGGCCCACGCAACGAGTGGGGACGGGCCGCCAGAGTATTCAATTATGTAAGATCTGAGCAAACGCTGACGAAATGCTAGTATAAAGAAATGTAAGATTCTTCACCTGTAACTCTTACTGCTTCGTACTCTGGTCGTCGTGCTACCGTCGGGGTTGACGATCACTTCGGTTGTGTATGCCGGTATCAGCGACGACTGTGTGCGCATTTGTGCGAAAAGGTCGGGAAACATTTTCACTAAAACAAAACAATATAGTTCATGAACACCTGGGCACTCAGAATTATTCATAAGTCTACCGATGTTCTCGTATGCCGATGTTCTCGTTTGCTTTCAAAGAATGTACTAAAGTTAAACAACTAAACCCTACAAAATTATTTGACTGTAAATCAATATGTGCAGCTGAAAAACTGTTACGGTTCTCTCCAACTGGCTGAATAGTCAAGTCCACCGGATTGAACGATACTACAAAGCTACGTGAGTCGTTGATAATGAACATCATGTTTTATCAATATCATATGCCGACATGAATATATATATATAGAGTCATTGTAAAGGCCAGATATGCATTCAATCACCTCCAACGATACTTAATGAAGTCGAATGCATGGCGCATCCCCAAGGGATTGATCAACGCCGAGAGCTTTATCCTTTATCTTTTACATTTACATCAATATGCATGCCATATATCTTCAGTTCCTCATGTTTTAAAAGCTCTGTTTACCGGTCTGCAAGATTTAAGTTTCTTATCCGTCTCTTCCACGGATCTCCCTCATATGAGGGACCTCGAGCCGGTTAGTCGCGAGGCTAGGAGGCGCGTCCCCAGGTGGCGGATGGGGGGTTAGTCGCGGACCAAAAGCGACTTCTGCTTCCCTGAGACGCGGGTGGATCCAGGGGATAGACTCCCTGTTTCTGCGTTTCTGCTGCGCCGATTTGGCATATACTTTCTGTATTTGTTAGGCGTATTCATGCATGCGTGTGTGGGTGCGTTCTCGCTTTATGCGGAACTTTCTGTATTCGCTAGGCGGACTCATGTATGCATGTGTGGGTTCGTTCTCGCTTCATGCGGATTGTATTCTACGAGTCAATTCGGCCAAAAGCCTGCAATAAAGTGACAGGGAAGTATATGGGAGAGGGTTAGGAGTCGCCTCCAACAAATAAGCTCCATGTCCACTCTGGGAAAGCCTGGCAAGGTACCCGTGAGTATAACCAGCCCCCACGTTCAGACCCCAGCAAGCTATACGTGGGTATCAAATATGCTAAACACAGTAAAAAAAAACGGGCCTCATTCCACTGACCCCGAAAGAGCACCCAATTTCTCAGCGTTGGGTAGGACGAGTACGGAGAGGCTGCTAAAATCTCAGGGTCAATGGAAGCTGCCTGGATCACGAAGAACTATGGTGACGATCTGTGCCTACAATGCACGTACACTTGCATTTGATTCCTCGATAGAAGACTTGCTCATGCAAGCAAGAATGATAAGGTACGACGTCATCGGCCTGGCCGAAACTAGACGACGCCACCCATTCAACGCTGTCTATGACACTGGAGAAGAACTGTTCCTCGGAACATGCGACAGCAGAGGCGTAGGCGGTGTCGGCGTTCTCGTCAACACGAGTTTGTCCATGAACATCGATTCATTCGAACAGCTTACAACCCGAAACGGACGTTTACGATTAAAAAGATGTGGATCAACACTGGCTTTGACAGTCTTCGTCGTTTACGCGCCAACATCAAACTATGACGAAGAAGAAGTCGAAGCGTTCTACATGGACTTGGAGTCCCGTCTTATGAAATAAAAGAGGATGGATATGCTGTTCCACCGGTTCTCCCTTCCGAAATCCGACATGCCATTTCGTCGGTGAAAAATCGAACACCGCCAGGTCCGGACAGGATAAGATCGGAACATCTGAAGAACCTTCCGCCAGCCCTCGTAAGCACACTGGCTCGGCTCTTCACACGTTACCTGTCTGAATGCAAGATCCCTACCGAGTGGAAGACCAGCAAGACCGTGTTGTTGTTCAAGAAGGGCGACCTACACGATATACGCAACTATCGCCCAATCTGCTTGCTGTCCGTCGTCTACAATCTTTCCACTCGAGTCATCCTAAACAGGATTGACAGAACACTGGACGAAGGACAGTTGTGCGAGCAAACAGGGTTTCGAAAAGGATTTAGTACGATGGACCACATTCACACGTTAACAAGGCTCCAAAAGAGGAGTTAGGCAAGGCGATACAATCTCGCCAAAATTATTTACAGCCATCCTCCAAAACATCATGTGAACATTGGAATGGGATAATATGGGAGTGAAAACCGATGGCCGGTAGATGCATCATCTTCGCCTTGCTGATGATATCGTACTTATAACACCAGACATTAGCCAAGCGGAACGTATGCTTGCAGACTTTGATAAAGCGTGTGGAAGGATTGGTCTTCGACTAAATCTCAAGAAAACGATGCTCATGAAGAACGGATTCGTTTCGTTTGCCCCATTCACGCTCAACGGAACGAATATCTCCGAATAGTTATGTCTACCAAGGTCGGGAAATCAATATGATAAACGACTTAGCTCCAGAGTTGAGCAGAAGGGAACGAGCGGGTTGGGGAGCTTTCAAGAGCATCGAGGATGTAGTGAATAGAACAAAGAACACCCGACTCCGTGCCCACCCTTTCGACTCAACGGTGCTTCTTGCCCTAACCTATGCGTCAGAAACTTGGTCGCTACGTAAGCAGGATGAAAGATCACTCAGCGTTATGGAACGCGCAGTCGAAAAGACGATGCTAGGAGTATCCCGTTTCACACAAATAAGGGATGGGATCCGAAGCTCCGACCTATGACAACGATCAAAAATCAAAGATGCCGTTCTATACGCCAAACAGTTGAAGATAAGGTGGGCCGAACACGTTATGCGTATAAATGATAACCGATGGACAAAGGCTGTTAGTGACTGGATTCCTCGGGATGTCAAACGTACTGCAGGAAGACCACCGACCCGATGGTCAGAGTTCTTCACGAAAAGCCTAGAAGAAAGATATGATGCTCGACGAGTCCCTAAAGCGAGCAGAATCCACTGGGCTACTCTTGCACGCGATAGGGAAAAATGGAGGATTTACTGGCGCCCGCTCGAGTCACTCGACGATCAACGGGACTACAGGTGATACAGGTGATCCGTCTCTTACTCGTATCTTATTCTACTATTATCTTCTTTTATCTTATCTAAAACTGAATATATTCTAGTTTTATTGAGTGGCGGAAGCAGAGCGAAGTGATAATCTTTATTTAACTATAAGACTTTAAGCCATTGAAATCATGAAGGGAATCATGTAGCGCAGTGGTTAGAGGGCCCATTACGAGTCACGGCCCTGAAGAAGGCGAAATCGCCAAAACGTCATCGACGAACAACAAAGACAGCAACGACAACTGTACCAACCTCGCATCAGCTCAACAAGATCAGTTCATAGAAACATATAAATAAACCTATCGATTATTTAAACCGAGGTTTATGGAAAGTTGGTCTTTGGAGTTATTAAGAGATGCTGAGATATCTGAAAAACTCAGGACCACTGGTGTCTGCGGTGAAGAGTGACAGTGCCATTACTCTTTCCGGAGGCTAACGCGTCACTACGACAACATACAGCAAAGAAAGTGACTACATTGTGATTTAGAACCAATATAGTTTAACTACACCAACCAAGAGCGTTGTTTTGCCTTTCTGTTAGCCAGCTTTTTTAAAGATATTAATATCAGTAATTATCCAGGGCCCTTGTGCTCGGTTTCGCTCATCTCTCTACATCATTGTGGTTGTATTTCGCATAAAACTAATATAATGGATTCTTAATGTATGCTTATTTACCCTTTTATACCCCAAAAATTCTCGGCAATGCTACCCGTGGTTATCGGCGAACAAAATAAACAAATAAGAGATGGCAAGAAGGTACAAAACTATTTGAAACAATAAAATGACCTGAAGAAAGTGCCTGCTTACCTAAATACTCCTTTTCTTTCGAGAGCATGCTCATAAATGTGTCCGGCACTTGGCCTAGCACGTTCGAAATTGCAACATCCTGCAAAGTCTGATGTAAGCTGTGAAATTTATATTGTTTGTTCGGCTTTTTGCTGATATTTCCATAAGCTTTCTTTGTTTGAGGGGCGCGTGTGGCGCAGTGGTTGGAGGCACGTAGAATGTGCCCATAGCCCACCAAGCCTTCCATCCCTCCGGGGTCGGCAAATTGGTACCAGACTTGTCTGGGAGGAGGGCAGCACGGGCTGGATCCATCGGCCGGCCATCGCGAGTCATTGTAAAGGCCAGATATGCATTCAATCACCTCCAAGGATAGTTAATGAAGTCGAATGCATGACGCATCCTTCAGGGATTGATCAACGACGAGAGCCTTATCCTTTATCCTTATCTTTGTTTAACAAAAGTTTTCGTCCTCTCAATACCGTTATTCATTACTGTGCAGCAACCTAGTGCTTAGTTTTACTTGACAGATATTCAGACGCGAAATCTAATTATTCACTTTAGGTACACAACTATCTTTGAGATTCTCACTGAAAACCACTCTAGCAAATTTCGAATATACCCACTGTGATGACAGCGAATTCACTTCGCCAATTATAGCGAACTGTAAATTAAATCGGGTGCTCATTCACTAGCACGGTCTTCCACATGCTGAGAAAAAGCTCGACTTTTCTGTACAGTATGCCAGCCAAAGTAGGTCGGTTAGCACAGTGGTAGTGATGCCGATCATCCCGACCACGGTGCTGGTTCGATCACACATACCAAGCTTCTCTTATCTCTGTCGGAAAATTGGTATAACACGTGTCCGAAAAAAAGCTACTCTCTCCATAATGGATACGAGGAAGCGAATTAAATGTGAGAAGTGCTAGGATTAGCGCAGTAGACGTGGAAAGGGGTCGTATGAAGTAAAATAAAAAAGATTCTAAGTAGAAGCAAACCTATGCCATGAATCAGTAACGTTCTGATGTAAACCTGAGTGCATAGTAGTGAATCCTCTTTTATAAGAATGACTACATGGGTGATAGCTCGAGATTTTTCTGGCACGGGCTTCGTAGAAATGCAACAAACTAACTTTGTCGAAGCAGCAAAGTACAAGAGATATGATGGACTTTACACGATTTTATTTTGTGTATTACTGTAAAACTTGATTAATTTCCCTGGGAAGAATCCAGCTCATAGAACATGAACACAAATCGTATGCATTCCGGAACTTAGACTAGGGCATGATAGGGGATAACTCAAGAACTACATCTCATCCAATTTGCATTTATTCATCTGATTTGCCTACGTTTTCATGCCCAGATATAAACTTTAAAGATCATAAAAACCTCTCTAAACGTCATACTAATAGCGTCGTTTATATCTGAGCTAAAAGCTGGCTAAATGAGTTCACAAGTAAAAATACTTATGGTCTCATCTCTTCCACATACTTGATGATAACCATTCACGTCTTTCCAAAAAGAACAGCGTACGTACGAAAAATTCGACAATTCCCAAAGTTCGAAAAAGAAACTGCCAAGCTGAACCTTGTATCCGCGCTTTTTCTTCTATCAAAAATTCCTCATGACAAAAGAGGATTGCTAGAAATTCAACACATTCGGCATCGTTTCGAAGGATACCGGAAAAACAAGAAGATTTCGAGCACTTTTAGTGGAGTCGTTTCGAATAGAAACTGCTGTGCAGTAAATCGAATAATGCGAAAAAGTACCGTATACTTTTTCATTGTTCTCTAGATAAATCACAAACACTTATGGATTTTATATCATTTGCAAACAAATAACGAAAGACTCACCAATCGATTTAATAAGGACGAAAACAAAAATGTTATTGAAAAGCAAAACGATGATTGATGATGATAAATAAATAAATATAAAAAATAAATAAATACCAAATATATAAATAAACAATAAATACTTTAAATAAAAATACTATTTTGCAGTTTTTCTTTTGCTATTGGGTAAACCTGAGGCTAGGCTGACCTCGAGACTTTAGGGAGACACAACGGCTAAACCAGCACAACTCGGAAAATGGAAATAGTGCTGGGGCCCGCACAACTAGTGAGGACGGGTCGTCCAAGTGTTCGGTAAAAGAAACTGCCCATAATACATTTAGCTTTTCTTCACTACAATGTAGAAAATCAAGTAGTGACTTAGTAGTTCGCTCTCGCTTGCATTCGCATCAGATTTCTGTTGAGATTGTGGTACTTGCGGAGACGAATATATTGGCGAAACGGGCAGACCTCCATGTATCCGCATAAAAGAACACCTAGATGGCAAACGAAAAGTAAGGCAAAGCACGCCACTAGGCACACATAGGATACAAAAGCATAGCGGAGACGATTTTGATATAAAAGTCGCTATCCTCGCACGGGATACTAAAACACCAACGCGCAAGCTCCTCCACGCTTTTTGGATAAATGCCAAAAATTCTACAATGAATAGCAGGGAGGAATGTCTCGAGATCACGCGTGATCTCCCCCTTTACCTTCGTATCGGTCGTTGACGGGGGGTGCTGCAGTCGTCAACCATATGCGACGCTGATCAGCGGCTCTTCCTCAGTGGAAGGCAGGTAGAAAGAACGGTGGGTTTTTCGAGAAGCTGTTGACCGTGTGATTACTATTTCGATTCTCGTCTTTCTACTTGTGCTGTTGAAGTGTTTGACCTCGTAAGTTGCGTGTTGGTGTACCCTTCCAGGCTCTGAAGAAGGTGGTTCTGCCCAAACGTCAGCTACGATTGTGTTGTATTGTATGGTTTTCTATGGAAGTAAATGTATGCTGTTTAACAACCTCGTGATTGCTGAGAGAAAACGACGCACCTATTGAGATTCTTTCGCAACAAAAACATCAGTCAAGTTCATAAATTATATCACCCTAAAAATTACATATTTTTAAAAAATATAAAAAAATAAGATGATAAAATAGTTAAAAACATATGCGAATGATCAGAAAAAAAGTTGGCAGCACGGAGAGAACCAGTACGGTCTCACTTCTAATCCGGTAAGTCAATTCGTAAACATTTCTGCTCATATGAAATTCAATTTCCTCGATTCCAGGCAAGAATATATATTTAATGCATTAGCAGACCAACACAAGTTAGTTTATAGGTGGAATATGTATTCAGCCATTCAACCATGTCTTCGGTGCTTCGAAGTATATTGCATCCTTGGGTGATTGAGGAACGTCAAGAGCTTTTAGTTTTTTATTTATTAATACGATTTTATAAGCTAATCTTTGTGAGCTGATGCGAGGTTGGTATAGGTGTTCGTTGTTGTTGTTGTTGTTGTTGTTGTTATTGTTGTACGGCTCTAAGAAAGAGGAAATCGCCAAAACGCGAGCCATCCACCAACAACATCAGCAGCAACAACAACAACAACAACAACAACAACAACAACTGTACCAACCTCGCATCAACACAAAAAGATCAGCTTACAAGGTCATAATAAATAAATATATCAACTATTTATACCGACGTTTATAGAAAGTCAGTCTTTTGAACCTTTTAGTTCTTAGTTACCCAAACAAGCCCATAAAAACTGAAAACTAAATATAACTAAATGTCCGCCTTAAAATTTCACACCTCAACTGAAAAGTACTAAATTCGAACATTCAGGAGTTCTCTGTGTGCCCATATGGGAACCCCTTCATGTGCGACTGTTAGATCCTTTAAGTAACCGTACAAGAGCAGCAGTCAATTGTACCGATGCAAAAGCATGTGGTTACGTTCAACCGAGGAGAAAATCGCCATTATCAAGTATCCTATGGAAACTGTGTTCGGTCACGTGTAGCCTAGTAAAAACCTTCGAATTCCTTCGGGCAAACACGCTTTTCAGAAAAACATGATATGAACATAAGAAGGATATTGACAGAAAGGTTGCTTCTCTGAAGTGAAATAGACTATACAGCAAATTCCCGGTGGAAGAAAACACCAATACCCTTGGAACTTCTAACACACCAAAGTATGAATAACTGTAACGAGCCAGAAACAACCTAGCCGGAAAGCTAATGGCACAGAAAGGCTCTAACACTAAGGAAAAAGAACAAACACGGCACAAACTCTAACTGGGGGAATATCCAAAAAAGAGGGTGATATATGAGTCCTCACCTGTACGACGTCTATGAGACGTCCTCCTTCAAGATCGATATCATCTGGAGGCAATGTGGCTTGCGTCTGCGCGAAGTGCATGAGATGTGGTGGTGGCTGTACGACGGACATCTCTTGCCGAGCCAGTTGACCCACGCAACGATGCCAAGGAATTGGACCTGAAAGACCACATTATATTGCGAATGGAATCTTTACCTCAAAAAAATTTTCGCAAGTGTCATTGAGAAAATAGAACTGTCAATTGCTGAATCGACCAGCTGTGTTGGCCGAAAAATCTTCCCTACTGCATCATCATAAAGATCAGAGCCCTAGTTCGTTCAAAATAGAACCTCTTCAAAAAATCGGTTTCGTAGTAAATTCTTATAAATCTGTTCGTTATGGCAATTGCTAATCATATTGAAATCAATGACATCAGAAATGAAAATTTTTCTTTTTTGCTTTGTGAACTGTTTCCTTAAACGATTGGAAACCACTGGATGCAAAGTCGGATAGAGAAGAAAAACTTTCTTTGTGATTTTCCACCAAAACATTATATGATGTGGCAATAATACATGTCATATTTAACAGTTAAACATGATTTTAATGTGATCTAGTTCAATGGTGCCAGTGAAGACAAAAATGACAAACACACACGATGAACTTTCGCGATGGCGGTCGAGATCCAGATTGGTAGAAGGAAGGATAAAGGAGATGGGTAGCCACGAGGATGTCGAGTGATTGTTCGAAACAAGAAATAGGAAAATAACCAAAAAGATACGGTACGCAATCGATAGCTATAAAAAATGGGAAACAAGGCCGTTACATAGATGTGGACATAAAATACGATTTGCAAATCCTAGCAAACCTTTTATACGGTTAGATGTGAGTTTCATGGACAATAAGTGTTTTTTCTTCCCCTATCGCTTCCCTTCCAAGAAAACAGCGGCAGACTTAACAGTCACTATTCATCGGAAAACTCGGTGTACTTCGATTTCTTTCTTGCAAGAAGGAACAGATTTTCAAAAATCGCAAAAAACCTAACATGTTCATGTCAAGATAATCGATAAAAGTAACAATGGCAAAAGAATGTACGTTTATGGAAACCTGTCATTACTGAAAAAATACAGCGCCAGTAATTCCGGTGCTGAGATTCCTAACGAATATGCTTGAACGTGTTATGCCAACCTTCTAGAAGAGGAGGAAAAGAAACAAACAGCTGAACGGAAAGAGCTTCCAGGAAATAAGCCGTCATCAAAAACGACTAATGTCAAATGGCTAGATAAAATGCATAGGAAAAATAAAGACAAAAGGTATAGAAGAAACGATGTGCAATAGTATAATGTTGTTGTGTAGTGGCAGATCCGGATGAACTGATGAATAGAACCAAGCTATTCATTACGAAACGGTGGTGCTGAGAGAGTGATTGACCACTAACCCAAAGGCGAAGAGTAGTCGACTAGGTTATTCTTTGGAAGAAATTCCTTATAAAATTCCGTAACCAGTTCCTCAGGACGCCTTTGTCGATACTGTCTAGGTATAAGCATCAATAACGTACAGCTGGGATATCCAGTTTTACAAGTGGTCATCACCTTATTGTGAATGAAGGAAAACACTGACTTGTCTGGTCTACATAGAAATGAATATTCTGTGAAAAGAATGTTCCCGCGGCACTCTTTTATACAGGTCCATTGTCATTGATATCATTATCGGCTGATGATAATTTGTTTTTCAATTGGCTGTTGCAGGTGGAAAGCGTCGCGGCTGTGTTCGGCTTATTCGAGATGCTCAACTGAGGAAGATCCGGTTCGATACGACACGAAGACGTCACATCGAGGAGAGGAACAACTGCGAACCATCGACAACGATCGTCGGCTCTGATGAAGACGACGACGTCAAGACGTTAGCCGTATAAACATCTCGTATTAACCTCGCGTAAGCTCAACAATATAAAAAAATGTTGATTATTTTATTAACGAAGTTTAATGACGGCCAATTTCAAAAGTATAGTTTAATTAACGTTAAAACAAAAACACGTGTTGCAGTGGTTAGAGGAGAGCCCTGCGATACACTCATGCTCTCTGGTTCAATCCCATGCCCTTATATACCAAGCTTCATGAGCCACCGGGGTCACTATCACAGTTATATCTCAGTTAATGACAGTAGTTAATGACACTGGACCTGTCTTAGAGGCTCTTAGAAACTTATTTTGCTACTGAGGTTAAATAATGGTCTGCTTGGAATATTGTCTTGGAGGATTTAAAAAAAAACAGTGAGTTGATAGATACAGAAGCATCTGTAAGTTACTGTACACGCCAAACCTATTCAGTCACCTATGTGATATTATGAATAGACTTGAATACATGGCAGATCACTTAGGAATTGAGCAACACCGAACGCGTTATTCCTTATCTTCTTTAATACGAAAGCAAAAACCTTTGATGTGGAGCAATTCCAGAGATGGTTAGGCCGTCCTGTTGCTGAGCGGAATGATAACGAGAAGGCAGAAAGCTGCTAATCTTTTGGAAAACGGAACCTCACTTAATGTTCAGAATTCTAAGTTTACCCCATAAATTCGGATTTTTAAACTAGAGAATTCCTTCAGCGTTCTTGACGCCAAACACCACTTGCGATGCGATCGCTTCGAGCTGATGAATGTCAGAAAAAAGTGAACACACATTTCATTTTTCAGTTTCAAATTAACTTTGCAGAATTTTTTTTCCGGAAAAAACAATATTTGATTACAAAAATCATTCGATGCTTAGCATGAGATGTCTCTACTGTGGAGACAGTGTTTTGGATCGTTGCCGAATATCGATCAATTCGGTCGGAACAATACGTAGAAGGAATTAGTCGCCTTTTCATGTGAATAGTGATGATCATGAACAAAAGAATAAGAGAGTAGAAGATGAATGAAGGAGAAGAGAAGATGGAAAAGGAAAGAAAAACCCGAAAACGAAGAGGAAATGAGCATCAGCAAAAAATTGCCATACTGGACCATCGGTCAGACAACGGTATCATCAAAATACCATCGCTCTTCATTTTCTTGCTTCTTTTCTTTTTGTTAAAAAATGTTTTCTATTAACAAAAGAAAGTCGAACTATATTTCTTAGCCTATTCATTTCTTAGAATTTCTCATCTCAATGAGGTTGAGATTTCCTCCTTTGTTAGAACACTCGCAATCCGTCATCCTAGTAAAAAAAAAGAAAGAAAAAAAAATATAAAACGAAAGTCAAATCAAAGTTAGTTGGATCAATTGCGTGACATCTTTTTTTCTTCGTTATTAAACCTTCATTTCATATAGCGTCGTCCTACTCGAATGATCAATATTTACACATAAAATATCGGAAGTATTTGACGAATTGTTCAGTAACTGGAAATATTTATTATCCAACTATGAGAAAATTGATTTAAAATGACGGAAATTCGTTCATCTTGGGAAAATCGAATTTCCCTAACCGATGTCCAACTAAAACCCATTTGTCAACTATCTTAATCGCTAACGATCGAGCTGTTTTGGTTTTGTGTGGCGTAGGAACGATGAATGCGTGGTGATTCTAAAGCTGCTTCGCTAGTATAAGCGTAATGCGACGTGTAAAATATGAGTATCGATTGGTTGGTATTAGTCACTACTACCTCCATCGTGCTAAACACGTAGGGGCACATACAACAAAGAGAAGGAAATGAAATAAACCACAACGGGGAACATGTCAATATACTCAGATGGTCAATAAAGACGGAATGAAACAAAAAAAACGAAGGTAAACAAAAGAAAACAAAACATAAACAATCTGATGGTGTTTAAGAAAAAGGACATTGAAAGCAGTCAACGTTGCACCGAACTGCAAACAGCTGGCGTAATAAGGTCACTTACAGAATTCATTTAACAAGTAAATAAAATAGTTTTGTTATAGGGGTGTCGCTCTCCTTTCAAACTTAACTCGTCGGGTTACCATTTCGTAGCCATTGAAGATGGCTATATGCCGAATGTGTCGTTTTCTTTCTCAGCAAACTTGGGGTTGTTAAACAGCATACGTTTACTTCCATACAATTTATAATCCAATGCCGAGCTTAATAGAAAGTCGATCTTGGAAACAGTTTTGTTACTTTTTTGAAAATCTACTTAAACAAAGTCACCTAATATTTTCACAGCCTACTATCACCGACGGAAATATCACCGAAGTCATTACTGCCTTTTTCCAAGTAATGGGACGAACAAAACTCTTGAGGAACGCAAATAAGAGAATAGAAACGGCCATCATGAAGATATGAAAGAAAAATGTCAAGCGGAATATGATCGCTAGATGGACGCGTCCATTCTTGGAAATTTCCAACACCGCCAATATCTCTGGTTTCGCAATATTTGAGCAGATGACGTCATCCATATGGAACAGATTTAAAAGTAGAACAAGACTTCGTTGTTGTTTCGATAAACAGTACAGAATGGAAATAACAAAACGAGTTTGTCAGTTATTTCGCTTAATTTTGATGGATACAGATCATCTGACAACAGTGGCATTATTTAAGCAATTTTATATAATAAAGTAAACTTCACATCCATTTCTTACTTGGTTACGGTAAACAGATATTATACATCATTTAGAATGTTATGATTATCACTATGAAACTGCTAATGTTGTGTGATTCGTATTTGCAACCAGTCTAATCGCCTCTATCAGATGAATGTTGTGTTCGTGACAGTAAAGACTGTCCGTATTTACGGACAGAGAACGACAGACCTGTATTAATTATGTAGAAACATAATAGAAAAACTACAGAAGATCTCATTGATAGATAATACCAAGATCGAATTTGATGATATTGAAAGAACTTATTGACGTAGTAGATTTATTTACTGTATTCAAAATAACTGAGTCGGCTAACAAAAAGAAGTCGCAGAGTTGAACAGAATCATTTGCCTTTTAAATAGTCCGATTTCAACGTTCTTCAGTATACTGGAGGTATTGAAGCTAGAGTTGAGAGAAAGGCCAAACACCACTAGCATGGTGTGGTGGTGAACGCGTTAGCCTCCTGTGAGGGTAATAGCGTGCTCGTTCCGCACCGCAGACACCTGCGGTCTGCAGTTTTGAGAATATCTCAGCATCATTATGGTTATATTTCACATAATAAACTGCCATTAAAAAAAAGAACAGGCAGAAATTAAAAAGTGACTAACTACATTGAAACTAGTATTAAAGCTTATAGTTCTAAGAAAGAAGACTGCTTAAACTTTCTGTTAGTCCATTTGTGTCCTCTGATTATGATCAAGTGTCATCCTAGAACGGTAATGTAACTAGCCCTAAAGCTTCGAGCGCGCTATTTTGAGTTAGTAAGTCCGAGTATAGCGTAAATTTGGAAACTTGTTATTCTAAATGTGTTGACAAATATTTTAAACGAGAAGCTCACAGAAATTCTTCGTGAAACCGGTCAGGTAGACATAAATCAAAATTTTTTACGCTTGTTGAGGTCTATTGATCGAAAAACAAAATGAACTAAAATGAAGCAAAAAGAGCCTGGAACGTCGGCGAACGGCCACAAATGTAGAGTGGTAGATAGGTATGATATGAGAACGTTTCTTACCGTGTGCGGGTGTTTTCTGAAGTCGCATATCGGCGTCGGTGCTATAGAAGTGTTGTACGTGAGTCCTTCAGTGATAATAGCACATTGACAGAATGGGCATTGATGAGTCACGAACGAAAAGCACATGGGCGGCACCATGCTATGTCATTCGAGTGCCAGCATCACCAACACCAACACCAATGCCAACAAGGGTCTAACAGCTTTACTCTAAAGGATAAAGAATAAATAAAGCCCTCGGTGTTGATCAATCTTTGAGGAATGCCCTACGCATTCGACTTTATTAAAACATCGTTGTAAGTGCTTGAATGCATATCTGGCCTATACATTAACTCGCAGTGGCCTGCCGATATATCGATTCAGTGCTGCATTCCTTCCAGACAAGTCTGGTACGAATTTTCCGACACCGGAGGGATGAGAGGTTTTGTTAGCCTGGAATCGATCCCATGTGTATTGCAGGGCGTCTCTAACCACTGCGCCACAGCTCCACCGTGGTCTAAAATATCCGTGTAGTTGACCAATTGTCGGGATGGTGAAGCGAGGATCCGCAACCTCCATGGTCGAAGTTAGTGGCATTGGAGCTAACACAGTTATCACATTACGGTTGATGTAGCTTGCTTACATTTAGTACATACCACCATCCGGGATTACCAAAATCTAGACACTGAACCTTAAATGGGCAATGGGCTAACATCGATTCTATATGAAAGGGTAGCGCTAAGTGTGGAAACTTCATTCTCGATGCTTCCTATGCTGGATTCATAGTCGCTACGACAATAACCAGCTGTAGACCGCGGACGCGGATCAACGCGGTTTTGAGGAAAGCAATGTCGCCAAAACGCTAGCCGAATAAAAATTTTTCCATCAACCTCGTGTTTGCTTAATGGCCTAGAAAAGTGTGGAATGTGTAGTTTCTTAGTCGTTTAGGATAAGACAAGACTGCTACGAAACTTTTATCGGCTAACGTTTAGGCGGCTTTCTTTCTTCGAAGTCGCGATGATCCGAGTAGATCGACCATTGACGGAACCGTTCTACGAGTCGAATCCAAAGAAGTGTAGTACGGTGCGAATGAAGAACGTCACTCGGCAGTACCTCTTATACAGGACGGTTGTTGGTCTGTTGCCATCCGATATGATCCGCATTGTTTCTAAACGCTGTCGTCGGCCTTTGTCTGAGCGATTTGTGGTTATTCATCGTCCAGAGCTTGTGAAAATGATTAGTCACCATCACATAACATTTGGGCAAGCAGTACTGATAAAGGCATTGCAATTCGACACTCATCAATTTGAATGCGTAGAGAGAAATCCGTTCGTAATAACATACTGACCATTCCCTAATCACCACCCTAGTCTTTTTTTTTCAATTTCCTCTACAAAAAGAAATACTAAGTAGTGATAGGACCATGTACGAAATAGCCAAAGCAGTAGGTATAAAATCTTGTGACATCCATCATTAATAACGATGAATTTTTCTGGAAACGAAGAATGATTAACCATACGATTTGTGTGGAAATGCAATTTGCAGCCATAAATTCGTTTCCTAAACCAAAAGCTGGAAACAACATCTGCTTTAAAAAAGATTAGGTGCGGCTAAACATAAGGAAGAATGCGCCGTTTCTTTTCTCAGCAATCTCGACGTTGTCAAACAGCATACGTTTACTTCCATGCAATAACAGACATACAACACAATCGTAGCTGACGTTTCGGCAGAATCGCCTTCTTCAGGACCTTTCTGATCAGCGGCTCTTCCTTAGTGGAAGGCACGTTGGAAAACGGTTCTGAAGAAGGAAGTTTGTCGTCCTTTTGTAGATGTTATTGAAGCGTCTGGACTAGTAAATTGTATAACAGTGTACCCTTCCAGGCTCTGAAGAAGGCGATTTTGCCGAAACGTCAGCTACGATTGTGTTGTATGTGTGTTATTGTATGGAAGTGTACGTATGCTGTTTGACAACCTCGCGATTGTTGAGAAATAAACCGACGCATTTATAATCCAATGCCAAGGTTAATAGAAAGTCGATCTTGGGAACTGTTATAACCAAGAATTGTCGTCCACTAGATCATAGAAGCTCATCGCTGAAGGAAAATAGCTAGTTCTAAGGCTTGTTCCAGTCGTCGAAGTCCAATCGAAATTGCCTATGCACATGGTGACGACTCGACGTCGTTCTAAGACGCCTATCGCATAGCCCTAAAAAGAAAAGCACTTTCCGAACCGGAAAACACCGATTTCTCTTGAAGATCGTTCGTCATTGACGACTTGACAACTGAAAATGTGTCTCTGAGTAGTAAGAGTAGCGGAAATCCTCCATGTTAGGTTTTTACTGCTGAAATATGAAAGAGATGTTACTAATTAAGCAAAATCATTATCGGTATTTAAGCGGAAGAATAGGGATGAAAAGAAATTGCGTTATGTCATAATAATCTCTGCAGACGGTTCTTCTTTAGGAGCAATTATGAACCCTTTTCGATGAGCGTAATAGGAAAATAGTCCTTAAATCTACTTAGAAGAGGGGAAAATGAGAGGTTGCCAGTATCTTCATAAGCATTTCGATAGAATAGGAAGACGTCGAGACGTAAGCGGAATAAAAGTTATATAACAATTTCATGTACGCCGAAGAATCCGAAGAAAGAAGCCTTTAGATACATAAACGACTTATCTTTACAAATAGTGTGGGATTCAATGAAAATTCTATTTGACTGGTATTTTACTGATTGGACACCTTTTTCTTGGAGTGTTGATGCAACTATGTTAGAACACTCCAAATTCGTCACCACAGCCAATTGCTAATAGTTGTCAGACTGCATTACGGACCGGAAAGAAGTTTGCCACCTTACTACTAGGTTTTGTTTTGTACCATACCGGCTATTCTGGAAAGGCTCTACTTACAACTGGGATTCCAGAATGAGACTGAAGCCCCCATCGGGAACTATGGTGTTGTTGGTATATGAGTCTCTACTGTATCATTACAGCCTTGCATCCAAGAACACTGTCTTATCACACAGATGCAGTGGGCCGTCTAGGAAACCTTTCGATAGATGACGAAAACAAAAGTATGGAGAAAAAAGAGAAAGTGGCATACATCAGATCCTCTATTTATTCAGCTTAAGGATAAATGGACAAATCCATTTGGTTCCGCTGCCAGCTGAATATTATTTGCAGTTAGAAAGATGTTTGTTCTGCTTGCAACAGCAAAATTTAGATGAATTACATTGGTTTTCGTAAATAAAGGGTATTACTTAAGTTAAGGTGAACGACCAAGAAGCGCTGTCGTTCCTATATGCCTTTTTCTGAGTTAGGCTAAACTATTGGAGCTCTTTGTTATGAATTTTAAATGGGTCCGGTGAAAATATGGTAAAAAAGACGATATTGAGGCATTTGGTGTTAGTTAAAGCTGCCAGAGCATTCTGAATGACAAGTGAAAAAAGAGCACGTAAAACAACTACTTCAACGAAATTGGTTATTGAGGGATAGAACTCCGAAGTCAGTTGATTAGATACGTGTGGAAAACACGATAGAAAGCCGTAGAGGGCAAGAATTATGAGTAAACAGTGAAAAAAGGGAAAACTGTGCTTTTTTTGGAGAGAGCAAGCTGAACATCCACGTAAAAACTCCAAAAGTTCAGATTCGTTGCAGCAGAAAGACGTCATCGTAAGTTTACATAAGACACAATCCGTTTGAGATCGTCTCCAGTGAGGGAGCGGTGGTGACACAGACACCTCCCGAGATCCGCCTCCTTCTCAATGATGACGTTAACGTTCTAACCACCTTTCGAACATAAATAGAAATCTAACGTAAAAAAAATATCATTGGCTGTTTGTCTTTTGCAGAGATAGTAAATCAATCTTAACAATTTTAACTGTTTAACCATAACTTAGCTTATCACTCGAAGAAGGTACAGTAAACTGTCTTTTAACTTTTTATTTACTGCCTGTCAAATTTTCATGGCAGGGTATTACGTGTGATACAGCCGCAATGATGCTGAGGTATTGTCAAAACTCCGGCTCACAGTTGCCCGCGGTGGGGGAACGAACCCTTTATTACTCTTTCCGGGGTCTAAGGCGTTTACCACCACACTATGCGGGTTCTTCGTTTCGCCCATCTCTCAGCTAGTTCTATCGATCAGCGCCATAAGCAATCATCCGCCAACGGGATTGATCTAGGGAGCCCAATTCGGCAACAAATCCAGTTAAGCTGAGGCTGTAGTCGAAATCACAATGTTAGTTAACTTTTTTATTCACTGCCTATTACAATTTTTCATGGAGTTTTGCAAATGTCTCAGCATCATTGTGGTTGTTTCTTTTTTCTTCACATCAGCGTTATGAAACTTTCCGCAAATGCCAGAAGGATCGCCATGAAACACTCAGATTAGATGTGCTCGCTGTAAAATCAGCTTATATTATTGATTCAAAATAATGAAGTATACAAACAGATGAAATCAACGATTTCGACTAGTTAAATCTATAAACACCTGGTTTAAGAGTAAATAGGAACTTTCGCAAAAGAGAAAGAGCTAAAGTCACTGATTTGTTAATAAAAGTTGAGGAAAAAAAAGAAGAAAAAACACGATGCAGATAAAATAAGCAAGAAAGGATAAACACCAAGTATGAGTATCACAAGTTGACAGCGATGAAAGGTGCCTGTTAGTAGAAAGACTTTAACACTAGGACAACGACCATGATTCGAAACTGGTTCGTCTCATTGCTGTTTTTTTTTCAGAACAATTATTTCACTCAAATAATGGTTTTCATGATTTGTACTGACAGACATGAAAATCGTTTTAGAAATACTAATAGGCTCGACGATTCAAACTTCACAAAAAATAATTGTTTTTTAAAGGGCACGATTTTGTTTTTTCCTCACAGTACAATAATAAAAAAAAAAGATAAAGCTTTCGGCGTTGATCAATCTCTAAGGGATGCGCCATGCATTCGACTTCACTAAACATCGTTGGAGGTAATTGAATACACATCTGCACTTTACAATTACTAGCGGTGGCCGGCCGATGTATCGAGCCAGTACTGCTATTCTCCCACACAAGTCCGGTACCAATTTAACGGCTCGGGAGGGAAAAAAGACATGGTGAGCCACGAACGCGAGGATCGATTCCTTTTGTGTGTTGCAGGGCGCCTCCGACCACTGCCCTACACACTCCGCTCATTACGTTAACACATTAGTTACTTGATACTTGAATGGTCCGTCCTCATCAGTTCTGCGGGCTTCAGCATAATCGCGATTTTTCGGAGATTTGCTGGTTAAACCACTATGGATCTCTGGAATCTCGAGGTCAGTCTGGCCAAAAACTGTTCCACGTTTTCATCACTGCAGACAATCGCAGCATTTGTGGATCAGAGAGAGATTTTCCACCATGCGACCTTGATACCAGGACGATGGTGGATCCCGGCATTGGTTTACTCCTAGATAGGCTTCCTGATGGAAACGCTAGACTTCTCCTCAGCTTGGAAGAGCCTGCCAGAGGGATGAATCGCCTCGCTGTACATTGCAGCCCGACACCCAGGAATATCTTCCGGCCACGATGAGGCGTCAAGCCGTTGAGAGGAATACACTAATAACATTAATTGATTTGCTTGAAGACTATTCATTAATTCTTCGCTACTACCCTCTTACTGTTATCCATAGATTTTGAAGATCAGAGAACACTTTCAAATCAAATAAAAATCACAACGTTTGCAATAAATTGTGCATAAAAATACTTTTAAGTGCGTTAAAAGAAGTGAAGCCGAAAAAAAGAACAGCAGTGGGAAAAATAGTGCAAGAGAGAAACAAAAGAAACCTTCTATCAGTAACAGCCGAAAGGAAAAATATCACAGCAAAGTTTCGAACCTCCAAGATCACAATTATAAACATTTATAAATAAAGGATTTCCGAACACCTTGACATCTTCGAGTATTAAGGAACATTTAAGTCTACTGAACAAGAAAAAAAAACACAAAGAATACTTATGGGTATACAAAGTGTAAGAAACCTGACTCACCGGAATAATACCGCTTTTGTGAACTAACGGTTTACCGCCTCATCGGGGCTGGAAGGTGTTCCTGGGTGTCGGGCTACGATGTACGGCGGGGGACTCAACCCTTAGCACGGTCTCTTGGGCTGAGAAATAGTCCGGTGTTTCCATCAGGATGCCCATCTAAGAGTAAACCGATACCAGGTACCACCACCGTCCCGGTTCAAACCAGTCACATTGTGGCAAATCCTGCTCTGTTCAATAAGGGCGGCGAATGCTTATTGTGATGACGAACTTGTGCATACTTTGGCCATGTTGACTTCGAGACTGCAGGGCAACACAACGGCTAAACCAGCAAAAATCCAAAGAATGAAGAATGTTCTAAGACTCGCACAGCGACTGAGGATGGGCCGTCCAAGTAACCAAGTGTATTAAGCTTAATATAACCTATAACACTCAGAAAAGAAAGACAAAAGCACTTTCAATTCCATGTTTTTCTTCAATAAGCAGACACGAGGTTGTTATTATAGAATTTATTAGGATACGATAGCTGACATTTCGGCGGTTTCGCCTTCTTCAGAGCCTGGAAGGGTCAAATTGAGATGCGATCTACTCATCCAAACACTTTCATAACCCCAGCAAATAAAACTTAACAAATAAATTTGTATTTGCGTTGGAAAGAGCTCCATTTAAACACCTACCGTTTACTTGTTGCATGTGCCTAAGTTAGTGGATAGCGGCCGCACATAGTAATACATGGGCGAGGACTGTGCCTGTGTCAGCTCATTAGATTAGCCTAAGGTATGGGGCCAGGTCACGGGTGTCACAAGCCACTCCTCATTGTGGTTCATTTTTGATTTCTTGGAATTGATCCAAAACGCCTCAAGAGTTTTACGCGCTGATGTTTCCGATTCGTGCGTGAGGACTGTGACCACTACTTCGAAATCTTCTCCGTTATGTTCCTGCATCCTATGCGAGCCTAGTGGAGCGTTTGGTTTTAATTTAGATTTACCGACTAGGTTTTCTTTTATGCGGACGCAGAGCGGTTTACCCGTTTCGCCAACGTATTCGCCCCCGCATGCTTTACATGAAATCAGGTAGACTGTACCCGAACTCATGCAATCATCGTCTCTACCGTCAAGGCAAAATGTGCAGTTTTTCGTTGTACATAGATGGTCATATAGGCGGTTGCGAACTAGCTGGAGTCCTGGAGTATCCGGTGGTATTTCCGTCACTCTTACGGAATTCTCTAGACCGGCCGTTATTAAACAACGTTTTATGGCTGCATTTACTTCGCTAGAAATAAAGGGCAAGGGAAACGGAGCCTTGTTTTCGCTAGAATTATCGCTCTGGGGCGTGGTTTTTCTTCTATGCCTATTCCGAGAAACTACACTTTCGTAACCATTTGAAGTGGCTATTTGTCGCGCCAGTTTCGAAGATTCTTCTCTTTGCTCTCTACCTGTACACACGTTGGCTGCAATTTTCGGTTAGGTTGACTTGAACGTCTGGGAATGGAAGCCAGTTTTCTTTCGGTTTGACACAGGTGAATTTTATGTACTCTGACTGTTCGTTCAATAACTCAAGGGATCTTATTAAAGAAAAACATCGAATTATTAATCAGTGCCGAGATTAACATAGAGTCGGGCTTGAGAGAAGCGCTTTTGTTGTCATAGTCTTAGCAAGTGAGTATGACATTTAACATTCATAAAAAAGCACATTAGCCAGTGAAAGTCACAAAAAAAAAGGCTTCGATTAGCGTTCTAGTGCCCGTTTTTTATTCGAAACAGTCATAAATATAATTAAAAAATGTTTATTATTTGAGAAAAAATTCGACTGCTTTCGAAAATCCGCAAATGCGTGGGGACGCTTTCGGATGATGAAAAGACCCCACGCAATGTAGACGTTTGAATTTGGTTCTGTACCCAAGAAGAACTACATGGAGAAGAAAGACTTCCTGGTAAGATGAACGAAGTCGAGAGTGACATGAGTTCGTGACGACGTCTACTAAGTCCAAGTGACCCGTAAAATAGTTAGAAAGTATAGAATCGACTTCTAATACAAGTTAGCTATAGTCAATGTTTGAATAAATCTCGGATTTTATCAAATCTGATTTCTCCTCATGATTAAGCTGGCCGGTGGCCTCATAAAACAATTTGACTCGGGAACACATCGACGTGTGGCTTTGGACTGAGTGAAAAGATACTTGAAAGAATTCAAAAAGAGAAAAAATCTAGGCTTTCTTACGGAGTATAAACAACTTTCAAATAAAATGTATAAAAAACCGAAATGACTGTGTAAGGATGAAATTTAGATGATTGGGAAGAATCCTGTCGGCTTAGGTCGCAGCAAAACATGCTTCAATTACAAAACACGCAAAAGATCAACACGTAGCTTTAGAATCATAGACTTTGCTTTAGAATCAGAAGATCCTTGATAAAGGAAGACTTAAATTCAATGATCGAAACAAAACATTTTGTAGTTTAATCGCATAAACGATGTTTTTGATGGTTTGATTTTACAGTGAACGTTAAGCTTCTGTGCCACTCGACCGAAAGAGTATGGTGAGTTTATGGTAGTGATTTTGGCGGTGTTCATGCAAATCTGAAAACTTGCAACAGCGATTTCGATCACATCGATGAGTACGAAACCAATTTTAGATAAATAATCCAGTAAGGAATCGAC
Source organism: Angiostrongylus cantonensis (assembly GCA_009735665.1). NCBI lineage: Eukaryota > Metazoa > Nematoda > Chromadorea > Rhabditida > Metastrongylidae > Angiostrongylus > Angiostrongylus cantonensis. The sequence goes on from MQTX01000077.1 coordinate 829,881, forward strand.
AAATGAAAACTCTCCTCAGTGAGATCAAGAAAATCTCTTGGAGGAAATTATATGCATGTAAGGTCTACAACGAGATAAAATTCGTCTCAAACAATCGATTTGTCATATAGGTATAACTACCGAACAGAATGTAATCATTACGATGTCATGGATATATCCCTGAAAAACAATGATAAGAAGAGAACGTGACTGACCAGCCGAGTTCGCCGTAAAGCGATAAACGTTTGGTCAAGGAATCACCCATTACTAATCTCTGATTGATAATCATAGAAGAATCCAGGAAAATGACAAACTCACGGTCTCTCGTGAATCGTTTAATCGTTTTCTTTCTATTCATTTTTTTCCTAAAACCAACCAATAAAGTCATTTATCATCATTTTTTTTCTAACTTTCAGAACTGGTCATCGCATCATAATCACTCCTCATCATTACTTTAATGTTGATTTCCTCTTTGTTTTGCGCATAACCAAACAAAGCTACTATACTATTGGGTTTTCTCAAACAATACAAACCCCGTTATAATGTAAAGGACAAGCAGAGCTATATAGAGAATAAATTGTGCACACTCATTGGAGGCATTCATTCACCTCCGAGTGATCTCTCATCATCAATTGCAACCGACTATATAAGAGATTTTTCCGATATGAAAACCTAGGAGGTGTTTCTTCACACTTCGTTTCCCAGAAAACGATTCCTGTTCAGGTTTTGTTTTTCTTCTGGGTGAACAACTTACACTGTGGACGAATGAACGCTGTCAGGATGTTGATGAATCCGTCACTTAAAATCTACGATGTAATGGATTTCTCAGCGGGCTAAACGACGTTTCTTGCTGATCGACCATTTTTTGCAAAGTGCTCGTCATTAGTGGTCGAAAATGAATTATTGGATCGCTCGTAGCATCAGATCAAATATTAAGAAATAAATAGTTTGTTTTCCCAATGTTTTATTTCAATAAGCAGACACAAGGTTATTATTATAGAATTTATTGGGATACGATAACTGACGTTTCGGCGATTTCGCCTTCTTCAGAGCCTAGAAGGGTCAAAGTGGGATGCGATCTACTCAGCCAAACACTTTCATAACCCCAGCAGATAAAACTTAACAAATAAGTTTGTATTCGTATAATAAACAGCTTTATTTAAACACCTGCCGTTTATTTCTTGTAAGTATCTAAGTTAGTTGGTGGATAGTAGCCGCACAGAATACTACATGGGCGAGGGCTGTGCATGTGTCAGGTCATTGGATTAGCCTGAGATATGGCGCCAGGTCACGCGTGATGACAAGACACTCCTCCTTGCGGTTCATTTTTGGATATTTGGAATTGATTGTTGGACTGTTTGTTTTCCGATGGAAAACTTCACTGCTCGAGCGCCAAATGTGGATGAAAGCATCGAGGCTTAAGAATAAAGGGAAATGGACATCGTATAAGCATGCATAAAAATTGAAGCATGGCTCATTAAAATAAAAGCGGTCAGTGTTCGGCAATCCCAAAGTGATGCGCCATGCATTCGAATCCATCATGCATTGCGCCGTTGAACAAATGTATACGTAGTCTAGACCATGACTTGAGCAGACCTAACAGCGTATGAAGTCAGTGTTTATCCATTCGGACTCGACCGGCACCACTTCGCCTATCATGGAAACACTGTGAGTTCGTTTAGCCTACCTGCGGGTTGAACCAGTAACCATGTATGCACCGCAGGGCAACACTGAGCATTGCGTTAGTGAGTCGTTCAAAACAAGTCTTCAGTGATATATCAGAGCTGTCGTCCTTTTTTTTTTTTATTGCGATATACAAGCTTCTTTGTGTAAAGCAAGCAACTCGAACGTGCTTTCAACGCTAATTTAACGAAGTGTCACTAACTAAGAGTGAAGTTATCCATTAGTCGAATAGAGTAAATTAAGATTGATTATAGAACATGCCAAAACATGCCATTTGGCCGCTCCAAAAAGACAAATAGCCGTTTTTATTGTCGAAAATCATCGATGTGTTGACCGGAACGACTGAAATCGCCACTTTTGTTACACAGTCAGAAACGAAGACAACAATTTTCACGATACTCAGAAACTCATCTTGTTAGAATAAAAGTAACTTAGGACTTGGACCAATTGAAAAGTAATGTTGCAGCTAATACAACTCTTCAGAAATTTTGATTTCACATGACTAGTTTAAAGTCTTTAGGTTCTTAATGTTGCATTTACAAAGGGGACAACCGAACAGACCTCTTCTGATGAATACATTAGAGTAATTTTAGCACAAATTCAAATGTCCACTGAGAAAGAGATATGGGCAAACATGTTAATATACGAATAATTTGGAGCCCATTGGAATATTTGGGAAAGGTTATCATTTCGCTTTACACTCAAGTTTTCAACCTACATCTCCCTCACTGACGATTTCTGCCGCTATTCTAAAAGCATAGGAGCATAGGAGCGCGTGTGGCGCAGTGGTTGGAGGCGCCACTGCGACACGCACGTGGAATCGATCTATGCTCCCATGGCCCACCAAGCCTTCCATCCCTCCAGGGTCGGCAAATTGGTACCAGACTCGTCTGGGAGGAGAGCCGCACTGGCTCGATGCATCGATAGGCCACCGCGAGTCAATGTAAGGGACAGATATGCATTCAATGACCTCCAACGATACTTAATGAAGTCGAATGCACGGTGCATCCCTCAGGGATTGATCAACGCCGAGAGCTTTATCTTTATCATTTTTTTATTCTAAAAGCATTGTGTTTTACACTAAAAACTGTTGACTGAATTATCAAAGGGAGTCGTTATACTACCATAATACGTACACAAACATTTTTCTTCTCATTACTGGTATATTTTTACTATTATGTGATGTAATAGAAGGGCGAAGCGATAGCGTCAACGGATAATACGAGAACCACCGGAAAGGGCAATCGCGAGTTCGAATTTGACTTGGATTATTAGAGTCCGGCAAATATCTTAGCATCATTATGGTTGTATTACACAATAGTATAATGCTTTAAATATTATTTGCATAGAACTGCAATGACGCTCGGAAACTTGCAAAACTCCGGACCATAGGTGTCTGCGGTGGGTATCGAACCTAATCATTATCCTTTCTGGCGGCTAACGTTTCGCCTTTCTCTCGGCTACGTTTAACGTGATTGAATAAAAAGAAAGTGGAGAGTTACTACACTATTTTTATAGCCATGATAATTTTTAAACCTACATTCGAGATTTTTATCAGCTTTATCGCATTGCTATGAAAACCTGTCGAAAGTGAAAGTGAGTAAAGGCATGTCGACGATTCTCTATAACGATGGCTGGAAAACTAAGGGTAATTTTAAAGAACATCGTGCTAAGCTTCTAACAAAAAATCCGAGAAAAATCATCATATAATTGTAGCTAAACAGTTGATAAAGTTTAAAATCGATGCAGATCGTAGTAAGTTAATGACCACAAGAGAATGTTGTATAATCAAAAACTGCAAGTTGGTATGATATCAGTACTTGATTGAAATTTTTAACCATCTTATCCACAGAACAACGTCCAAAGGCGCCATATTAAATAAAAAAAAAAGAATAAAGCTCTCGGCGTTGATCAATTCCTGAGGAACGCGCCACGCATTCGACGTCATTAAGCATCGCTTGGAGGTGATTGAATGCATAGCTAGCCTTTACAATGACTCACAGTGGCCTACCGATGTATCGACCCAGTGCTGCTATTCTCCTAGGCAAATCTCGTACCAATTGCCGACTCTGGAGGGATGGAAGGCTTTGTGGGCCATGAGGGCCAGCATCGATTTCACACGTGGGTTGTAGGGCGCCTGCGACCACAGCTTCACGCGCGATTTGTTAAGAAAGTTTTCAGGCCATTTTTCAACCTTTTTTTAAAGTACTTTTTAAAACAGTTTTTATTATGTTTAAAAGTGTCTGAATGAATGTGGGGATGCCTGAACTGTGTCAGAAAGAGCTGCATTCGCATCTAAGCAAGAAAGAATTCTTTAAGCACTTTTTATTGGCTGTGATTTTTATAGAGCAATAAACGTCCATAAAATTGGCATCATCTCATTTCACATTCGCCGACGAAATCAACAGGCGGAAACAGTTTATAGCCGACAAGATTTGGTGAACACTAATGTTACTGCTGTGAAAAGGAACAGTGACGATGACGATGAAAGTGGAGCAAGAAGAGGTTCATAAGGAGTGTTCATTTTGTGGATAAAAACACCGTTTTGCATTTTGAAGCTTCGGTAAAAGAACAGAAGAATGACCACGGTAGTGGTGTTGATCGATCTACGTGGGATAAACCATGCATTCACTTCATTCGTAGAATCGTAGGCGTGATTGAACCTATACTTAACCATTAAGTAGGTTGCAGATTTCTCTAGTTAGTGTTCGTAGCTCTCCAGACAAGTCTGACAGCAATGTACTAATGTCAGAGGGATGGAAGATTCGGTTGGCTTTGGGCATGGGCGGGATCGAACTTACAACCATGTGCATCGCTGAAATTTTTTTTATTGCAGTTACGTGACACGTGAGAGAACATGGAACATCTATTGCGCTAATTCCAAAAAAAAAAAAGAAGAAAACTTCCTCTGACGTTAAATCGGGTTCTACTGAAGGAGCGGAGAAGAATGAAGTTCAAATAGAGTACAGTATGATGGAACCAAAGTGAAACGTTCCGTCTCTATTTCTGCTTCTAACAACTACGTTCAAAGAATTTCAGCATTACAGCATTGTAAGTTAACTCACTCAAGCCTCTGTACTTCTCACTCCGGATGCTGCTACGTATGCCTACCATTCAATGCTAACAGTATAAGTGTGAACATCACTTATGCTTAATTATTAAAATTTCGGGATTGAACCATTTTTTGACGTTGTAATGAAGACAATTTAACAACTTTACAATATCTAACCGTGAAAATGTTATAATGGAAGTTCTTAGACGGCAGTGATAATTGGAGATCTGAATGAGTTTTATCGAATACAACAATTGTTGCCATCATCTTCAATAGTTCTACTCATTTCTGAACGATGGGCAAAGCGTCACTGGATTCCACTGCGGTTCACTTCTTTGTGAAAGAAGGAAAGACGACTTTTCCCGTAGTCATCGTATTTTCCATCTTTTATTCGGTAATCATTTTCAATCACAAGTAAAATAATTGGAGTAGGAAGAATATCCAAAAAAGAGTCACAATACATTCGTCATTTATTATTTTGATCATTCCTAAATACGTAAAAAAAAAAACTCGTCCACGATCTTCACTGAGGAAATGTTCTCGGAAAGAGCGAAGAAAGCCGATATCGGAACTTTTCTTAGCTCATGAGAACACCAATGAAAGCCAGATGTGACTGTAAAACGACGGACAAAGAAAATATGCACATGATTAGGTTATAAAAGTTGTTCCTGAATGATTATGAGAAACGAGGGGTAAACGAGGAGGCGAAACTTCCGCATTGTTCTAGAAATTCATAGGTGAAGGAATATTTCTAACCATTCCTCTCCTAAGCAATAGAAAAAAACCGCTTTTTTGGAATTAAAGGAACAATCATCTTTTTTCTTGTTCAGCAGTCGCGAGGTTGTTGTACAGCATACATTTACTTCCGTAGAAAAACACACAATACAATACAACAGTAGCTGACGTTTCGGCAGAATCGCCTTCTTCAGAGCCTGGAAGGGTATGCTGATATACAATTTATTGCGCCAAACACTTCAGTAACACTTACCAAAAGACGAAAAACTCTATGGCGATAAACGGCTTCTCGAAAAACTCACCGCTTTTAACGTGACTTCCAATGAGGAAGGCTAGAACGGCTGATTATAGTCGCATATGGTTGATGACTACACCACCCCACATCAGAAAATGATCCGAATATACGGGGCCAGGTCGCGTGTGACCTCTCGGCATTCCTCCCTGCTATTCATTTTCAGGATTCTTGGCATTTATCCAAAAAGCCTAAAGGAGGTTGCGCGTTGGTGTCTTAGTCTCCAGTGCGAGGATACTGACTTTAACTTCAAAATCGCTTCTGCTATGCTTTTGTATCCTATGCGTGCCTAGTGAAGTACTTTGTCTTGCTTTTCGTTTCCCATCTAGGTGTTCTTTTATACGGATACACAATGGTCTGCCCGTTTCGCCAATATATTCATCTCCGCAATCCTTGCAAGAGATCAGGTATATCGTACCTGAACTCATGCAATCACCGTCCCTGCCGTAAGGGCAAATTGGGGCAATTTACTGTTTCATATAAACGGTCATACAAGCAGTTACGAACTAATTGACGAGGTAGAGGATCTATTTCATTTGTATTTCAACCGGGGCTACCGATTCCTCTAGACCTGCTCTTTTTTGGCATCGTTTTATGGCTATGGTTACTTCATCGCTAATAAAGAGCGACATAAACAGGACTTTCTTTTAGCCAAATGTTTCGTTTCGAGGCGTCGCTCTCCTTCTAAACTTATCTCGCGCGGTAATTATTTCGTAGCCATTGGCGATAGCTATTTGCCGAGCCAAGTCGCGCGATTCTTCCGTTCCCTGGTTGTGCACACAGAGGTTGCTGTTCGAAACATATTTCTCACAAGCGCCCTCTTTGTGTGTGAAGGCTGACAAGAAAGGGAGTGAACCAGAATGTTTTTGTTACTTGGTTTTCGGTACCACTTTTTCATGTAACCGCTATATGATAAGTTGATTTGAACGTTAAGAAATGGAAGCCGGGTCTCTTTCGGTTTCTCCCGGGTGAATCTAATACACTCAGACTGCTCATTTAATAATTCAAAGCAATTGTCCATTTCCTGCTAAGTAGAGAAGATGACAAAACAGTCATCAACATATCTGCAGTAGGGTAGCAGCTGGACGTCGATAACCTGGGCTTCTATTCTAGATATGGACGCGATTGCAAGACTTGGTGCCAACCGCCGTTCCATTGCCAGCCCTCTCATTTGCGCGTAATATTTCCCAGACCATATGAAAATCGAGCAGTTTAGGCACTTCTTTAAGAGAGCCATAAGCTGCTGGATGGACAAGCCATGCATTTTTATTTAAGCCATTCCTCCTTCATACTCAACAAGAAGTTCATGGATAGCTTGCACTGCGGAGTCATTCGATACGTTGGTGCTGAGCGCGGAAACATCAAAAGACTCCACCACGTGAGCATTGTTAAAAGACACGTTACGTAGACGTTCTAGGAAGATTTGGGTGCTCGTGAAGTTAGCTGGAATATGGCTAAGCAGTTGGATAAGGATTCGACCTAGAAACGATGCTATTTTATCCGTTGGCCCGTCTACACAGCTGATAATGGGTCTAACCTTGTAGGAGAGTGGATTGGTAGATGCAAGATCAGCAGCTGATACTAACTTATGTGTTTTAATAAGTATAAAGCAGTACATGTTGGTTGATTTATTTTCATATGAGAAATAACGGACTGTTTTAAGCCCGCCGCCTTTGCTATTGTGACCCATTCGTTGTTAAGTTTCCGGTATTGTCTTTTGTATTCCTTTTCAGACGATGGCCGATAAAGGGTGACATCACTAAGATGTTCCTCCGTTATCTTAACATCTAACTGCCGAGGAATAAGTGCGAACTCTTCCCCTTTATCCCCCTCTAACCGATAGTCTAGTGGTCTTTGAATGTATTAATTTTCTAATTTCTCACATGCCATATTTTTGCGCAGCTGTGAGGTTAGAGATATACTTTCTATCGCGATAGTGGGAAAGGGTTTCGAGAACATCGTCCGAAAACATGCGAAACTTTGTATCAATTTCGACATTGGGGTCCTGCTGTCTGAAAAACGCTCTGGGGAAAGGAGATGGAGGTAATAGCGCCGTTTATTCGTTTTTATTTCTGTTTAATGTTTTTTTGACGTTATAGCGGAATAGACCTGTTCTAATCACCCTCATTGGAAGCTACGTAAAAAGCAACGAGTTTTTCGAGAAGCTGTTAATCATGCATGTACCATCGGATTTTTCGTCTTTTTGTAAGTGTTATTGAAGTGTTTGGCCTAGTAAGGTTGTGTTGTGTTTTATGTGAGTTGTGTTTTAGTGTACTCTTCCAGGCTCTGAAGAAGGCGATACTGCCGAAACGTCATCTACTGTTGTATTGCATTGTGTATTTTCTATGGAAGTAAATGTATGCTGAATAACAGCCTCGCGATTGTTGAACAAGAAAACGACGCTTTCATATTCCAGTGCCGAGGTTAATAAGACGTCGATCCTGGGAACAATCGTCTACTCGTAATCGATTTTATCCCATAATATAATTATGATGTCACAAAGTAAGACTGAAAGAAAAGAAGGCGAAATTAGATCCTTGTTAAAATAACAAAAAAAAAATGTAGTATGGGCGCAAGCAAATGCAGTTCAAAGGTCGGACAAGACTGGAAAAGTTAAAAATGAGCAATAAGACCAAACTCTGGAAGTTAACTTTAACACCTTTTTCTTGTCGTCACTGGTATAATATCATTTTCTAACTGTGAGAAACTTCCGTAACCATAAAAGTATGTTAATCGTTGTGACGTCTCGACAAAACGCTTACTGGTTTACAATGATTGCTAGGTTGTTTTCACAGAATTTGCCCTGATATTGAAAGCAGAACATATATTTGCTGACAGGCAAAGTTACATCAATCCAGAAAGTTGCTCAATACCTCCAACCAGTGCTCCATCTGTGGGTATACCTACAAGGTGAAATTGCCGCCGATCTAGAAGAAACTCAGGTAGAAGCAGGAAATCTCCTGCTCTGGAAATCTCCAATAAACGTTAAAGATAATGAAGTGGATTTTAGTGATAATTTTGTATGCCCTCACTTTGGCAATATGATGAGTGTATCTAAGAGTTAGTCATGAGAAAAGGAAAGTTGCTCCAGTTGCTATCAAAGACTAGATTTCCTCCACAGTTCAATCTCTTTCTTAACGGAGTATGGAATAGTGGAGATGAAGTTGGAGTAATAATTTTAGAAACTACTTAGGAAGAATTTCCACGAAATCTCTAGCCAAATATTCTCAAAAGCATACCAAATCGATCATAGTTACCAGTGTGTTTGGATTTAAAAAACGAAAGGTAAACTTCGCTGTTCATACTATAGAAAGTATAGATATTGACGAATCGTGAAGATCGATACACACCAACTTTTATCTACACCTGGAAAGCACCGTTACAAGCTTCTCCTAGACAGATGTGTATTTTTATTGAAATTTTCTGTACAGTAACACATTAGGTTAAACAATATCAGAAGAAGTAGAAAAAGAACTAGAAGAAGAAATACACAAAAAAGCTGAAGAAGAGTCCTCAGCACTTCAATGTGGTCCTACAAAACCCCTTATCTACCTAGTTGCATGACAATTTTACTTACGCTGTTCCTGCGGCGGTCCAGCACGCATCGGCCTGTGGGCTCCTAGACATGGTCGCATCGGCCTCTCGTGAAGTGTCCACATCAGGTACATAAGGGTTAAGGTAGATGGTAGGCAGTAGGACTAGTGAACAACTGACTACCGGAAAGGATTATGCACCTGCTAGGATACCTCTCTCGGTGCGAGTTACACACTTAGTTACAGACGATGTGTAACAGCGCACATCAGCTTTACATATATCACTACACTGATGTCGTCAAAATCGCTGCAGTAAATAGGCTGAAGCTGGTAGCAGGTCATTGAGAAGCATCGCAATGACAATGTTTGCTGGAGCAATGAGACAATTTTTTTCAGAATTTCTTCAAGTTTCAGTTCTCAGTTAATCCAAACTGATAGTCTATCATCTTAAAATTACTAAGGAACCTTCGGAATTTAGAAATCTTGTGCACAGTAGAAGGTTCACCTCTAGTACAGTCGTAATAAGTTGAGAATATTACCATTTTTAGAGAGTTGATTTCCACCAAAAATCATGACTGATATCGTTGCTGAAAACTAACTTGGAACATTGCAAAGCACATCTTCGTAGTGAAGGTAGGTCGCTAAACTACGCAGAGTTTAAATTGACAAACTGACAAACGTCGAAGTAAGGTTAAGTACCAACCCAAAACATTGTAAGAGTTGAAACTATTGCGTGATATCAGTTAAAACCGGTCCAGCTGAGTAATAAATCAGCGGAAAAGTGAGAAAACAAGATTGAACGAAATGAACAAGAAATGGTGTCTCGAAGAGAAGAAGGAGAATGGTAGAAAAAGATGAAGAGCAAATGTAGGATATCAAGAATCAGGTATACGTTGAAGTTTGAAGTGCATCGCAAACAATATCAGGACATCAAATGTGAGTTGAGCTGTTTGAAAGTGCCCAATCATGTGATTGGTTAAAAAAAAAACGAAAAAAGATCCGAAAGAAGGATCTTCAAAGCTCCAACATGAGAGAAACAAAAAGTAAACTAGCGATTTATCTTTAGGTGGACGTAGAGGATCGCTTATTAGTTTGATTGAACCATTAATACCTTCGATACATTGCTACGGTTATTTTAACACTTCATGCAACATTGCAAACTACAGAATCCGATAGATTGAATTGTAGTATGAAAACCAGTTCAGGACAGGTAGCAATAAGACGTATAACGCCCCGCAGTACACACTTGGCCCTTGGTTCCACCTGGCGCTAGGAGATAACCATGTTGATATCCTTTCCGGATCGACGAATTGGGGCTATTAGTGACACACTTCTCTTGGAGAATAAAAATTGGCCAATTGGCTTGATACATCGGTAGGCTCCCGCAAGGAACTGTATAGGACGTGTACGATTGCAACCGACTCTGCGATACTGAATAGTTCCAAAATCACGACGCCTCCGCAAGGGATTAATCAACGAGGAACTCCTTTTCCTTCGTTCTTTACCAGTTTTCAGCATCTATTTATGGCTTGTAACGTCGTCAGCCATTGAACAAATCGAATAGGCACTCTTTTCTTAGGTCCATTAAAGTGAGGTCTTTAAAAGTCCATGTCAAAAAACGGAGGTGCTCACTGAGCTCTATTTTCTTAAGGGGTAGGAAGAACTGCACACTTTTACTATTAAGCTGTTAATTTTTCTACCATTGAACAGTGAAAATCTATGAGTGGCAGCATATTACTTTTTATCTTAGAAGGTGGCTATTGCCACACGTTCATGCGGAGTAAGTGTTTAGTTGCAAGACGAAACCAAGAACAGCCTACTATAATAGTCCTTAGTCTCTCAATTAGAGTCCTATTGCCGAAAAGAAATGTAGGATATAAACCGATGTGCGTAAATAGACCGATGCACATGTGCAAGGATATTATGGTACGTATACAGAAACAAAGGTAAATTTGAAGTAGTAGAAACAAGAACCTTCACGCCCGCCTTAAAACGCCTACTAAGTAGAATGCATGGTCACATTTGGCGCGCGTTCAACTTCCTATCTCATGTCTAAGGACGCACTACTCACAGCTGACCAGCTCGAAAACGCTCACATTAGGAAGATGTGTGGACTGAATGGAACGACGAAAGATAAAGATGAAGGTTTAGCACTTTCTCTGTTTGGTTATGGAGGTGTTTGGCCATGTAGATTGGAGTCAACTTGACCTTTCCAGGCTCTGAGGAAGGCGAAATCCGCCGAAACGTCAGCTTGTACGTAAATAAAGAAATAAAATAACACCTTGCGTTTGCTAAACAAAAGTAGAAAGAATTATTCTATCAATGCCGAGGTTAATAGAAAGTCGGACGTTGGAGTTACTGAAAGATAAAGTGATACTCTACTGAAGTAACTGAAAGATAAAGTGTTGAAAGTATGTAAGCGTAAGTATGCGTAGTGTTCCTCACTACACTAAGCATCGTAAAGTTGATTAAATCCATATTTGGTCCATATAATAACATACGGCGACCTACCAATCTATCATAGTAGTGTCTTGATCTTCCAAAGCTAGTCTGGTACCAATCTGTTAACCCGATAGAACAGAGTGCAAGATTAGCGCTAGTCGGGATCGAACAAATACCAAGTGTATATTGACAGACACCTCTAGCGACTGTGCTACATGCGCTGTAGCTCAAGTTATAACGGTAAAACAAGAAAGCATCATGTTCAAACAACGCATGATTTTATAAAAACAGCTAAAAAAAACTAGAAACCTTTAAATTTGCAGCAATGAACATTGAAAAATTGGGGAAGAGGTTCAAAGCTGAAAGCCTTTAATCAAAAGGAAAAGGAAAGGGTAACGCACGCATAAGGGTCATAATATATGGAAATTTATGAGAGGGTTTCCAAGGAAAATGAATGCCTTGAATTTCTCGAATAGATTATGGAAATAATCTCCTCCCATTAATCTAGCATTGTCGACCTGAGAAATTTCTATAGAAATGAAAACCAAGACATGGCACCGCGTCCTAATAACATTGATGAAGACTGGGAATCATGCCCATTATTCTTTGATAGTGAGCATTTAAAAGACGTGTGTAGCACAATGGCTAGAGATGTTCTGAGATACATATATGCTCGTTGGTTCGATCTCCTGTCATAAACTAACAAACTCGCTCCCTATCAGGAACATCAGGAACGGGAATTCGTGGCGGAGTTACTAGGGAATGAAAACACGATTTGATAAATCGATAAGCTCTGTAAGTTACTGTATTGGGTAAACACGCATTTAATCACCTGCACAATCATAGTGACCTTGTGAAATCATCGGACCTCTTATTCTCGTCTTTTATTATACAGTATTTCAATGAAATCTTTCAAATGTGCAACGCTCAAGGATCAAGACATGAAAGTGATGAGTACGTGTCTGCATATGTTTTCCTGCAAATTCGTCCCTATCTCAGTTAATGGAAGCTAATTCAGAAGGCCTCGCAAAACATCGCGTACACTTCGCCCACACAGATTCACTCGTAAGTGATAGTGATTGACCACAGTAAGTATCAAAGTACAAGCTTTTTTTAATGAAGAAAAAGCCAGCAGATTAACCTTTGGTTCAGGGCAAACTGGAAGCTTAGACAATGAGATTGATTTTGCGAAACTTTTCTTTGAGAAAACTGACTTCAAATTAAACGGTATTACTTATACAAAGCTAAAATAGTCGAGTATTTTTGCTTCGCTCACGAACGTCAAGAAGCATAAAGTAAGTTAAGAAAAAAGTGGGTAGGAGGGAGCGAAAATGCGTTTTTAATTCGCAGCTATCGTTTGTTCAACTCTAACACGACATAGTGAAACGACATTCTAGAGCGATGCCCAGAGAGAGAATCAGATAATTAAAGTTACAAGAGTTAAGTAAAGTTTGTAGTTTTACGTAAATCAGACAGAATATGGGACAAGTGCAATACTCTAACATTTGTAGATCAGAAAGTTGTTCCTTAAGTATGTGACGTTTTTCTTTCGCTTAACTGTTAATATGAGGAAATACTAATATGAAATGCTATATGATCAATTATCGACATATAAAGATGTGATTATAAGTCGACAGTCAATCAACAACCGTCCAGTACAAAAGCTGAGCGCCGAGGGAGGTTATTTTATTCAAGCGGTGCTCCAGTGACGAAGATTCGACTAGATACGACTAAGTGCCACAGCAAGAGGACGAGCGACTGTGGGCCATCGACTCGGATCATCCGTCGGCTCTAAGGAATGTCTAAGAAGCGCTTAGCATCAACAATCCAAAGATATTTATTGGTTAATCGCGCCGAGGTTAAGCGAAAGTAAGTTTAGAAAAAAAACTATTATGGGTTTTGAAGCATCATAAGGGAGCCATACGCAAAAATTGGGAACACTAACAGTTGGATCGATCAAGCCAACTGATAAATACAGAACATTGTGAGAGCAAATTACACTGCACTGATCGAAGGTGTTCGCTCTCCAACTTCTCCTGCTGTACATAAGATCACATTTCAATCACACCTTTAAATATCATGGCAGACAAAAGTTTGTATTCACCACTTTTATTGCCAGTGTTTTTTTTTGTTCCATCCATGCTCTATATCATCTTCGATATTGTGATACATAAAATGTTAACAAGGTCTAAGAGAAATCCTACGTGCACTAGTCGATCACATTCATTCTCTGTGAACTGATTGATTTTCTCTTGGAACTAGTACTTGCCCTGGCTTCTAAACAAGTATACCATAGGCGTTGTATGTAGGAACCAAAAACGCCACAAGGAATAGTTACTGTCAAGAGAAGCTATGATATTCAGTGAACTGAAATCGTTAGTTCCTTAATTTTGAGCGGTAGAGCTTCTCTGCCTCTCCACAAGGACTAAGCCTTTGTGTTACTGAAGAGCTTCCAAAATGCTAAGGACCGTAGCAGGTCGAAACGACGACATTGTCGCTGTTAATCATCATTTTCCCTCAGGTGCTCTCTCATTCTGTTCTAACAGGGATATTTTCGTATAACTGAACTATCATCTATAATCTTTTCATATTTATCAAAAGTAAACTATTCCTGTGAAATTGTAGTTGATTAGAATGGAGCAACAACTGTAGCCAGTCGTTCAGTGGTGACATAATCTACATCATGAATTCAGTGGAAAGCTTTCGAGATAGAACGAGATGTTCCAACTACGCATCGAAGAGGGAACACTTTCATATCCTCTAGAAGATAGAATCTCTTGTTGATATGAAGTACGTCGTTACGAGTGCATAAGTCTTCGAAGGAACACTTAAAAAATTTGTTATTCCGAGACGTCGGAATAGCAATAGATCAAATGAATCACTGCGGTGAGTTTTCACTTTTGAAAAGAGACCTCATCGAGTTGTGTACAAATTTTATAAAGTGTTCTTAGAACCTGTATCGCTCCAAAATAGGCAAAAATGCTATTTTTAGATGAACGTTCCCACTAAGATTTGGAGAATTCGTAGAGCACACGCAAATTTACTCCGAAACTCCTATTGGATAACCGCAATAATAGTAGGAAGATCTGAGTTTGTGTTGAAATTGGATGAAATCATCAAGTTCACTATATTATAACATCAATACGTAGATCAAATAGAGAGGAGAGGAAAGCATTAAGTGAGAAAGAAAATGGAACATATGAAAGCATGAAGATGAGAACGTAGACTGACTTATTGCTACTGAGCAATGGGCGGAGCTCATAGACTTCTAGACCCTCTTGCTCTGAGACTTTTACTAACAATGGTCAGATCTTAATGAATTGATATAAAGGAATAAAAAAAAAATAAAGCTCTCGGCGTTGATCAATACTTTAGGGATGCGTCATGTATATGATTTCATTGAAGATCATTGGAGGTGACCGAATGCACGTGTGCCCCATACTTTGACCACATTGACACGCGGTGGCCTGACGATGTATCGGGAGTCCGTGCTGTAATCCTCCTAAAAAAGTCTGGTACCATTTTGCCGACCTCGTGGCTTGATGAGCCTAGGATCGATCGTATGTGCACGGCAGGGCGCCTCTGACCTGTGCGCTACGCGCGCCCTTGAATTAATACAACGTCTATAAGTGTTGCACCCTTAAAAAGCAAGACGTCAATGATAAGACGCCGGATGCTGACAAATCCCTTAGGAATTCGCCATTTTTCGACCCCATTATGCATCGCAGAGATGATTGAATGCGAATTTGCTCTAGACAATCACCAATTTCGGCTACAGATCAATCATATCGAGTCCGTGTTTTGTCCTTCCAGACTAGTCTGACACTAATTTGACCACGTCAGAGAGACGAAAAGCTTCGTGAGCTCAGAACGCAAAATCGAACCAATGACCACGTTCTTGACCAATACGGTATTGTTTCGATGATACTTTCTTCTAAAATAATTCCAAAAACAAACTCCACTCAACTCCTTTGATAACGGTGTTTTTACAGTAATGTGGCACTCGAAGCGTTTTATCTTTCTCATTGGATTGATTTCTCATCACTGAGACATCGATTAGTTTTTTAGTATTTGAAAAACAAACATACTTATAGAATTGAACGAGATTTGCATACAGTTATAACCGTATAAGATAAATGGAATGGGAAGAAAGAAAGCACAGCATGATGAAATCGATGAAGGTTGGATTTTGATCGGCAATATCCTGTATGCCATTTCATTCAGAATTTCAAGGTTGGTGGTTAGGTTCACCAGGAATTGATTTGGCTTGTTATTGGTCTCATTCGTTCGAACTGTTCCGAATAAAGTAGACAAGCATGAAAGATGAAAGTCACAATAAAAACTTCCTGTAACAACATACTTCCTTCGACACAATTTTCATGACCGTCGGTCTTCTTAATTTTTTCTTCTTCTGACAGCGGTTGTGTGGAGCTAGGATGTCGAACTGCAGCAAACAATGAGGCGACATCATGATATATGGGCTTGTGTGGCGTTGTGGCCAGAGGCGCCCTGTGACACACACGTGGAATCGATCCTCGCGCCCATGGCCCACCAAGCCCTCCATTCATCTGGGGTCGGCAAATTGGTGCCAGACTTGCTCGGGAGGGTAGCAGCACTAGCTCAATGCATCGGTAGGCCACCGCGAGCCACTATAAGAGCCAGATATGCTTTCAAGCACTTCCAAACAATGCTTAATGAAGTCAAATGCATGGTGCGTCCTTCAGGGATTGATCAACGCCGAGAGCTTTATCCTTTTATTTTAACGACATCAAAGTGACAGTGATGAAGTTCACCATCTTAGTAGATTCACCTAAGGAATCTACATTCAACCACCTAACACGCAACATTACGACAAGACAACCATCAGTACAGTTATTCTAGACTCACTCATGTTATACTTCGGTCATCGTGACTACCGATGAGACGTGAAGCACGGATGCAGCTAATAAAGAACAGGTAATATACAAAGCAAGATCAAACTAATTTCAGAAGACCAGCATCAAGGAGATCATCACTCTTGTTTTAACGAACAACAAAGCCTTCTCCCACCGTTCGTCACTTACCTGGTCCATTATTTTTCTATCACGCTTCTTTCTCAACACAACAACACTAGATCAAGTTGCGGCGGAGAAAACCTAACACCTACCTAACCACATCTCGCTAATTTCCAAGACAGGGCTGAGAATCCAACCATAGTACGGATCGCGCGGTTAAATCGACAACAGGATAGCGATTGAGGCATTGATATTCTAGGTTTCTTTCCTGGTATATCAAGAGAAAGCGATTCTTTTAATATTGTTCTACTATAGAAAACGTTCGGTGACAATTCTCCTGCCACTGATGCTAGTTATTTAGTCCTTTACAGTTGAATATAATTGGATGACTTATTAAAATGAATTAAGGAGAAGCTACAGTCTTCAGGAAAGGATTTCTATTAGATTTAGAAAATGTTGATTCCTTTATTTGAAGATATAAAAAAATGAATAAGAAAGCAAATTGTTGTAAAAGTTTGAAGAAATTTCATCGAGACATCTTTAAGAAAGCAATGTTCCGGTTTCCGTACAACTCAGCGAAATCCCTAAGAGAAACATTATGCCATTAAGTCTCTTCGGAGCTGTAAAGGTCACCAACAAAAACAAAACTTGTTCAGAACATGGAATTATGGCCACCTTGTTGAGGAAACTATGACCTTACAAATGCAGGACTCTGGAAATTGTGCTTTCACAGGGGCACGACAACGGAAATTACATTCAGAAACAGCACTAAGTCTGCAGGGTTTTCTACAGAGTCCATATATAAGAATTCAAGGCCATGTGCACACCGAAGTGAGCAGATTATCAATAAATTTATGGAGGTCGTACAGCGAATACCGGCTATTAAATCTATAGCACTGTTTGTCAAGCAGTACAGTTTATCATTCAATAACATCACCAGCGGAGGTGGGGCATTTCTTTAAAATTGGTCGTTAATGGGATGGAACCCTTACCGAGCAAATCTATGCTTGCTTTAAACTTCATTTTATCGAAAAATCTCGTCCATATTTACAGCTTACCACACAATCCCCATTGCTGTGATGAAAAAGAAGTTCGGGAATCATTTTGCTCGTTTTGAAGAAAAAACGGATAATCGCCGCCAAATTTAGTTTACAAATGTTTATTTTTAAAATATTCAGATTATGCATCTAACTCAATGCGTGTGTGTTCTGCCTTTTTAGGTACACCCTTACGTATGCATTGCAATCATTGAAAAACGCTGTGAATATGTTATTTTTCATAACTCACGAAGGAACGAGCAGTTTATAAAAAATGTGTATGACATTGGGAACAACAAACTACTGTAAATTACGGCATTTTAACATTTTAATTCTATCCAATGTGATTGATTTCTTTCTACTTATCTTACTTTTAAAATGAAGCGCGTGGTGCAGTAGTTGAAGGCGCCACTGCGTCACAAATATGAAATCGATGTCCGCGCCGAAGGCTCACCAGCCTTCCATGCCTCTGAGGCCGGCAAATTGGTACCGGACTTGTTTGAGAGGATATCAGCACTGGCTTGATACATCGGTAGACCACCACAGGTTGTAAAGGCCAGATATGCATTCGATCACCATCAAACGATTCTTAATGAAGTCGAATGCATGGCGCACTCCTGAGAGATTTATCAGAGCCAAGAACTTTGTCCTTTATCCTTTTATTACTTTACTTTTTGATCCATTATTGGTTTTCGATCGTTCACAAAGCATCTTAAAAGTGTACTGGCTTCTTTGAATGAACGCCATAATATTAGATAGCACAATACTAAATGTTCATCACGAGCAGGCAATTAGCCAGAAGAGAAGTAAAAAAAAATCGGAACGAAATTTTGCGAATTGGAAGTGTGTGGTGATTTCTGTTCCATTTCCTTGCTCTAATAATAACAACAATAATAATAATAATAATAATAGTAACTGTTTCCAGTTTTTGTGATTTTACCATAATTTTGAAGATCCATATGGGTTTTCAACTGCATGACAACGAACGATGTTGGAATGGACGAGTTTGTTTGAACTTGTGACCTTTATGTTGAGCAAACAACCAGAGCTGCCATTACGACGTGTATTGCTATCATTAGACTGAGTTGTTGTGAGAGAATGGAATATTTATAGATTTCTAAAGGTAAACACTATGGCTCTAAAATTTTACTATGATTCAGTCTTCAATTGCCTATAAACTTTTATGATAACCTTCACACACTCACGATGACCGTCTAATCTTTCGTCACAATTGGGGAGAAGAACACATCTATCGAACCTCGACATTTAGTTGATCTGATTACAAGTTTCATGTTACAAAAATTTCGTCCCGTTGTCTTGCAATCATGATTTCGGAATTTTGTTGGCTGCGTTTATTTTCTTAAACATGAAGTTTTGTTATCTCATCCTCATTGACATTATGAATGCCATCCGAGAGTCATTTCATCTGAAAACCGGAAGTGGCCTCGTAGAGCATTCCTAGATCTCCATCACATGTAGCCATAGGCCTTTATGAATTAGAGAGAGATCTGCAGCCTTTAAACTGGAATTCTTCGAAAACGATATTGGATTATATCATTAGTTGACGTACCACAGGATGGTTATGTAGTAATACGGAATACACGTGTTTGAGCTATATTTGATCCATATCGTCCAGTACACGCTTTATTAATTGGATTTCAACTTTTTTTCTTGCAGAGACTATTCTCATGGAAAATATACTCATGCAAAAATACATTGAAAATATGCGTGAGGAGGTAAGTCAACAATCTGCACGGCAGCTGAAACCTGAATCTTGAATGGACGGTTGTTACTAGACCAACTTGCACAATAGTCATGTGAGTCCATACGCCATGTGATGTCATGACATCTCAGTGAAAACTCTTAATTATCCTCATAGCAGATCACAAAGAATGAACCTAGAAATCGAAAACGAACGATGGGACGGCCAACAAGAAAGTCAAAGCAAGGGTCTCAGTTGGTGTAGTGGACAACACGTGAGCCCCTAGAAAGCGTGATTGTGGATTCGAAGCCCAACTGAGATTCGGAGTTTTGATCACATCCCAGCATCCTTGTAGTTGTATTTCGCTTAGTCTCCACCATAAAAAAGAGAATTGCAGCGGAAAAAGTTAAACATTGTGAATCCAACAGGTGTTTGATATAGGAAGTGTGAGGATGATCTTCGCATTGGAAAACTACTGAAGTGAGCCGAACGCACGTAGACGGATATTCACACGTTTACATCAAGAAATATATCTAGAAAAAGATCGTTGCACCCTTTTAAGAAACGTAGTTGCAAAGTGGAAAACCTCCTCACGATACTGATGACTGTCCATTCTGACCACTTGGAGCAGCTTTCTGATGGGTTTCTTACCAAAAGAAAAAGAAAAATTTTGCAAATGAAAGGACATTGACCAAACAAAAATTGGATTATAGTCTTGCTTAAAATGCATTTATATCCAGGTGTATTAGTCACATCTCAGTAAATTTGTTTACTACAGCTGCTAGAAAATGCATGAGAATTGGATGGTGGGTCTGAGACTAGTGAATCAAAGCGGAAAACGGTGGTAAACAAGGGATGATTATTCCATGAACAAATGTAGAAATATTGATGCTGTTTCTAGATAAGAACTGCAACGCAAATACAATGTAAAACATGTTATGACTATTTCTGTACATACAAACCAGTGCAGGAAAGAATTGACAGCATGTAGAGGAGCGAGAAAGAGATGACGAAAAAACAAAAAAGTGAGAAAGTCTTAAGAAAAGAAAAAGAAAAACAGTACCAGGATCGGAGACGAATTCAAGAACTTAGCGATGTTTGCCATCGTGCAAGACTAAAAAGGTATACTTCTTATTTCAAAATGCACAAGTCACACTTTTTGAATAATGATCATGAGAGTACTCAGCTACTCTAGCAATTAGTGTTAATAAAACAGTTCTTAATTTTTTTCAACTGAACCTAAAGCGCAGTAGTTAGTTGGAGGTCGCGTGGAATGCACATGATTCTTGGTTCGATCTTCCACTGCAAGGACCAGCTCTCCCATGTCTCCGGGTTTGGAAAATTAGTACCAGAGTTCGTCAGGAGGAGAAAAATACTGATTTGAAGCACCGATGGTTCATCGTAAATCATCGTATAGGCCAAATTTGCATTCAATAATCTCCACGAAGCCTGGTGAAGTGGATCGCATGGCGTATCTATCAAAAAAGCTTTATCCCTCAGCCTTCTAGTATTTATTGAAAGATAAGTGCCATGTATACTTCAAAAATGATTTAAAACCTTTGAGAGTTCATTAGCTTCCTACATTGCTCATAAATGACGATTGCGCGCTTCATTGATAAAATAAGCAACTATTATCCTAAAAGCACCCCGAATTTCTCCTAAGAGTTCCCGGACCAATGGATAGATGAGTCATGTGATTATATAGTTCACCTCCTCGAGGCGATTAGGGGTAAAACGAGCGCCAATAAACGAACACATGTCGGCCTTCAGGTGCATGTGGATTTAGTGATGGTTACGTTTTTTTTCTTCATGTTTGTCTAGGAAATGAAGACTGTGGTTGTACAGCGGTAATGAACAGGATTTCAAATGATGCAGGTTCTAATTCTAAGTGCTCAACAGCATTCTTCAAACAGATGTTCATTTTGAAAGCAACTAAATGATATGAAATGAATCTAGTAGAATGAAAGACAAAAAAAAAACACGGAAAAGAGAGCAAATGGAGCGACGATCGATCAATGATTTCACTAATTCGAGGTAGTTAGAGGCGGTGAAGGAGTGCACAGCCGATGATAAGGAAAAACTATGCGGACGAACCCTCTATCGACTGAGAAAAGGAGAAAGTCATCTCCAGAACTGTGTCATCGATTGACGTACCAGAACAGCCAAACACTACGTTAAGTTAAATACATTTGAATATTTACTAACGTTCATATTTTTATTGCTAAGGTGCTCAATACAAGGCTGTACATGAAAAAGTATGTATCAGCAGCCTACAGTTCTGCCACTTTTACACTATTATTGCAGTGGTGGTCAAAAAAGGAGCCAGAGAAAGACGAACACTTTCGTCATTTTGCTAGGCTACTTGTATCGCCTGGAATTCTATTAATCAACAACTGGTTCGATAAAACACCTCTGAAACCTCCGTTCCTTTCCGCTACGCGCAAGAGTGGGAAAATGGGATTCGCTGCTCTTTCGGGACACTGGAAAACCTTCTCCACGGAAGAATAAATAACAATAGAAAGTAATTATAAAAGTAGTGGTAATTAACTAGTTCAGCAGTGAAAGGATATACGAAGGAAGAATTGAATCAGTAGTTTGCCTTACTGGTTCTGCAAGGGTGCTATGGGTACATGCTGGTAACTTGCCCTGGTCACCTGGAATAAATGTAGAGCTTCTTTGTCAGCGGGTATAGCCAAGCACCTCCTAGTCGCTTCTTAGTGAATTAATCGTAGGTTTTCGGTTGGGTAAAAAACGCAATCGGCTTACACATAGCCAAGTAATATCATTGTAAACTGAGTTCCAATTGACCACGGTATAAATGACCAATGTACCTTATTTCTGATAAAGACGAAGACGACTAAGGGTTAAAAAATAAATGAAGGATAAAGCTCTCGGCGTTGATCAATCGATCAATCCCCAAGGGATGCGCCATTCATCCAACTTCGTTAAGTATTGTTGGAGTTGACTGAATGCATATCTGGCCTTTACAATGGCCCGCGGTGCATCGAGCCAGTGCTGATATCCTCCCAGACAAATCTGGTAATAATTTGCCGACCCCGGAGGGATGGAGAGGTCGGTGGACTTGAAGTGCAAGGATAGATCCCATGTGTATTGCAAAGCTCCTCCGACCACTGCACTACACGCACCCTTGGCGAATAAGATGCAATGGCGAAAATACGTTTTTTTTTTGCAAAATTTAAGTGTTTAAAAATAGGATTAAATCTTGAATTTTTGTGGCGTCATGGCATAGTGAATAAAAGAAAGTTTTGATAGCATCGATCAGGGAAGGGAAGTGTTTGGAAAAGGCCAGTCTTTATCCTTATTATAAACTTATGATTCCAGGTGAGCGTCTTTTTTCTATCGGGTGAATTTGTTCCTTAATGCTCTTCGTTAAATGCGAAAAAAGACTATTAGTTTCTTCTCAGCCTTCTATCAGGACCATACATACACTAGTTTTGTTTTTTATTTGTGCCTTTACATATTTAAGAAATTTATTTGCAAAAATTGATTCAGAGAAAGATTGTCAAGGCACTACAACAACTAGAGAATACTGGTCGAAGTGAGAAATTTCGACTACTGTACGCGTGACTGAATTAGGAGAGCTATTTAACAACGAACCATTAGAAAAGCTTCGAGGCCACCGTATTCCGTACGAGTTCAAGTTAAGAAATGCTTATGGTGCCAACGCGAGCTTTTTCTTCGCCTCGGAACAAGAGAGCCTGTGAAGTCGCCAGTTTCCTTTTCACCTCAGAGTAGTTTTTTCGTCATTGTCAACGTTAATACATTACTGGTAATCCCAGGTGTCTAAGACAAAAGATTGCCAGGAAATAATTCTCAATCTTGGGCTCTTTATGAGCCATTAGAAGAGTGAAATCTACGTTTATGTCTTCAGTAATCATTTCATTTAGGAAATGAATTTTCCACTGGACCTCGATTAGATCCATAGACGTAAATCGACCCTCTACTCCATGTGACTTTCCAAACACTTTTATTGTCTTTTTTTAGGAATCTGTTTTCTTTAAACGCTCTAACGAACTGGACACATAAAGAAGCCACAGCAAAAAGAGAATAACGAACCAGTGAAAGGAAAAGGCAAACAAAGGGCAAAAATGTTTCCGAGGGAAAGTGAAAACGGCAAAAAAAAAAAGAAAATCATTGACAGTTCATACCGCGCCAACTCACTCTCAAAGTCTTTGTGGTGCTTAAAACAAATATATGAAGTTTATTTTTTATCAAGCCTGCCATGAAAAATTATAATAGGCAATATATAAAAAAGTTAACATTGTGATTCCGACCACATTCTCAGCTTTTATCTGGGTTTGTTGCCGATTTGAGCTTCCTAGAACAATCAATTGGTAGGTGATTACTGATGACGCTGATCGATAGAACTAGCTAAGAGATGGGCGAAACGAACTACTTGCATGGAGTGGTGGTGAATGCGTTAGCTCCCGAAAAGGGGAATAGCACGTTTGTTCCCCACCGCAGACACCTACTGTTCGGTGTTTTGCAAATATCCTAGCATCATTGTGGTTGTATGGAGTTTGTTATTTTGGGAAAAAAATTGTGAAACTGTTACTTCTCCGTGGAATCTCAGTTCTGGTAACAAAATAGCAGACATATGTTGAGCGCGAAAAACTAAATGCTACAAAAAGGTCGCACAAGGCTGAAGTAGTGGATGTTAATGAGATCTGTAGATAAATCTTCTGATAAATATTTGTCGCACACATCGTTGGTGTACACCAATCCAGATTCTAAAACTCAGTTCTTACTTAAGAAACTATCGTGCAAAGTTTCTTTAAAACTAGGGTTACAATGATTTTGATGGGGAATAAAATCACTGTCTCAAAGCAAGAAAATCGCATCGTGTGCTCAAATCTCAGTATTAAGCAACGATAGAAACTGGATAAGTTGTCGAAACATTGGTTACGAAAAGTATTCGGATCTCCTAGGAAGCAGATTGCTCGAAATGTTTGCTAACAAAGACACGAGTCTCCGCGAAGATGGGCGAGTGCGCCTATCACTGATTGACAATGATCATCGAAAGCCGACTCTCAAAGCTGTTGTCCAAACTACTTGAAACATTGTAGAAACACTCAGCGTTTCAATTCAGTAGTCGCCACTTATTTAAAACACATTAGAGTGCAGTATAAACTCAGCGGATATCAACGAAATCAGCGTCATAAAGTCTATGATGCGCTTCTTTTATATGACAAAAAGCGACCTACTTTTCGATCACATTGTGAGGATGATGGATATTGAATCCTTCACGGCAATAAGAGGTCTGAATAGGATATGACCCTAAACGCTCTCCAAATCCGAATCAGCACCAAAAGATCATGATGACGACCTATTCATTTTCAGCGGATGAGGATCATTGAATAAAATGTTTCAAGTCTTACCAAAAGAAATAGTGGAAGAAAAGGAGTAGTAGGAATGAAAAGAAAGAGCAGAAAAATGCTGTCACGAAATTGGTGAAATCCTGCAGAGGCAAGGCATATTTATTCTATTTAGCCAGTAGGAGAGCTCCAATCTCCTCCAGATTCATTATTCCTGCCTAACTATGCTCAATCACACGTCGAACACCTATTGCTACCAAAATTCATTGAGTTGAGTAAGGTAACTCACCCGAATCCATCGTGCTCAACGGACCTCTCGTTAAAAAAAAAACTGTCACCTTTCGCCGGAGATTTGAAGAACACTTGCTGAGAAATTTCTCAACAAATAAATCACTGCAAGAATTGCCTTTGAGTAATTCGTCGCTTTCAGAAAGTCAGAATTTTGCTTTGCTGAAGTGAACATGCTTGTGTCTTGGCGGGAAAAATGCGTAGATTTTTATAGAATCATATTCCCATTAATAAATTTTTGTTTCAGCAGAGTGATGGCACTTTATATCTGCCACTCAAACCTGTTCATTATTTTTTTTATGAGTTTGATAAGAACGACTTTTTCGTAAGCAAACTTCAAAGAATACAGAGAGAGAGAGAGATAGAGATAGAGAGAGAGAGAGATAGAGATAGAGAGAGAGAGAGAGAGAGAGAGAGAGAGAGAGAGTCAACGAGACCGCCGGTGGAAACTTGAAGAAGTGCGCGTTCAGGAGAGTTTCCCATCATCAGGAATTCGTCGATACATTTGGGAAAAAGTGGGAACTGTTGTTGAACACTTCGTTCTTACTACATGTTTCGATGATGAACGGTGAGCGGAAGAATACCGATCATTAACGCCGTTGGATAGCGTGGGAAAGATGGTCCATCAATCAGCACAAATTTTTCCGCAACCGGAGCAACGTCATTCTTAGTAGTTCGACGAAACAATCTGGGAAGTAACAGCAGGTCTAAATCTTTTCCAATGCGTACTCTTAAGAAATGTGAAAAAAATTACTTAAGGAAAACTAGGTAAATTGAATTATCAACATTCCCAATAAAACACTTAACACTTGGCGAACATTGGTGGCGATCAATGCGACCATCAATGCAAAATTTGAGCACTAGACAAAACCAGTCCAATCAGAGCAATCATATCTTGCATATCTTCACCCCACTATATACAAATAGATTATACTATTGAATAATTGATGAAAAAAGTTATTTTCATGTTTTTATTTAAGCACTTATTATAAAATTTATGCAATCCATACGAAATAAGGTTGCTGAGATATGGAGCGCAACGTTTGACATATGAAGACTTGAACAAGGGCGATAAAAAAAGGACTAACCGATAGAAAAGTTGCTCCACTTCTTGTAACTCACGTAGTGCAGTGGTTAGAGGTCTGTGGACACTACAGTTTGCATCAATGGTTCATTATCGTGACGCGAGTGAATCAACCCTCCGACCCAACTGAGGTCAGCAAACTGGTGCAAACTGGTGCCAAGCTTGTTTGGGACGTTAGAAACCTAGTTCGGTACATCGATAGGAGCCCCTATATCGTCGATTGTATAGGCCAAACATGCATTAAGTCGTCTCTACGACTGCAACGTATTGAGCATTCACCGGGGACTAATCAGTGTCAAAATTCTGTTTCTCATCAATTTTCAGATGTAATATATGGCTTAGGAAGGTTCGGCAAAGATTGTAATCGGGACTGCGTACAGAACAGTAACGTCTCGGTATAGGGCACTTGGAGAAGAAGGATTAATCGCCATTAACTAGTTGAAGAAAAATTACTTTAAATGAAACCATTAATATACTGTTTTCGTTCACACTGGGCATGAAAAGGTTGTTGGTAGAGTGAAAGCAATGATAGATGGTACAGTAGGATCGATGTAGGATCGACCACGACGACTGTGAGAACGCAATGTCGACCATATATCCTCTCGAAGATGGTCGCGTTCGGCATAAAGATATCAATCGTACAATCGGTAAATAATTGCTTTTAAGAGCTACGAAGCATGAATCATTAAATATTTTTCCATTGCTTGGAAACAAAACATCAGGAGAGCCTTTATAGCCTAAGTCAGCTACCTATCAGGTAGAATGCAGCTATGATACAACAACAATAATGCTGAGATATTTGAAAACTTGAACTCCAGATAAGTTTTTTTTTCAAACACAGTTTTTAAACTTAACGCTGTCATCAGCAATCGCCCTTCAACGGGAATGATCTGGAGAGCAGAAATAGGTTTCGAACCCAAATAGGCCGAGACTATAACCGAAACGACAATGTTTCGCACCTTATTTGTATCATTCTGGCTGCATCAGGGGCTCGTGTAGCGCAGTGGTCGGCGGCGCCCTGCAACACACATGTAGAACTGATCCGTGCACCCATAGCCCACGAAGCCTTCGATCCTTCTGGGGTCGGCAACTTGTGACCAGACATGTCTGGGGAATAGCAGCACTGGTTCGCATACACTAGTAGGCCACCACGAGTCATTGTAAAGGTCAGTTATACATTCGATCACCTCCGACGATATCTAATGAATGCATGACGCAACCCTCATGAATTTATCTACGCCGAGAGCCTTTTTATGGCTTATATCTTATGGCCTGACGTAACGCTTTACCGTGAAAAAAAATTAAAGGAGGCAAATTGAAAGTGAAACGTTGTGCTTTCGCAGGTTACCAGGTTATCGCAGGCTACAGCACCAGGTTAAGTTTGCTTAAAGTCGGTTTGTGCTCTCAAGCTCATTCTCGCTGAAAGGTGCTCTTGGCACAGTCACGGTAAAAAAAAAAAAAAACTGGCGTAGTCAACGGCACAGTAAGTGCTTCTGTGGAGCCGTGGGTTACACGTGAGCACCTTAAAAAGGTATTCGCAGGTTTGAACCTGGCTTGAGCTCCAAGTTTTGCAAATATCTCACCATCATTGTGGTTGTGTCTCACGTAATGTCGTCCAGTGAAAAAATAATAAGCAGCGAATAAAAAGTTAAACATCTATGAAAACTCGTTATTTTGTTAAATAGCAAGCACAGAAGATTGCTATTATAGATTAATCGTTCACAGCAGCTAACGCTTCTGTAGATTTCGCCTTATTCCGAGCCCAGGGAGATTAAGTTAACCGCAACGTAGTCCGCCAAGCACCTCCATGACACCAATAGAAAAAACCATAGTACCGGTTCTTCAAGTGAATTAGATATACAGGTATGATAAGTATAGGTTACTACAATCGTCTCAATCGTAGCTATCAATTCACTGAATTATTTGACATCTATTCCTGATCTCGTCAAACTATGGAAGCCATTTGAAAAGGTTTTCCAACTGGTCATCGATTTGAATACCATAAAACATTTGCGAGATTTTTCATTCACGATGTTAATACCCATAAAAAGAAAACGTTTTTTTAGGAAAGAATCGATCGATCATGAGTGAATAAAAATTATGAAAACATTTACCAAAACTGCTACAACTGCGCTTTTTGGTTCATTTCTAATGGTTTCCATTAGAAATGAACCAAAAACTCACTCGCAGTGCGTTCAAAAGTGTAAGACGACGGCTTCAAATTTCTCAAGGATTTTTTGTTTTCTAAAGATCAGCCAAAGGTTGGTGAAGAAAGTATGAGAAGGAGCGAAGAGCGGGCGGTTAACGAACCTTTGAAGAAATGCTTATCGGGCAGTAACTTGTCATCTAGTGAGTACAACGGTGAGAATTCAATGTGAATGAAGTTGATGAAACATCTGTCATTTAGGTTTTCCTTCAAAGAACATTCTAGAAATGCACATGTTGCTTTTTAGTACAATTAGTGGAAGACTGTTATTAGACGATAGGGCAAACAACTATGGAACATCTGTTCGGAACATCGTTTCGAGGAGGACGAAGAAATCGAAACGTTAGCCAAATCAACATCTTCATCAACCTCGTGTTAGCTTAGTGATCTAAAAAGGAATTGATCTTTAATGCCGAGGGTAAACGACGGTTGGTTTAAAAAGTGCTGACTTATATTTATTAAGATTTAAACAGAATTTGCTAGACAGTCGAATAGTTTTCGTGCCTTTCAAGTAAAAGTCCAATTTAAACACAAGTAAAGAGAACTGAAAAGTTTTCGACGAAGTTATTGCAAAGTACAAAGTACATGGAGCCGTAAATCATTTAAGGTCTCTTATAAGGAAAGGAACTATTTAACGTCACATTTTTAGACTTTATCTAAGCCTTAGCTCCACTTTGAGAATGTGGAAAGTGAAATGTTACCCGCAAAAGTTTTCCGATTTTTGAGATCCAAAGCTACGTCAGCTGTTCAGGAAGTCGTTTTCCATTGCAGAAAGATACTCGTCTCAGTTCTTCGTGCAAACCGACAACATTGAACCGTCGATACAAAAAATATTCTTCACTTTACTGGCATATTTTTCAAGGTAGCTATTCTTTTTATGACTAAGAACGAGCTATTCGATAAACCAACGAATATCGCGGAAGCCTAGTGATTTTGAAATATGGAAATTTTGCTTAGAATCTTCAAAAGCAAGACCGTAGATTCCACAGCTCGTGACATCGTTACCCAATATTAGGCATCTTATTATAAAATGGAATACGTGGCGATCTTGGAATGTCTTCTAAGCTTGCGTGCAACTATAGAGAGCTTTCTTTGAGTTACTTATTCAGGTACACAAATGGACAGTCTCCTTATGCTGGTCGCCTCACAGCGTTTCTCCCAATTTCGTCGATTTTTTTCGTTGCGTTGCCATACTCATCTACGGATGAGGTAATATGTGGCTCGATCCGTTATCGCTTTCCACGTACATTAACATGAAGAACGCTGATCGATCGCCATTTTTCCATGAACGCTAGGATACCTCTGTTATAAGAGTTCACAGTTTTTTTTAACCAATGACACTTATCCACCTGTGTGAAGTAAACGAGAGGTTGCCATCCTACAATTTGGATTCTCTGTGGATGGCAGAAAATCCTCTGAGTAGTACAAGCTGCGAGGGAACATCAGAGAACATCGAAGCGTTTTGTGTACTTTGTAGGAAAAATACTAAATGAGTGAGAAAAAAGAATTCATACACAAAGCTAGTCAAGTTCGCAAAAAGGCTCGCGCCCACATTTTGTTTAGAAAACCTGCCCAGAAAAAAAACTGCTCCAGTACGGAATCCCTACCCGATTTTTTCTGGAAAAGTTTCTATTTCCAAGCTGGCTGCTGTAAGGAAATAAGTTACCGTATTGGACTAATCGAGCATACACAAGAAAAAAGTTGTCTACCGTCGACACACAGCTGTTAATTGGATTATACCATTGACTTCAAAACAGGCAGTTTTTTTTTATTTCGAGCTTTATTATACAGCGTTGTAGGACGCAATGGGATCATCAGATTTGAAGAGGGAAGAGTTTAGCAGAAACTAGCGCATAACTCTTCGCTGATGACGACAAATGGATTAGAGGAGACAGCAAAGTTGCCCTTAATCTTCCAATATGTAAATAGTCCGCTTTTCTTTCTTATGTTTGTTTATAATAAGCACAAAGGGGAACTCTCGTCTTCGCACAAAATTTTGTTGCTTATTGAAGGCTTTGTTTTTTATTTCTACTTGTGGGTAATCTGTATTTTTTCAATCTATGCCCAGAGTTCGCCAGGAACAAGAAGTTCATCATTAGGCTGGCTAAAAAATTTTTTACAGTAACTTAGCTAGAAAACTAGTTGAGAAGAAGGCAAAGCAACAGTCACGCTGGTGCAGTTTGTAACACATGAGCCTCCGGAATGGGTTGAAGCGGTTCGATCTCTTCTCGAGTCCAGGTTTTAAATACCTCAGCTCATTGTGCATGCATTAAACATAATACCCTACCACCATGGAAAGTTGTAATCAGCAACAAATGAAAAGTTAACAACTTTGATGATGATCTCTTTGTTACTTCACACCTGTTTTGAGTCGTATCACAGGCCATCTATTATACATATAAGTATACATAATTTCCTACATTTCATATTGGCTAGGTATCAGTTTTCTCGGGATGACACACATTTCTGTGAAAGCAAATGAAAATGGAAAGGCGAAAACAAATGCGATCAACGTCGATCTTGACAAAAGAGGAGATCTCGAGGTAAATCAGTATTTTAGGCATACCAGACATGTGCGGAACTAAATTGAAAGTGAAACGTTAAAAACAGTTTACTTGTAACACGATCCAATCTCGGGCTATTATTTGCCATGAAATTTTGTAGTAGACAGTAAATAAAAAGTTAATATAGTGATTTCGACTAAGCCTTAGCTTAACTGGCTTCATTGACGATTTGTTCACTCCAGATCAACTCCGCTGACTTTGATTACTGATGGCAGTGTTCGATAGAGTACTAGCTGAGAGACAGGCGAAAGAAAGGACTCGCACGGTGTGGTGGTGGTGGTGAGCGCGTTAGCCTCGGTAAGGGTAATAGTGCGTTGGTTCCCCACCGCAGACACTTGTGGTCCAAAAATTTACAAATATCTCATCATCATTGTGGTTGTAAAAGCTAAAAGCTCTCGGCGCTGATCAATCCCTGAGGGATGCTTCATGCAGTTGACTTCGTTAGGCATTGTTTGGAAGTGACTGAATGCATATCTGGCTCTTATTATGGCTCGCGGTTGTCTACCAATGTATCGAGTCAGTGCTGCTATCCTCCCAAACAAGTCTGGTGCCAATTTGCCGACCACGGGATGATGGAGGGCTTGGTGGGCCATGGGCGTGGGGATCGATTCCACATGTGTGTTGCAGTGGTGCCTCTAAGCACTGCGCCACATTGTGGTTGTATCACACACATAGTACCCTGCTGTGAAAAATGAAGCATATAATAGGCTGTAAATAAAAAGTTAACATTAAGAAGTTAGCTAACATGGAGAATATATGCCAGCTAAATAGCTGGATATGAAGTATTGATAAATTTTGATCCTAATATCACCGTAGACTTCCTCAAATAATGCTTTTGTCTAATTATTCTTCTTGGATGGAAACGCCCAACACTTGAACTGCATTGTACAACCCTAATGTACCTATAAAAGTGTTAGGTTCGGTGGGATATACAAATTCACAAACAGGCAACAGGGAATGTTTACGTTCTAACTGATAAAAAAGTTCAACTCCACATCGAACCAAACCTGAGTTATTAGTCAGAAACAAAGAGCATCGGAAAAATATAGAGCAAATCAATCTTCGCTCGCTGAAGAAATAACTTTTAGAAAACAAAATTTCTGCTCTAAGAAATTTTTTCATGAACTGGAACGGACGCTGTGCCGAAAACGGAGCGGAAGCATCTGAAGTGTCAATTTGCGAAATTGGAAATAGTGCTTAGAAGCACCAATATACCTAACTAGATGTTTAAAAAGTCTTTGCTAAAAAGCTATGTGGAGTCCTAACCTCTTCATTACCTTGGATAATCGTAGACGTAACCCGGTCCGAGCTATCGGTCACCGTATAGGGACGTAGCCCATTAGTCTTTTTCCGTTTACATGCTAAGCATTGGGTAATATGGTTCTGTCAAGAATTCCGTGATAGCCGTATTTGGAAAGCCAGAGTTCTTCAGCACAACTTCTCGCTCACTTTCGTGAAGTCAATGGAGTCCTGAAACGTTGCGACTAGGACTCTCACAGAGCCGCAGCAATTTTTCCAATTTGTTAGCCGAACCGATGGAGACAATGTAATAGGCCTAAATCCAATATTGTATGTGCAACATCCAAATGAGTTCTCTCTATAAAGGATTAAGCTCTCGACGTTGATCAATCCTTGAGGAATGCGCCATGCATTATTCAATTTCATTAAGTATCGCTGGAAATGATTGAGTGCAAATCTGGCCTTTACAATGACTCGCGGTGGTCTACCAATGTATCGAGCCAGCGCTGCTATTCTCTCAGACAAGTTTGGTACAAATTTGCCTATCCTGGAGGGATGGAAGGCTTGGTGAGCCATAGGCGCTGGGATCGATTCCACGTGTGTGTCGTAGTGGCGCCTCCAACCACTGCGCTACACCCGCCCAGTATCTAGACAGATATTGGCTCATTATAAATTTTCCTGAAGTATAAGACAGTCCAAACCATTAAGCTATCAATGAAAATGTGAGCACTTTTAGTGACGACGAAGCCAAACGACAGATGGATCGAGTTTTGACTTATAATGAAGTTACTTAAAAAGTAAAAGCTTCCGGCATTGATTGATCTCTTTGGAATGTCCTCCTGCACACTACTCTCATAACCATTAGCCCATAAGGAACAGTTTTTTTTTTAGCATACAGTGTAAACTTGTTCGAAAGCTAATCAAAAGCAGATTAAAGCAGTACAAGTGCACTCAGAAGAACAATTCCTTTACATTTTATGACTAACGAAAAACCCTTTTCGAAAAGTCCATTGATTGGTGATTTTAGTAACAATTAGCTTTTAATTCGTTTTAAACACTATCGTCATTTAATAGAACGTGCGAATAGAGAAAACACCGAAAGTAGACCCAACAAAGGGCGCAAAATGCTACCAAACGCTAACAGCAATGTATTTGCATATCGGACCATGGCAACACACAGCAAATAGTAGCATATATGTCACTCAAACCAATAGGACGTTAGAACAAAGAATTTCTTACAATTCTTTCGTGCTCACAACCCATTAGGCTCTTCACTGGTGAAGAAAATCAAAACACCGCCTTTCTATAAGCCGCGGCATAAGTAATCTCATTTGTATTTATTTATACGTTCATACGAACTTATCTTGTTATGCTAACGCGAGTTGTTGTTGTTGTTGTTGTTGTTGTTGTTGTTGTTGTTGTCGGTCGATGGCTAACGTCTCGGATCCTGGACAAATACTGCACAAGAATAGCTTAATTATACCACGGAAAAAGACCACAATATTGATGAAGAACTAACATGAAAAGAAATGCCATATTGATCAAAAACTACTCACCGCGCTTTTACGAGTGGGACTAGACGCGTGGTGCTCACGTGGGGACGGCGAGCGAGACCCATCCAGGTCAAAAAATCATTTTGAAATAAGGCGCCAGATCACACATCATGTTCTCTATCTAAATGGAAGAATCCTACTCAGTGGAAGGCCAGCAAAACCGTGTTATTGTTCGAGAAGGTGACATACACGATATCGGCAACTATTGCCCAATCTGCTTGCTTTTCGTCGTCTACAAACTTTTCACTCAAATCATCCTAAACAGGATTGACAGAACGCTGGACGAAAGGCAGACTTGCAAACAAGCAGGGTTTCGAAAAGGATTTAGTTCGGTGGACCACATCTACACGATAACAAGACTCATTGAAATATGGCGAGAGTACAAAAGATAGCTCTATCTCACTTTCATCGATTTACAAAAGGCCTTTGATTTAATTGGGATTACTGATACCACAGCTAATGTAAAACTGGCCGAGAGAAGAGCAAAGTAAGGCCGTCACTGGTGCAGTGGGTAACAAGCGAGTGGATATGAAGGGTAATCGTCGTAATCTGCCTTGCGCTCAAAGTCTTGCACATATTTCTGCATCATTACGCTTGTATCGCCTGCATCACCTGTAGTCCCGTTGATTGTCGAGTGACTCGAGCGGGCGCCAGTAAATTTTCCATTTTTCCCGCTCGCGTTCAAGAGTATCTCAGCGGGTATTACTCGCTCTAGGGACTCATGGGGCATCACATCTGCCTTCCAGAATCTTCGTGAAAAACTCTGACCATCCTCTCGCAGTACGTTTGACATCCCGAGGAATCCAGTCACTAACGGCTCTTGCCCTTCGGTTGTCATTCATGCGCACTACGTGTCCGGCTAACTTTATCTTCGATTGTTTGGCGAGCAGAACGGTATCTTTGATTTTTGATCGTTATCGCCAGTCGAAGCTTCGGATCCCATCCATTACATGTGGGAAACGAAATACTCCTAGCATCCTCCTTTCAACTACGCGTTCAATAACGATGAAAGACCTTTCATCTTGCTCACCGAACGACCAGATTTTTTACGCATAAACTAATGTAGGAAAGTACCGTTGAGTCGAAAACGTGGGTGCAGAGTAGGGTGTTCTTTGTTCTCCTCATCATATCCTTGAGGCTCTTGAAAACTCTCCAAGCCGCTCGTTTCCTTCTTCTCAGCTCTGGAGCTGAGTCATTCAACATGTTGATTTTACGACCTAGATAGACATAACTGCAGCATTCGAAGATATTCGTTCCGTTGAGCGTGAATGGAGCACACGAAACCAATCCGTTCAATACGAACATCGTTTTTATGAGATTTAGTCGAAGACCAATCTTTCCACAGGCTTTATCAAAGTCGGCAAGCATGCATTCCGCATGGCTAATGTCTGGTGTTATAAGGACGATGTCGTCAGCAAAGCGAAGGTGACGTAACTGCCGACCACCGATTTTCACTCCCATATTATCCCATTCCAATGTTCTCATTACGTTCTGAAGTGTGGTGTTAAACAATTTTGGCGAGATTGTATCGCCTTGCCTAACTCCTCTTTTGACGTCAACGTTAATATCGTTGTAGAATGGGCACATCTTGGTTGTGAAATTTTTGTACAGCTCACGAAGAATCTTTATGTACTGAGTAGAAAATCCTTGACTACCAAGGGCTTCCATGACTGTTTCGATCTCAATTGAGTGAAAGGCCTTCTCTAAGTCGATGAAAATGAGACAGAACGGTCTTTTGTACTCCCGCAACACTTCAACGAGCCTTGTTATCGTGTGAATGTGGTCCATCGTACTAAATCCTTTTCGAAACCCTGCTTGCTCGCATGGCTGTCCTTCGTCCAGTGTTCTGTCAATCCTGTTTAGGATGACTCGAGTGAAAAGTTTGTAGACGACAGACAGGAAGCAGATTGGGCGATAGTTGCCTGTATCGTGTAGGTCACCCTTCTTGACACGGTCTCGCTGGTCCTCCACTGGGTAGGGAACTTGCATTCAGATAGGCCACATGAGAAGAGGTGAGCCAGTGTGCTTACGAGGACTAGCGGAAGGTTCTTCAGGTGTTCTTGTCTTATGCTGTCCAGACCAGATGCTGTTCGATTTTTCACCGACGAAATGACATGTCGGATTTCGGAAGGGAAAACCGGTGATACAACATATCAATCCTCCTGTATTTTATATGACTGAAGGCGGATGTGGCTATCGAAAGGATCTGAGTAATATTCGTGAGTGATTTTCTCCATTGCCGTTTTGGACGCTGTTATTGTTCCGTCTGGGTGTCGCAGTGAAATCATTCTAGCCTCCTAATTGGCGAAGTTTCAGTGGGCTTTGCAAATGCTTTTCTCAGCCTCTGTCGCTTCTTCCATTACTGCTGCTCTTTCTTCTTTGAGATCTTCTTTTGTCGCCTGTCTGCATTGTTTCGCAAGCGGCAACGTTAGTTCGCGGTTGCCTGCAGCTCATTCGATTCCACGCTGGCGTATTAGCTCGAGAGTTTCTGGAGACAGACGTTTCTTGGTGACTTTCAAACTCTCAGCTTTCGTAGCGCTAACCTGAAGATGCTGAATGAGCCGATCGTATTCCTCGTCGATATTGTCGAGAACGGCATCTTCCCAACAGCCGACTAATAAGTTGAATAAGTCCCAGTTTCGGGTTTCAACATGCACAAGCCCGTGTTGACGAGAACGCGAACGTCACCGACTTCTATGCTCTCTCATGTTCTGTGGAGTATTTTTCCAGTGTCATAAACGGCGTTGGATGGGTGGCGTCATCTCGTCATGGCCAGGCCGATGACATCGTACCTTATCCTTCTTGCTTATATGAGCAATCTTCCACCGAGGACTCACATGAAACGAACTGTACGCGAACTTTAGGCACTAATCATCACCATAGCTCTTTGTAATCCAGGCAGCTTCCATTGTCTGTGAGATTATAGCAGCCTCTCCGTACTCGTTCTACCCAACACTGCGAAATTGGAGGCTCTTTCTGGGTTAGGGAAATAAAGATCTTTTTTCACTATGTTTAGCATTTTGATACCCACTTATAGCCTGCTGGGCTCTGGACGTGGGTGGTGGGTATACTCACGGGTAGCTTGCCAGGGTCACTTAGAGTGGATAAGGAGCTTATTTGCAGGAGGCAACTCCTAACCGCCACCCATATACTTCCCTATCACTTGATTGCAGGCTTTTGGCCGAATTGACTCGTGGAATATAATCCGCATAAAGCGAGAACGCCCTCACACACGCATGCATGAGTACGCCTAGCAAATACAGAAAGGATGTGCCAAATCGGCGCAGCAGAAACAGGAGCCCTTTCCCTAGGTACACCTAGCCGCCTCTCCGGGATGCAATGGTCGCTTTTGGTCGACGATTAACCACCACCTATCCGCCATCTGAGGACGCGCCACGTAACCTCGCGACTAACTGGCTCGAGTTCCCTCATGAGGGAGATCCGGGGAAAAACTGATGGGTAATTAAATTTTTATCAAATAGTCTATGAAATAAAACATTCGGTATTGACCAATCCATAACTTTTAGTATCCTGGCGATGTATTCAATTAGTGCTGCTATCTTTTTAAACAAGGCTTTTACCAATACTTCTACACCGGAAGGATGGTAGGTTTGGTGAACCTGGGACGCGAGATCGAACCAGAGACATCTCACTTTTTGCATCCAGCCTCTAACCACATCGCTACACGATCTCATTTCGTCATGCTCTGCCTTTAAATCGCGTTACACCAAGAATGCGGTGGAAAGGACAATCAGCGAGAGCTGATGGAACAGCTAGTATCATTTCCTGGGACACAAATATTTACGTTAGTATCATTTCTTGTCTATCTAGTCCGGGAAATCAATATGATGAACGACTTAGCTCCAGAGCTGAGCAGAAGGAAACGAGCGGCTTGGGGAGCTTTCAAGAGCATCGAGGATGTAGTGAAGAGAACAAAGAGAACAAAGAACACCCGACTCCGTGCCCACCTTTTCGACTCAACGGTTCTCCCTGCCCTAACGTATGCGTCAGAAACCTGGTCGCTACGTAAGCAGGATGGAAGATCACTCAGCATTATCGAACGCGCAGTTGAAAGGACGATGCTAGGAGTATCCCGTTTCACACAAGTAAGGGATGGGATCCGAAGCTCCGACCTACGTCAACGATCGAAAATCAAAGATGCCGTTCTATAGGCCAAACAGTCGAAGATAAGGTGGGCCGGACACGTAATGCGTATGAATGATAACCGATGGACAAGGGCTGTTAGTGACTGGATTCCTCGGGATGTCAAACGTACTGCAAGAAGACCACCGACCCG
Organism: Angiostrongylus cantonensis; assembly: GCA_009735665.1. Lineage (NCBI taxonomy): Eukaryota > Metazoa > Nematoda > Chromadorea > Rhabditida > Metastrongylidae > Angiostrongylus > Angiostrongylus cantonensis. Next base: position 867,897 of record MQTX01000077.1, read on the forward strand.
ATGGTCAGAGTTCTTCACGAAAAGCCTAGAAGAAAGATATGATGCTCGACGAGTCCCTAAAGCGAGGAGAACCCACTGGGCTACTCTTGCACGCGATAGGGAAAAATGGAGGATTTACTGGCGCCCGCTCGAGTCACTCGACGATCAACGGGACTACAGGTGATACAGGTGATCATTTCCTGGAACATAAATATTTACATGAGTCAGTAGTTAATTTTTTTTTCGCTAAAATGTGAATTTCTCCAAATAAATTTTTTAATGCACACCTATCGTCTTTGGTTTTCTTTGTAAATCCCTATTTTGGATTAAAATAACGTACAAATTATTTAGGCTGCTTACCACTTAGACCTTCATACGCCCATTACTTACTAACTTGGATAAATGGATGGGCCGTCTTCACTGGTTGCGCTGGCCCTAGTATAATATCCGTTTTTTGGAGCTTTACTAGTCCAGCCTTTATGCTGTCCTGGAATTCCGATGTCCAAGGTCTGCTTTAGGTCTTCACCACCACAGGAAACTGCAGCCTTTGTGGATCAGGGGAAAATTTAGCACCATTCGACTTTGATACCAGGACGATAGTGGCTCCTGGTATTGATTTACTCTTAGCTAGGCTTGCTGATGGAAACACCGAGCTTTCTTCCAGCCTGGGTTGCCCTTCCGCGACAGAGAAACCGCTGCTGTATATCGCAGTTCGACGCCCAGGAGCACCTCTCAGGCAGGATGAGGCGGTAAACCGTTGGAAGGATAAGTTTATTAGAACAGGGAAAATGGAAAGTAATGATCTGAATACCGTACCTGCTATTGATGTTATTTGCTGGCTGGAGTTTCCTCAGTAATGGGAACAGTTAGATTGTTATCTTAAAGTGTTAGTTTGACAAGTAATGTATACACGAAAAAAGAGTAATAAGACAATAAAACATAAAAAAGAAAAGGCAGTAGATCGATGAAAAGATAAGGCTTTCGCCGTTTAGTAATCCTCGTTTAGCAAAGAGGAACCAGCCATGTGCGCCCAAAAACATCTAGTACCAATTCGTTGATGCTGGAGGAACAGAAGGCTTAGTGGACCTTGAATGCGAATTGAGCTAGTGGAAGATTCGACACGTATAACGAATCTTCCCTAACCACTGCCTTCTAGGCTCCCTTTTATTGGGAACCGTAAAGAAGGCCTCAAGTTTTGACATTTTCTAAGTACAACTTAACGTCGCCTGTCGGGTTGTGCTTGGGCCGGTAAGTAATAATGACCATCGTAGTAACCATATTTGGACGCTTTTCACCAAATTCACTCGACTTTTTATTCTTCTTGTTTCCTCGCGTCCATCATCCACGAAGATCTTTCAACTTCTCGCGTGTGGATTCTGCTGACCTGCTCGAGGGTTGTCGTCATCTTTATGTATGTCGTTTAATACTGGTCGAATTAATCCTTCCTGCAGCCTTAAGATAGTCAGGCTAGAAGGTTCCTATTTGGATTATAGGAAATAAGCTTTTTCAAGACAAATGTTGCATCAATTAGAGCAGCAGCGGATTGGAACGAAGGAGTACCCCGTTCGAGATAGTAGGCAATACTTGCAATGCGTTACCTACCACTAATTTCTTTGACTACACCTGAAAAATTCATTCATGTAGTAGGTTTTCTTCAAAAAAAGCGTGTTCACCTAGTGATGTTTCATTAGTTTCACACTTTCCTTGCATCATTAGTTTCTGACCGACCACCCAAGAGAATTTGGAGTTGGACATCTTGTAATAAGTGATAAATTGAACATGTAGAGAACTCCAGTTGTCTGTATTATATTTTTTTTTCAAAAAAGGCATGTGATTGTTTTAACTTATTTTTTTACTGCCTACTCTTTTTAACGGCAGAGCATCTTGCGAAATATAACTTTAATGATGCTGAGATATTTGCAAAACTCTGGACCGCAGGTGTCTGCAGTGGGAAACGAACGCGCTATTGTCCTTTCCAGGGAGTAACGCGTTCACCACCACACCATGCGGGCTCTTCGTTTCGCCTGTCTTTCAGCTAATTCTATCAATCTTTTGCCACCAACAATCACCCGTCAACGAGATTGATCTGGAGGGCCTATATCGGCAACGAAACCTGGTAAGCTGAGGCTGCGGTTATAATCACAATTTTAACTTAATTTTTACCTCAGCATAACTGGGTTCATTGCCAACTGGGTTCATTGCCGATTTGGGCCCGCCAGAAGAATCCCGTTGACGGATGATTGTTAATAGTAAAAGATTGATAGAACTAGATGAAAGACAGGCGAAACGAAAGCCCACGTGGTGTGGTGGAGTACTCGTTGCTCCCCGGAAATTCCCACCGCAAACACCTGCAGTTCGGAGTTTTGCAAATATCTCAGCATGTGATTGTGTTAGAATTGTTCCTTGCCCTTTAAATTCTATTGAAGAACAAGACAAAATGAAGTGGGCGGTGGTGACTTAGGCAAGATGAATGCTGCATTCCTTAGTCAAACTAGTGCTACTCGTTGGCAATTTATCATATTCCATCACACACCAGATAAATGTCTTCCGGGCTATTTTTTATAATTGTTATCTTACTTTGCTGTAGATAGAATAGACTTTTACTATATTTCAAAAAATCGCCAAAATACATGGGCAACGACGAATAATTTTTTTCGTTTTCTTTTCGTCGATTCTCGCAAATTTTTTTTGACGGCCGGTGGCGTATTTGAGGAAATGGCTTTGTTTCATCATTCTGACTCCACAAATACTTTCTTCACGATGTTGATAAAATTTCAAATTTTTTAAAAAACTTGAAGTGAAACTAAAAATTTTTGCTTCGAAACCGACTTTCCTTGAACCTCGGTGTGCATAATCAATATGTATTCTTTCTTTGATGAGCTTACACGAGGTTGATAATAATATTTATTATCGGCTAACGTTTCGACGTCTTCGTCTTCATCATAGCCGGTGATCCGAGTCGATGGTCCACGCTTGTTCTTCGTCTCGATCTGGTAGCTTCGCCTTCGTGGCAAGTCAGGTCTTCTTCAGCGGTCCATCTCCTCGAATAAGGCACACTCATTCAGTGATGCCCTTTTATACACGATGCTTTGAAGTATTTTCGAAGTATTACTACGCTTTGTGCCAGCTAATAATAACACCTACTTCTGCACGATGTACGCGATGATACACGTCCGGAAGAAAAACAAGTAGTTATCGACGGACATCATCATTATATCCTACATCAGCATCGTGTATAAAAGGGCACCACTGAATGAGTGTGCCTCATTCGAGGAGATGGACCGCTGAAGAAGACCTGACTCGACACGAAGGCGAAGCCGCCACATCGAGACGAATAACAGGCGTGGACCATCGACTCGGATCATCGGCTCTGGTGAAGACGAAGACGTCGAAACGTTAGCCGATAATAAATATTATTATCAACCTCGCGTAAGCTCATCAAAGAAACAATACATATTGATTAAGCCGAGGTTCAAGGAAAGTCGGTATCGAAGCATAAAAATTTTTTTTTAGTTTTTTATGTTTTAAATTTTGAATTTTTGGAGCATTTTGGTCTTTGGGATGCGGGCTTCGGCGAGAAAAAACGGGAAAACAACTTTTGGTATTGCCAAGCACTAAAAATTTTTATAGTTCTAGAGTGAGAAAGGTTCTGCCTGTTAGGAACATTTTGTAGGCTAGTGGCTTGAGCTATTAAACTTTCGACGAGCTGATATGTTTGTTTGAAATTGGAAGTCGCAACTGCCCTCGAGCACAGTACGGTCATTCATGTCCTGTGCTGGCACCAATCCGGTGATAATCACTTAGTTTGAGTGGATAATTGCTGTCTTAACATATATTTCGAATATTAAATTAGTCACAAAGTTAGAATTTGCTGCAGATTTCAATAAAATCTTTGATGAATTTGGCGCAGTATTTTCATAAAAGTGTTTTACTTTTGGTATTGAAACAGGCGGTGTGCGCCAACAATGGAGCATCTCGTTGACTCTTGATAACCAAAAGACATCAAGCGCACAAGAGGGAGACAAAGACGAGTAGCTCGGTTTTTTGGCGAAAACTATAAACATAAATATTGTGTTTTTTTAGAATTCGTTTTCTGATCTACGGCAACTGTAAATGGTTGTCTTACTGTTGCTCGAACAAATTAGTTGAAGATTTCTAAGATTGTAGGACATGTGTACAAATTCTTGACGGTATCATCTCATGCGGCTTATTTAGAGATAAATTGAACAAATAGTCCTAATCGTTTACTGTATAATCGTTGTTTTTAGCAAGCGATGTGAGCTAGGAAGTTACAAAAGGCTTCGTTTTCCATCAGCTGCTTAAGGTGATTGTCTGGGAACGGTTAGGAAATGAGTTGTTCTACGAAAAAAATTAGGAGGACAGAGCATGAGGTGCCCGTGAAAGAAGTAGTAGATCGTTCTAAGAAAAGTGTTAAATAAATAATTGAGCTTCTTTAAAGTAAAGCACTGCTTTTTTTGGTGCAAAATGTTAGTCTAGTGGTGACCACTAGTGAATTTCCAATTTTAGCTATTAACAAAAATAAGCGACTTGACCTTTTTTTTGACATAATTATGCATGCATAAAGAAGTTCTTAGGGCGAAGATTCTGCTTTAAGTTTTAGTGTTTCTTCTGGCTTGTGGAAAAAGTCCAGAGAGTTGCCAGTTCGATGCTGAGTTATTCTATTGAGGTTTCATAGCAAACGAACAACAGTTCAAATTCGTTACTCTACCGTAACCGTCATTGATGTTATGGTCGACTGCGTTTATTTCTTAATGATTTCGTGCTTCGATTGTCTCCTCATTGCACCTGGAAGTTGATTAGCTGCAATCACTCACCTGCAATTTGCATATTTCTGCCGATTGTTCCAGTCGGTTACTTAAATCGACTACTCTGATGATTTTCCTACCGTATTCTTTTTCATCTCATTCTATAGCTACGATATTTCTACAAAATCAGGGCACCGTTTGATTTAGAAAGAAATTAGCTTTCTGGGAAAGGAAAGATTACTGTATGGAAAGGATTCGATGTGGTCTAAAATGGTTCCTGCACTTCCTAGCAATGAAGCTGATTATGGCAATAAATACCAAGTGTATGGATGGCTATTTAGATTGTGTTACTACAATAGTGATTGATTGGCTCACTCGCTGCTTGTGGTGTGGTGACGATGATGAGCAATCTGATTCCACGTAAGACAAGACGTGAATATGTCTTTTGGCTCATTTTTTCTGTTAACCGCAATCTATATTTGAACTTCGCTAGTATGTCAGCTTATAAGTAGGATAGCGTTTTGCAGCTTTGTTCAATGATTAATCACGGTGTTGGTTTTCAGCAAAACTGGACAGGCTCAATGATGTTAAGATTCTTAGACGATCCGTCCTAAAGTTAAGATTGCAGTTCTTGTTTTATTCGATTTGCTTTTTGCGTTCTACATTCATGAAATTCCTCGGTAGATTCGGATCCCTCTTAATAGCTTTCTTTTTTTAGTAAATGATTCTGAATGCGCGCTGATTTAATGTTTCGAAAAACCAGGAATAGCCCGACCAGAATGGCTTTCCTTCTGGAAGCATTTCTCAGGCATTCATCATCGCAAGCCGGCTTTAGTAAATAAGAGAAAGAGTGGAGCCTGAATAAGTATTCATATCCCACAAGCTGTCACCTCTGAAGTTGAGCTAAGCGTAATCACTTAAGCAACTGCTCACAAAAGCAGTTCGATTATAATACTATAGTATTACTTTTTAATGAGCTACCAATATTGGAAACACCCTCACACTTCCTTCATGCAGCTTGATTTGCTTTCCTTTGATGGGAAAGCAGAACTAGCAGCATTAGAAAAAGTCGTCATTTCACCATGGGTACTAATTTATTAAGATCTGTAGGATATTTCTTGAGATTACTGAGATTCCTCTACTATAAATTCTTGTCTCATTGAGACCATGCTGGGCAGGCGTTTGCACTGTCAGGCAGGTCTCCACTGTTCGTGGAGACGACCTGCAACGGGCACGTGGTTTCTGGCTCTTTCCCGCTCCTCGCCCTCACCAAGCCATTTGTCCCTCCGAAGGAAGCAGGACTACTTTAGAATGATAGCAGCATTTAATTCATATATGAGTAGCTCACCGCAAGTCGTTGTATTAACGAAATATGCACGAAATTCCCTCCTCTAGTATTACTTGATGAAGACGAATTCATGGCGCATTTTCCAGGAAATACCAATGAAGAACACTTTTTTTATCTTTATCCTAAATAAGAAACAAGCGAAAGATTACCGCTGGTATTTCAGAGTTTACACTTTTAATATCCACTGTTAAAGAGTTTTCCAGTTTTCCTTTGTTCATAGTTTTCGATTATTCCAATTTTCCATTGAGATCGAGGTTGTTCGCAGAAGAATTGTAGTGACACATGGCTACTTCGACACTTTGAATCCTGGTTCCGGTCGCGGTTTATTCTTTGTTCTTAGTCTCTTTCATCTAAGGTGCAGTGAAATTTGCTTTCATAGAAAAATACACAATACAATACAATTGCTGACGTTTCGGCAGTATCGCCTTCTGAAAAAGTCAAAATTACTTTTCATTTTCGTGTACAGGATAGCAGGCTATTACATCTGTGCATGGCTCTAGTTGCTTGAAAATATACTGTAGTTTACATTCCTATTCGGCCATAAGGCTCTAATCAATTGACAAAGGAGCATGTAGTATCTATAGTTCTTGTAGTACGGTCCTTGTAAGCCGCTAATGGCCTGAAAATAGCAGGTGTTTCAGTTTTTCCTAAGGGATTACCGTTCACTAGATTCTATTGAGCACCTTACTTGATATTTGATACTTGAACTGCGCGTACTCACTGGCTGTGAGCGCCACAGTACAATCATCGTTTTTCGTAGATTTCCTGGTTAAGCTATTGTAGTTTTCTGGAATTCAGAGGTCAACCTTACCAAAGTCTGCTCTTGGTCTTCACCACCACAAGCAGTCGCAGCCCTTGTGGATCAGAGGGAGATTTGTCACCATGCGACATTGATATAACGACGGTGGTGAATCCTGGTATTGGTTTACTCATAGCTAAGCTTCTTGATGGAAATGCCGAGCTCCTTTACAGCTTGGGTGACCATGCCGGGAAGACGAATCCTCCCCTTCACCTCGTAGTCCGACAGCCAGGAATACCGCCCAGCTACGATAAGGCGGTAAACCGTTGTGAGCTCTATTGAACCTTACAGAGATAATCCAGGTAAACCCTACGAAATGACTTTTTAGGTCTACCGAGCTATCAATTGATTTTCTTCCATTCTCTCAAAAAAATTTTAAATTAATTTCTCAAGCTCGAAAAGATATGAGTGAGAAAAGTTGATTTGCCCACGAAGCCGGCTAGAACCTGTGTTGTTTAATGTACTGCAGTGCAGCTCTAACCATTGGGCTACATGCATTCAGTGAATCAAGTATGAAGATTTTTCTCGTAATAAGCTCGATATTAGGCTTTCAAGAACAGCAGTGTTTATGATATTTTATATGTTTTAACGATACAAGTACACTATTGTAAGCATTACCACGACCGATCAGTTTCAGGCAGTTCTAGATGAATCTGAATGAATCTGATGCTACAATGTGCAATTTCGAGGGCAAGCGCAATTCTGTTGCGCTAAGTAGACTGATATTGGAACGACGTAGGTTGCAATGTTGGCCAGCTTTATCAGCGATCCGCAAATTCACATTGTTTTTTTTAATAGTAAAGAGTGCCTTACCTTTTTTTTTTTTCTAAGAGGCGTATTCAAAACAATAACGTAGTTTCTGCTCCTCGTTATAAAATTTGAGGCAAACACGTAGCTGAAGTGTTTTAACTGATTTCATTCAAGCCGGAACTCATGTAAGATCAATCACACAACTACAATTTTTTGGCAATCATAGAGACAACTCGTATATGTATAGGGAACTGCTAAGTGAAACTAACGATATCCGTAGAAAAGCGTGAAAAGGGCAAAATTTATCCACTTTATTTATTTTACCTCTAGAGTTTTTATTTGCCAAATCTAAACATTCTTGAAAACAATTCTTTCCACTTCTGTTTAGCAAACACGAGGTGTTATTTTATTTCTTTATTCACGTACAAGCTGACGTTTCGGCGCCTTCCTCAGAGGAAAATCCTTTCTTCCTTTCTCCTCATTTCGCCTTCTTTCCTTCCTTCCTTCAATCTTGAAAACAATTAGTCTGCTGTTCTCATCAGGCCGTCATTCTGCTAAAAATTACGTAAATCTGAAATTAGATTCAAAAAACTGTTGAGAATTTTTGCTGGATATAGCCATAAAAGTTTAAAAAGGTAGAAAGAGTCTACCAGACCATATTAAATGAAGTACTTAATGTCATCGACAATTTTTTTCTTTTCTTAGTTTCTTTTCTCATCAGTTTTCCTTCATTGCTCAGTACTAGCCGAGGACTCGTTGACACCTCAGCGACAGGCGACAATTCTGAGGTATTCGTGATCGTCACTTCATCCATCATTTGGAAAAACTAAAATCAAACGCGAGCCAGAAAAAATCTGAACGTTTGGAATATTTGTTATTACAAATTTTTTCACCTTTTATAAGGTCGTAGTCAGCAGGTGGAAACTATTCTTGTCACTTTTTTGCCTCATTACTAGAGTTTTCAGCCAAATCGGTAGCAGAGGATTTGTCCTAAATACTTAAAAGGTATATGTGGAAAGGAAGTCAAGATCTTTGGTCCTACACCGCCGAATCTGCTTATGTTGTGGATGCTTCCGGCGAAACGGAAGAGGTGGAGGATTTAGTTGGTTCATGGAAAGAGTTTCACTGTCTAGCATTTTTCTCACATTTTTAAACTGTTCTCAAAGTGGGTGATTTCATGCCCACAAAACATTTCAACCATCATCTTTTGCCTAGAGTCAGCACTTTAACACTTTAGCGTAACCTTAGAGCACCAACTTAATAACAACACCTTCCGTGGAAAGCGTTTACTCTAAGAACGAAATCGACAGTTGGATCTTCGCTTCTGAAGTCATAGTTAGAACCACTTGTTCGCTTTGAATCTGATCAGTTAAACTTTTTAGCACTAAGTTAATTTAATCCTCATGTTACACTTGAGCTTTCGTGAAAAATGATTTTTTAACAATCGAATCAGAGTATTTTTTATTTGCGTTGGGATTACTCATCAGCGCTTAAAAACTTCTACGAATCCAGAGGGTAAAAGAGCATATTCAGAATCGAGGGTGACCTTTTCAAAAGCTTTCGTTTTGTAGAATTTTTTTACTATTTATTCACTATTGAGAAAAAACTAAAAGAGAAAACATCCACATACCATTTTTACAGCGATGCCATTAAGACTTTGCTATCTATTAATGCGCATTCCACACTCTCCAATTTTTGCAGTGAATTCACTTGATTTACCCTGATTGTTAGAAAGAACCTCTCTGGTTTGGGCTTTGGTAGCTGAGTGACCTATTTTTTATAGAATACAGAAAAGCTAGGAAACTTTTGTTACCGGCTTCTAACAGCTCTACAGCTTCGCCACCTCTGTTAGGGACCCGTTGCTTGGCTCACCTAATAGCTCTGTAATTATGTAATCAACGGTGATTCTTTTGCATTCGATGATATTCTCCATTACCCCTACTCCTACAACCGTCAACGATTCGAGTCAGTTTACGGAGCCAGCGACCAGCCATTGGCATCCGTCATGTCGAGTCGTGGTGATGTCTGGTCAGGAACAGTTGTTCCAACCAATGTTATCTTAGTCTAATTTGTAGGGCGTTGGAATCTCAAGTGGATCACATCAAACACTCTGGCGATTACAACACATCTCGATTCACCAAACGATGTCGGTTCGACTCAACACGAGATGAGAAGTGTTTTATTTGATATTCATTGCTCATCATTGATTTCAATGCCTCATCACAGCTGTGCAACCACCGACGAGCATTACGCGAAATCACTAGAAAATCCTAATGGCACTGCACTGCATTGAAAACATCTTGCATCGAATATTTCCCGATAGATGAAAGAATAAAATTTTCGAGAAAACTCTTGGAAGTTCTATGATTCCTCTAAAATTAGAAACAACGTTTCACAACCTTGGTGTTACTGAGTTTGGTTACTATTTGTGTAAAAGACAGTGCAGTGGCTAGCGATCACATCGGTCAGAAAGCAAAATGTGCTTGTTCGGTCCCATCCCCACTGTTTTCCTCCAATGCACGCAGAAACACCTTAGTCCAGCTATCTTCAAGAGTATTTGAAGAACTGACTCAACCAGCATTCTGCGACGTTTATGAAGAAGAAAAGGTTCTTAAGCAGCAGCTGAAATAACACGCGCAATCTCTGGACACCATTGTGGACATTGAAACGAATCAAATGCGAGAAGTGTTGGCATCCACGCAGTTTATGTGATGACGAGTCTGTAAAATAAGTGATAAAGAATTTGTTGAGAGGAAGTGAACTACACAAATGTCTAATATTTATCGACAGCTGAAATAAAAGCTGGTGTTTTGAAGGAAGGATTAATAACTGGGCAGAAATCTTTAATACAAATGTAAGACTCCATGGAAATGATAGTATGCCGACGAATTCTGAAATTAAAGTGAAATTTCGCTTTCTTCACACTCTAGACCCCAGTTGTTCACCATGTCACCTGGCTTATAGAGTTTCTTGATCTATAAATCCTTTGTAGTCGTGTATTTGGAAGCAAAGCTAATAACAAACCATTCAACAAGAAAATTTTCCTATTCTGGCAGCAGTTTGAGGGTAAATATTCTGCGGATCTTAAGATGCTAACGAATACTTGTGGTGATGACTTGGAAAGTCTCGATGCGGACTCAGAGATCCGGCGATACGGAGATCACAACGGAGGAAGACTTTACTCAACCTTAACCAGAGAACTGCAACAGAGAAATGCATGTTGTTCTAGGGTACGTAAGATTTTCGTTAATGTGAACGTTCCAGGTAAACCAGCTCAGTTGTTTGCTAAAAAATTTCTAGCAATGCATTACCTCCAGATGGGCGTGTGGCGCAGTGATTATGGCAGCCATACACAAGTAGCCACTGGTTGGACCCGGCGCCTCAGGCTTACTTAAGTCTTCCTTCTCTCCACGGTAGGTACATTGATACTAGGCTTCTGGGAGGATCTCAGCGCTAACTTGATACATCGATAACCTGCTGCAAGCCAATGTATACACCAGATATGCTTTCAAGCATCTCTAGAATGCTTGATAAAGGCGAATTCATAGGCAGCCCTCAGTTATTGATCGAAATCGAGAACTTTTCGTCTTCCACAAAGCCGCTATTAGATCTTCTACATTACTTCTTTTTGCATTCTGCTTCAACAAACAGTAGAAACTTGATTGATTGAAATATTCGGGAGACACCGCAGTCAAGCGCATCGATATTCCAGATTATTCAAGGCGTAATATTTAATATTTCGAGAGCTAATATCCTGTTAACCTCGACGTGACCAATCAGCATGTATCTCTTCATTGACAAGCTAAAACGAAGTTGTTAATAAGAAACTTATCAGGCCAACGTTTCGGTGCCTTCGCCTTCTTCCGAACCAGATTGGTCCAAGTCGATTGTCCACAATTGTTCCTTCTCAAATCCAGTGGAACTGCTCTTTCTCGAATAAAATATCCTCACCCGGTAGTGCTCTTTCATTCAGAACGATTGTTGGTACTTTCTGTCCGTTGATAACTGTTTGCTTTCGCCCGACAATCCCATATTATTATAGTATTCTACCATTATGCTATCACATAATGTTATCATGTTATCCAATCCATAATCGTTAAGTATTTTCTAATAGTCAAATTTACCGAGTAGTCGAATTAGTATACAGATTTGAGCAGGAAATTATTATTCGAACACCGACATTTAAGCATAAGTAATCGAACTAATTGTGGACAAACCTTTGTTTCGGGAAGTTCGTGAATCTCCTGATATATACTGTATTTTTTGAAATATTTATTGTTTATCTCTGTCTTTGACTTATCGCCTTATCGTATCGTGACAAGTGGGTCGAACTACTATGTAAAGCAGAAGTTGGTTATTAACAGCGCTATCTCCACTGTAAACTTGTTCGACATGCCTGTATGCCAATTCTGCAGTGAGCATGTGCCAAAGTACTGTCTGGAGAGCAACGTAGACGATTACTCGATCACTAAGAAAAATCACCAAAAAAATGTAGATTTTCAAAGAAAATGTGTTACGGTTTTCATATATTTCGGTCTGTCAGGACCTACTATAAAGCTGTGCCTCTCAGCAGAGACGGTTAGCACCCGTCTGCTGACAAACGGAGCAACATGGAATACAGACAATTTACTACTGTCCACATTGAAAACACTGAAACAAGCTAAATAAGACGAAAACACAGGTCGAACACCTTGTTATTATCACACAGTTGTTCGCCAGAAGATCTGGTATCCTTCTTGAAGGTGAATTTATTGTGGAACAGTCGACCACGTCAGCTACAAGTTCAACTAATTTCGAGCTGATGTCGAACAGACACTAACGACCACTAATATTTATTGCTATTCGCAAATGATGTCACGTTTTAAGTTCATAGATTTTTGTTTACAACTTTGTGGACATTCTTAACCGTTTTTGTTTACTGCCTACTCTTTTTAGTGGCAGGGTATATTGCAAAATACAACTTTAATGGCTTTCTAGATCAATCCCGCTGACGGTGATTGCTGATGGCAAAAAGATCGATAGAACTAGCTGGGAGACAGGCGAAACGAAGGACCCGCATGGTGTGGTGGTGAGCGCGTTACTCCCCGGAAAGGAGAATAGCGCGTTCGTTCCCCACCATAGACACCTGCGGTCCAGAGTTTTGCAAATATCTCAGCATCATTGAAGTTATATTTGTGGACATTGTTTTTCACTTTCATTCTTTTATCTACAACTAACCAAGAGGAGTGGATGGCAAATTTCGAAGATGGGCGCGAATTTCGAATTTTTGAAAACGTAATTGCCACAAATAGCAATTTTTGTATCATCATTGCAATAATTTCATTTTTCGCCTATCCTCGGTTTATCGATTAAGAAGTGGCAAACAGTTTACAAGTGAGTATGATTAGAGAGGCATACATTGAGGTATTGAATGGATGCATTTATATTACGTGCACGAATCCAAATTTGTCAAAAAGACAATCAGAAAAAGCTAGGGTGAGAAAGCGGCGTTAAGACAACCGTGTTTTCTCATAGGCTTATTAGAGAGAATCTTTTAGTCCAAGAATACTTGCTAGTTTCTAGTATTTTTTTTTTGAAAAATAGAATGATTATGAACCTCCATCCTTCTGGAGCTCAGCAAAGTTCACACAACCGTACTTCATTCTTTTGATAGTACGACTGCCACCTTTTCGTTCAAAATGTCCAAATGTCTTGTCAGTGGGCCGAGCGTCTACTAACATTACCGCTACTACGTAATTGTTGACCCTTCACTAATACAAACTTTCTGGTCGTTACCAATTACTTTCTGTGGCTTTTGCGGACGGCGGCATCAAGCCAGCACAACAGCCCTTATCTGTTGGTGCCGATCTATTTGATTGCTGCTAATTTATCGAAGAAAAAACACCTGTATCTGGCTATTGTGGTTGCGTTTGTGGTCCGTTAGAGGGTCGTATTTCAGCGAGAATTCGATCTCGCCATCCGCCGTCAACGAATTCTCTCCATTGTCATTTAGTCCTTCTTTAAGCCTTGATCACTTCACTTGTTATGACAGTTATCGAAAATTATGCAATGTTTACTTATTTGTCTTACTTATATAATTCATTTTACTATGTTATGAAGATCTTGGTTATGATTATAAAGACCTCCATTCGAAATGTTACTTTTCATCTGTTAACCACGAAAAGAGGCGCGTGTGGCGTAGTGGTTGGAGGCGCCACTGCGGCACGCACGTGGAATCGATTCCTGCGCCCATGGCCCACCAAGCCCTCCATCCCTCCGGGGTCGGCAAATTGGTACCAGTCTTGTCTTCTGGGAGGATAGCAGCACTGGCTCGATACATCGGCCGGCCACCGCGAGTCATTGTAAAGGCCAGATATGCATTCAATCACCTCCAATGATACTCAACGAAGTCGAATGCATGGCGCATCTCTCAGGGATTGATCAACGCCGAGAACTCTCTTTTAGAGCTTTAACCACGAAAATCGCCATGTTTGTATGAATGTTCACCTGAAGTCTTAATGAATATTGGTGGATGCTGGTCGGGTAGGTTCTCCTCTAATCCTGGAATAGCTCTCTTACAACGTCCAAAATTCCTCAATGATGGGTGTTTCCGGTCGTTGGGTTAGTTTTACAAGAGAACCTGGCAGCAATTAACCTACATTGGAGGGATGGGCATTTGTTTGTCTGAAAGCAGCATTGAACAAAAGCCATGCATTTATCATACACCAACCTCAACTCTGGTCTTCTCGTGCCTGCTTATAATATATACGCGTACTTATATTATATATGCATTGTAGAGAGAGCGATAAAACTTTCGATGCTGACTAATGTAATTGTAATGAGGTTGATTCGTATTGGTCGACTCTATGAGGGACTTACCATGAATTTTCTCGTTCATATGCCAATATTTTGTCTTTGTTAACCGGATTGTTACCATTTCGCCAACGCAGGAAGCATTAGAAGACGCGGTTATCATTGCCATATTTCTCAAATCAATAGCAACTTCCGAATGAATGAAACGAATGGTTTTTCAGAGCAATGCGCTACGTTTGGTGGTGATCTTGTAAAAATTAGTATTAACTCTAGTGATGGTAAGCCCAGTGATAGTGGCGAAAATAATAATGAAATCAATAATGATGGCGATAGCAATGATATTATTCTGCAAAATACCATTCAGCTCTGATAACTGTTAAGTGATTCAATAGTGAACCGTCAATAACCTCAGAAGTGCCAGTCATGTACCTGGGTTAACCTATGGCCTCGATTAGTTTGAGGGACGAACAACTACCACATATTTATGCATGAGGTTCTTTGTTTTTCTTTTGTTCTTTAGCAGCAATGTCTGCAGTGAATGGTAACAAAAAGCATTTGACGAAATGGAAGGGAAGATTGCAATCTGAATACGTGTAAGCTCGTCTAAGCGTAGAGATTTAAATATGATCACTGGTATACGGAAAATGTAAAGCAGTGATGAAGTCTGAGCAAAGACGTTAACTTCAAGAATCCAATCGTTTCTTAGAAAGATTAGACAATTGTTTTTGTTCCGTTTTTGCGCAATACTTAAGCCTCAGTGATATATTTGTCCTTTGTGATGCGTCTCTGTACTCCTCTCATTTATTTAGAATTGCACTTTTTCTCATTCCTTTATCCTTTCTCATCGCCTTTTTCATTCCTCTATGATATCCTCTTCAGTGCTTGCTACTTAGAGCACAGTATGAGTTACCAATGGCAACCGTTTTGTGGTCAACCGTACAAATAAACGCAATTAAACAAAACTCGGATGAAACTTGAAATCGTAATAACTAAGAAGCTCAAAGGTGTCGGTTTGAGATCGATCGCAATAACTAATTCTCATTTGGACATGGAGAAAACGTTGGAAGTAACTGTGTGTTTCGAGTTCATATGCCACAAACTAAGGTAGTCCTTGTGTTCTTTGAGCGAACAGAACCAGTGAGCATTGCAAGCACGTGGACAATTGGAACCTTTACTGGTGTCTGTTGCAATACCTCGGTTATAAGAAGGGTAAAAGGAGATGCAGGTACTCGTTGCTACTGTTATCGAATAATTCGTTCGAAGCTAATGCTGTCTCAGTTTCTTTAACGTGATATATTTAGTTCAACATGTTAGATCTAATGTTAGGGGCACGTGTGGCGCAGTGGTTGGAGGCGCCACTGCGGCGCGCACGTGAAATACGCTCATGGCCCAACAAACCTTCCATCCCTCCGGGGTCGGCAAATTGGTACCAGACTTATTTGGGAGGATAGCAGCACTGACTCGATATATCGCCAGGCCACCGCGAGTCATTGTAAAGGCCAGATATGCATTCAATCACCTCCAACGATACTTAGTGAAGTCGAATGCATGGCGCATCCCTCAGGGATTGATTAACGTCGAGAGCTTTATCCTTATCCTTTATGTTAGATCTAATAAAAGTGCCCTCACACTATGGATCAACATTCCTTTGTCATTTTCACCCATTCGAATCATAAAACGACATCCTATTTTGCAATTTCATCAAAATTTGTTAAGTTTTCATCGTTACTTACATTCTTCGAGCTTCTCACCAGCATTTCACCCTTCTTAACAAACTCTTCCATTTTCGTGATTATCAGCCAGATTTCACTGTATGTGGAAAAGCTTCAATCAGACTTCTGTTACTAGTCACCTTTGGTAAAGTTGGAACCCTAACTATAAGAAGAGCTTGTTAGAGAGCTCATTTGGCTGGAATGTCTTAAAAGCTATCAGGAATTGCGTATTAGAAACCAACTTACAGGAATGCCACAAGAACACGCCAAAGTAATATCAAGTCAGCTAGATCACGGGTGAAGATCCATCGCAGATCCATAAGAGTCGTGGCACTGTTGCAAAAGAAAAACAGACAAATAAGTAACACAAGAAGTGAGTGGATATACCCGCTAGAAACTTCGCCTACGTCCATTCGGCTACTATTTCTCACTGGGCATCTTGATTTTTATCATCACAATAACTACTCCTGCTTCTTTAAATAAGGATTTTAAATCTGGCACATGCTACACTGTTTAGCGACATGCGCTGATGTGCAGATTACCGACGTTTTACTAAGGCCTCGGGTTTTTTGAAGAGGCTAATGCCTCTAATACTACCCCACATCCCTCTCGGCATCATCGTCGGTATGAATACGGCGACAATTGCTCCTCAACGTCGGCAGCATACGGTAGCGGTACGCCGACGGCTAGAACAAATGTTTGCGTTGTCGTACGTTTAATGACTGACAAGTGTTCATTAACTCGGCAGCACTAACACACTGAGATCACCAGCATTCACCTCCCTGCCATCGATCGGTGACCGATTCACTGAACCGGTGTTGATTCAGAATACAAATTAGTTTTTTAGTGTCGTAAGCAACTCGTTAATGAAAACTCGTCTGCACCATATGCCACAATAGTTGTGGTGCTTGATTTGAACCGTTGTCTGTAATTACGGACATTTATCGTCTAAAACATGAATGTCGATTGGTTTTCGTACAGATTTACATCGGTACACTATTATTTACTGGTTCAATAACCTTGACCTTGCGATCTGAAAAGGCCAAATGGTCACCAAAAAAATGACTGGTTTGGTCACACCTTTTTTTTATTTGGAGTCGAAAGATTTAAAACACATTAAAAACATTACAGATACCTTACCTTTTGCAGAAATCAAGTAGTTTTTTGTGGTCTTTTTTGTTTGAAGTATGGTAATCAGTGTTGGGCAATAATGACCTACTCGGACGCTTTCTTATCTCCTCACCTGATAGAAGAACACTCATACAATCAACCAATCCGATCAGTAGCATCATCATAATGGTTTTCTTCTTCTTTTTTCTTTTCGTCCTCTTTATCGTTATTAATTTCATGTCAGTTTTATCTCATTCGTGTTCATCCTTTCAGTTTCATGGGTATTCACCTCTTTCCAACGTATTTTTATCCGTTTCTCCTTACCCCATTAGTTTTTTTTTTCTGAATAATGCTGGTGTTCTTCCTCATTTTGCCCTTTGCAGCAATAAAATTTCTTCTAAATCAGATTTTTGTCTTTTTTTCATTTCTTGAGAGAAGTCTGTTCACTGAATCGATTTCTAGGGAAAGTGATCTGCTGGCTCAAAGAGATATAAATATTTTAAAAACATGCTTTTTTCGAAGCTTCGACCGTTCATAATGCCATGCAGCTTTTCACTACGATTTTTTTCGTAATTATCTTCGCCAATGTGTCTCTCAATTTTCATCTTTCCAAATTACGTATTAAATCCACGGGTACACGGAGCGCAAATGAATAAGGTAAGCAAAGATTTTAAGTCTTTGTAAGCGTCCCTTTACGATAACGTAAGAATCTTAATAAAAAACATAGATCTAATTAGAAGAGAAAATGAAAATTTCTTCTCAAATCTGCTTAGACTTGAAGGTGCGCATGTGCAGTAGTGGTTAGAGATATTCTACAATGCGTAAGTGATCGCTGTTTCGATTTCGCACCCAGGTTTACCTAGCCTTCTCTCCTTCGGTGGTAAGCAAATTGTCACCGGACTTATCTGAAGGGATAATAGTACTGATTTGGTGCATCGGTAGGTCACCACGAACCATTGTATAAAGCATATATGCATTCAATCACCTCTAACAGCGTTTAGTGACATCGAATTTATGGCGCATCCCTCAGGGATTGAAAAATGTTGAAGCTTTATTCTTTATCCTCCTCTTTAAAGCAGTGCTTATCAACATGGAGAAATATTTCTGCCGCTTTAAACATCACACCTGTGAAAGTACTTTAAGAAACTTATCATTTTTAAAGTTAATCAACAAGTGAGCTGTGAACTCTAGTAGGACTTATTGTTTTGTGAAGGAAGAACGTCGTTTGAAAGACAGGGGACGAGGCAAAGTTGCAGTCTCCTCTCCAGACAGTTTCTCTTGCGCCGATGTCATCTTTGATTTCAGTACTGACATGATTGACAACTTGTTGGACAAACACATCGCTCAAAAAAGTCGTTTTGTTCGAGACAGCATATCGGTTTGGCTATTTGGTCCCAAGTGTCGTCACGACACATAAATCTTTTCGGCTATAGTGAACTTCTTCGTCCACAAAAATCTTTTGCTTTGATGGCTTTCGAAACAGCGTCTTGAACGCTTCCGTTTCTCATTTTCTTATTTTTGGCGCATTTTCGCTGGATCTTCGTGTAATTCTTGCCCAGGATGTAAAGAACGTTATTTTCTTCTTTGTTCTGCCGTCACTGGACTACAGTAGCCATTTTCTAGCTTATCAACGCAGTAAATTTTTAAACGATGATTTCAATTATGCAAATCCTATCACTTTTTATTTTCGATCCGTTTCTTTGATCCATCAGCAACGAAGGTGTTCCAACTTTTCACTTGTGGTTTCAGCTGCTGCTTGAGGATATTTCCTTTGTCATGAAATTCGTTGAATACTGATCGCGTCGATTCTCCTTGGGACCTGAACAGGCAGGGTGAGAGTGTTCGAATGGGATGTCACAGAGTGAACAGTGTTTGGTGCCAATTTCTCGATTGCGAAGAAATTACAGCCTTGGTGAGGTCAAAGGGAGGTGATGACCCAGTACCGTGCTCGTGATGAACGGCATTGTTACCAATGCGCTACCCGCTTCGTCACTAAGGTGCTACCTCAGAGGCAAGGGAACAACCTTTAAGGTGAATCGTTGCATATTTTTTTTTTGCGAATCCGTTTTTTCTTGTTTCTGAGTGTCAAACTGCAATAAATATTTGAATTTTGTGTTCGAACTCGAACTCTTTTCAATTAATTATAAGCGAACGGTCCATTCTCTGAAAGAATCTTACAATCGAAGAAATTCGATGTTTCCATCCGGAATTCAAACTAAGAACAAAGCAATTTAGAGAAACACTGCCATCTAGGTGGTCCCAAGGTGGTTGGTATCCCTCGTATTCACAAGTGTGATTAACTATGGTGATGGCTTAGGAAGGCCTTAGTATCTCGAAGATGGAGTAGAACGAATTTTGCTGAACTACTGAACTACTCTAATCTAGTAGTCAAGTGAGAATGGCGCTGGGCTCATGCAATTTTTTTTAAAAGGATGACCCATCCAAGCATTTATTTAATCAAGTCTACACTTTGTCACCTTAATATTTCTTTATAATACATACACTCTTCTCAATGGCTTACCGCCTCATCGTGGCAGGGTGTTGTTCCTGGGTGCCGAACTGCGATGTACAGCGGAGAGATTCGTCTCCCCGGCAGGGTCTCCCAAGCTGAGAAAGAGACCAGCGTTTCCATCAGGAAGCCTAGCTAAGAGTAAACTAATGCCAGGATCCACCATCAGCCTGGTTTCAAATTCGTGTGGTGGCAAATCTCCCTCTGATCGACAAGAACTGCGACTGCCTATGCTGGTGACGACGTTGGGCAGACTTTAGCTAGCCTGACCTCGGGATTCCAGGAAACCACAATGGTTTAGCCAGCAATTCTCCGAAAAATGGTGATTGTGGTGGGACTCGTACAACTAGGGCCGCTCAATTATCAGGTATCAAGTAATACATATCCTAATCGACTACAGGACCAAAGAATTGAGTCTAGGAAATTCCAGGTTTTTGGACTGTTGTCTTAACAGCTGTAGTTTTACGTTTGGAGGGAAACTTTAAAACAACCAGATTTTAATCTGTATATCATTTTAGGCATTAAAGACAAAGCGACCTATATTCTTATTAAATTTAATATTGTATTCCTACGATTGAGTTCCTAAAAATTACTGAGACAGAAAGGTCTCCAAATTAGACTCGTTTTCAGCTTCTCTTTTTTGCTTTGAACTGAAACTTTCATTCACTCATAGAACGTTAAGACGTTAACTTTAAGCATTAGTATATTGTGTTCTCGATTTAGTTCTACATTGTCAGAGAGATTTATGACTGTATAGGTGTAAAGGTTGAGTAAAAATAGACCGAATGGCCAAATGCAGCTCGCACTGCTGCCATCACTATAAGAACCAACGAATGCAAAAGAACTTTGGACATTTGAACGCAAAAATCTCCTTGCTTTAGTCGTCATTTCCTGACATTCTCTAATAATTTTCTCATTGACGAGTGTCCTCGAATCGTTCGGTTTGTCGACTGGTTTACTGTATTCTTTCTTTTTCGCCGATTCTCTCGCCAATAAGCTGCTTTGTGATGTACATCACTCATTGAGATCAAAGGTTTTCATTCCTATTTATTCGTTCGCTACAGTTTCTCAATTTTGTTACGTAATAAAACCACGAAAGTAACGCTGTGGTTAGTGATGAAATCCATCAGAAAACAAGCTTTTGCTTGGGCTTTCTTCTATCGCTTTCCTCCAATCCATTCAATAACGTCTTAGGGCTACTATTCCAAGACTCTAAAAAAGAGTGGACTCCACTAGCATTCTATGGTGTTCTCTAAAAAAGGCGAAATTTACAAGTAGCAGCGGAAACAACATGCGACATGCTCGCTTACTTTTGCAAACGATTAATGTCAGGAAAAGGAATCGAATGCAAGCAGGATCCACAGTAGATCTGGTGATGGGTCACGTAAAATAATAAGAAAGAAAAACTATATATATATATATATATGTGTATATGTTTGTATATGTAGTATGTGTGACGCAGTAATCGCAGGCGCCCTGCAGTTCACGCAGAATCGATCCCATTGAGCCTTCCATCCCTCCTTATTCGGTAAATTGGTACCAGAATTGTCTGGGAGGATAGCTGCTTATATAGTACATTATGCCAATCCCAAATCACATTCGATGACTTTACATAAAGTGGGTGGAGAGCAGAGTGGTAGTAATGCCCGGTACAACGAGCATGGTGTTAGTTCGATTCCGTTCCGGGCCAGCCAAACCTCTCAACCCTCCGGCGTCGAGAAATTGGTACCGAACTTGTCCGGAAAAAAACCATGCTCTGCTATCTAATTGGAACGCTCCAGTTCGGCTATCTCATGACTCCTGGGAGAATTGCTCGACTAGCATTCTACGACATTCAAGATGAAATGAAAATCCTGAAGCAGCAACCGAAGCCACTCGTAAAGTTGAAAGATCTTCGTGGATGATGGATGCGAGTAAACGATTCGAATACGAGAAGTGCTTGGTTCCGCATAGTGGACGTGAAGATGGGTGAAATAAGATAAAATAAAAAATAAAAAAGTTCAACGATGGGATCATGTTGCACAGCGTTTAGAGTTATTCTGCAATAAGCACTTGGTCATTTTTCCGATTTCGCGTCCTGAGCAAACCAATTCCTCCATCTTTCCGAGGTCAGAAAACCAATATCATGCTAGTTTGGAAAGGCAGAAACATGAGCTCGAAACATCGTTTAACTGTTTAAAGTCATTGATTAGGCCAACTACGCAGTATCGCTCTTACGTCACCTCATGAACTCCGTTGTATGGGGTATCCGTGAAGGCATTGACGAACGTCCAATCTTTATCCTTGTACAATTTTCTGAAAAATCTATATGTTCATATGGTTAGCCTTTTCATCTGATACGAGAAAAACATGCGAAGTCCTCAATTCCCGCTGGGATGGCTGTCGATGTTGTCCTAGCAGGCGCTCAAATCTTCTGATAATGCACCAAGTTGTTACATCGTGGTTCTCTCGTAGTGCTCGATTTTCGAGTTTCTGTTTTTCTTATTACAATCTTCGTACTCGATTTCGTACTAAGTTATAAGTCATAGTGATGGTAAGGCTTCAGGAAGACGTACGTCTCGGTAGGAAGACTGATCTGTCGAAGAATGCGCATCGCGTTGCTGCTTTTAAGCAGCGCATGCGTTGTGTTCACCATCGACGACGGCTTAACGAACGTGATACAGGAGACAATACGGCATATGTTGGATTTCAGTGATATGCCAAATGGTAAGTTATGCTCTAGGGCATCGCATTAAGTCGTGGAATGTTAATGAATATATTTTCTTTGCTGTAGTAAACAGTAATTATGCGGGGGAGTACCAGCATGACGTACCAAAGCAGAGATCGATCGCTACTTAGAGGACTTAGAAATGTAAAGAAGAAAGAAAGGGCGAAAAAGGATAGCTAATAAAAAAGAAGAAGAAGATATGAGTTACTATGAGTACACTAAAAACCGCTTCATGGAATCAGCTAGTTTAGCTAAGAATTTTATTTAGGAGACTACAGTTTCTGTGAAATGAGTGATGTGGTACAAGTAAATAAATAAGCCGATTTTTTTCTAGGTTTACACTGAAAACTATTTTCGTCGAACAAAAAATGTTATGAAATACAATGTAAATCAATTTAATGGACGTCGAAATTATAGAGAAAGAGTGCAAAAGAATTATGGAGAAGAGGATGAAAAAGTGGTTGTAAAATAGAACGTGGAGTGGAAAAGAGGTGCTGAAAAATGGAATGGGAGAGAAAGAGACGGAGAGAGAAAGAGAGAGAGGAGAGAGAGAATGGTCGAGATGGACTAACAGTGGTGGAGATAAGAAACATGGAGGTGAAGTATGAAGTTTTTGATGAAATCGGAGGAAATCTCCTGCGAAGCAGATGCTTTTCGTGAAAATCTGATGTGGTAAGAATCCAATAATGTGAAGTGTAGAGCTGAGTTAATAGGGAGAAATTATGTTGGCGAGATTCGAGGTTTCGGTGGACATCAGAGAAAGCCACTCGCGGAAGTTGGCACTCCTAAAATTCTGGTGAGGTAGGAATCTGGTGCGACGAGTTATTAGAATTGAGTCTTTCCATTACATTCCTTTAATAAAAGAAAAATTTTTTCGACTTCGTCATAGCACAATATAAAAATGCTTTTTTAGAGAATACCAAAGCGCCATATCGTGTTTCTCACAGAAATGCCGCAACAATGCAAGCCATCTACGATACCTTTGTGGAAGATGATGGCTCAGATGATGGGAATGTCGTCCGTACCATCGATCCTGCAATAGGTAAATTGGGAATCGTTCCTTCATTTGTTCGATTAGTTACGTAATATAAGTAGAAGTGTGCGTTAAGACATCAGCTTTAATACCAGCACCGATCTTCATTGAACTTCGGAATAGACAATCGGTATCTTTCCTTATTTATACGCTTGCAAGACGTTGTTGAATATCTTTACTATGGCTAACGTTTTGTTAGTTCCATATTCTTCACGTCGATATGAGCCCGGCATTGACATCAGTGATTTCTTCACTTGATACGGCTTTTCGTGCTCATCACACCGTGTTGAATCGAGCAGAATGGAGCACCGCAAAAACGAACTGATGTCACCCAACACTGCTCCTTTTACGAAGAACTTTATCCGCGTTCAAGTGATCGCCTTACCCGACGATTCTCCAGAATGCCGGACGGCCAGTCCTTAACGATATCCAACCAAAAACATTCTTTTTTTCACTTAACAAAACGAGTACAGAAAGTAGCACGGCAAGAAGAAATGTCGGCTTTAATTTTGGACAGATAGTTTTTCGAGTTGTGCAGCGAACACAAACCTGAATTTCAATGTGCAAAAATGTTGCTGTTTTTGTACTAATTCTTTGTCTTCAGGGAAGTTGGATGGTCATGAAGTGCTAATCTTTGACATATCTGGATTTGAGAAAGAACAGGTACTGTAGACATTCTGTTATTGATTTTACGAGAAAGGACGTAAAGTGTGTTGCTTCTCAACCAAGAAGAAAATTCAAATTGAAATGCAGAAAAGGCACAGGCATAGTACAAAACATAATTTAGTAAGGTAGTCTCTTTGCAAGGGGCGGATAACGCAGTGGTAGTAATGTTCGTCATCACGAGCATGGTACTAGTTCGATTCCGCTCTGGGCTAAAGAAGCCTTTCATCTCACCGGGGTCGGAAACACTTGGTACCGCACTTGTCTGGGAAAAAACGAGATTGCGACGAGACAAATCGAATGTAGGCTGTGCTGGAATCCGCACAGTATATGTTAATACGGGTCATATAAAGTAAAAAAATCTTTTTGAAAGATCTCTTCTGAAAATGTGAGCCTTTATGACGTTAATATTCAACAAAAAGCATTAAGCATTAAGGGCATAAATATTTTCCTAAGATCAGAAATCATGTTGCAGTTAGAATAAAGCTAGCAGAAAGCATTTGCATATCGGCACCTTCAAGCATTCCTGCATTTCCCGATTTCAAACATTCAATCATGTTGTCCCTTAAGGAAGGAATTTTCTTGTAATAGTACCCAGGATCGACTTTCTATTAACCTCGGCATTTAATTATAAATTCGTCGTTTTCTCTCTTAGCAATCGCGAGGTTGTTAAACAGCATACGTTTACTTCCATACAATAATACACGTACAACACAATCGCAGCTGACGTTTCGGCAGAATTGCCTTCTTCAGAGCCTGGAAGGGTACACCAATACGCCAATAAGTAAACGTATGCTGTTTAACAGGGGCGCGTGTGGCGCAGTGGTTGGAGGCGCCACTGCGGCGCGCACGTGAAATGCGCCCATGGCCCACCAAGCCTTCCATCCCTCCGGGGTCGGAAAATTCGTACCATACTTGTCTGTGAGGATAGCAGCACTGGGTCGATACATCGGCAGGCCACCGCGAGTCATTATAAAGGCCAGATATGCATTCAATCACCTCCAACGATGCTTAATGAACTCGAATGCATGGCGCATCCCTCAGGGATTGATCAACACCGAGAGCTTTATCCTTTCTAGTTTTATGCTGTTTAACAACCTCGAGAGAAAACGACGAAGGAATTTTCATTGCTAGATTACCATCTATCCAAATTGAATTGAGTCTCAATTGAAATCATTTGGTCAACCAGAAAAAAGTTATGTAAGACTTCGAAAAAAACAGCTCGTAAGGACATTTTTCAGATTATGCGTGGCGAGCTGCATTTTTATCTACGTCGTCGTGACGCGTCGAAATCCGGACGCGCGCGACAACTGCAAGCGAAATCGCTCTGCCTTAACGAGTATTGTAACGGAAATCAGGCGTTGGAGATGATAGTGGTGAGATGGCGTATTTTGCAAGCATGAAAACCAGAAACGCATTCAATGAATTCAGATCACTCCAGAGAAAGTGGTATGGGACGTGACGAAACCTCTTGCCGAGGCAAACGCTTTGGCTTCGAATCAGCTTGTTATTCGGGTGAATTTTGGTGTACTTAAATCCACCGTATATATATATATATCCTTTCCGGGGAGTAGCGCGCTCACCACCACACTATACGAGTCCTTCGTTTCGCCTGTCTCTCACCTAGTTCTGTCGATCTTTTGCCATCAACAATCACCCGTTAACGGGATTGAGTCCAAATCGAAAACTAGCTGAGAGACAGGCAAAACGAAGAACCCGCATGGTGTGGTGGTGAGCTCGTTACTCCCCGGAAAGGACAATAGTGCGTTCGTTCCCCACCACAGACACCTGCGGTCCGTAGTTTTGCAAATATCTCAGCATCACTGTGGTTGTTCCACAAACAATATCCTGCTGTGAAAGCTAGTAAAAAATGCAGAAAATAAACGTTTAACATTATATATACATATATTTTTAATGAGCTTGTATGAGGTTGATAAATAATCATCATCGGACTGAAGTTTCCACGTCTTCGCCTTCATCAAGGAAGTGTTAGATCGTCTTTAACGGCTCTGATGAAAACGAAGACGTCGGAACGTTAGCCGAATAAAGGTTATTTTTTCAAACTTGTTTGAGTTCATCAAAGAAAGAATGCCTATTGATTATTCATACCGAGATTGAAGAAAAGTCGGTTTTGAAATATTATGATGGAAGCCAGGGGCACGCGGCCCGTCATCTAGCTTTGCTTATCTGTAATTGTAGAAGAAGAGACTTCGTAGCGTCCAGATTTCCTTGAACAAATCAAGTTAGCAAGTGCTCTCATCCTGTATTCATTTGCGAATATTCGTTCCGATCATAACAGACGAAGAGGACCAGACTTGTATCCATAGAGAACCACACCGACAGCATTTATGCGTGAGTTGTTTTTTAGATCTCTCGTCGTGATGTCCGAATGCGTCGCTATGTTGAAATCGTAAGAAAGTGCTCACCATTTCTACTGGTTTTTTCCCGTGCGGAAAACATCGTCGATACTGAAGTGGTACGAAAACATGTGGAAAGCACAAAAAGAAAAAGACATGAACTTGGTGAGAACATTAAGATTACACAGAAACGAACACGGCCTAAATCCACTATTTTTAAATCGGTATAGAAAAATAGCAACTTGACATGGTATTCATTCATCCAAATAAGAACTACTTAGGTGGTTTCCTTGCCTTTTCTCTATTGAAAGGTGCGAAGCAGTTCCACTTGACAAGCATCAAACAACTACAACTCAACAATACAACTCTAAGAATTTTCTTATGCGAGCTAATTTTAATGTTTGTGAATGTTAACCTCGTCGAACGTCTGACAGTTGTCCGAACCTATTCCATAAATATCACGAAACTTGTGATTTCGTTTGAGGAAACAATTCGTATAAGTCGGCCACCGAGCCCACATCGCAGTCGACACAGTCTACAACAGAAGCACGCTTGGATAACATGAAGCCCTTCAGGGAATTCATCCGGGAGAACACACCGTCGTCAAAGACGAAGGTATGCACTACACTTCATGCCAATGAATGGTTAATCTCCTCTGATCCATTTAATTTTTTGTAGTTAACCAAAAAAACATAAAGACGAAGCTCACTGTAGAAAGAACCATAGATTGTTATCAACTGATGGCTTCAAGGAATTATGACGATAATAAGCCCGAATAGCTTTTACTACGTTTTTCGTCGTTTTTAAATATTAAATCACTGCAAATCACCCTACCCAAACCAAAATGAACCTATGGTAGAAAACTGGTTGCTTTTAAGATTGGCTCTGCGCTTCTCACCACGACCAGCACCTACCGTAGTAAACGAAACGGATAATGGTAATAAGAACGACCAAGGCTTCATCGTTACCGCTGCCAGTTTTCTTGTTATTTTTTACCATAACGATAGCTGTCCGCCACATGAATTGTTGTTGTTATAGAAAATAAGCCATAATTACTTCCATTTGCATATATTTACAAAAGTTCGACTAATCGTGCCATGCTTTGTAGCGTAAGACATCGAAAAACATCGATTTCCCATGGATGTTTGACAACGGTGATGATGATGATTGTGCTACGTCCTCTTCAGCACTATGTCGTCATACAGAGCTGTTTTAATGGTTAATCTCTCTTAGGTCTCAAAGCTGTAGTCAGAGTGTTCATCAACTGTCTTAATAGCTTTCGAACGTCTGCTTTACCGTTAAAATATTCTTAAACAAACGGTGGTTGTCTAATTAGTTCATTAACCACAAGAAAATGATGGAAGACAAGTAACATTCGAATGAACAAATCAGCCATGTGAACTTATGGAAAAGGAGAAAACTTATGAAACCATGTAATTCCTAACCCTGCAGTTTTCAAATATTTTGTCCACTCCTTTTGCATGTTTGCATTGGTTACCAAAAATGAAGAACCTTTTTAGCTAAAATGTGGCAATAACCAAAGAGGAAAGATACCAAAGGTTTAGGAGGTGTTTTGTAGCGAAAATAAGGTGGATTCAAAAAATGAAAAAAAGTGCGAATTCGACTAGGTGCGATTTCACGATAGAGCTGCTTCTTCTTCGGGTAATTTTCAAAGCAGTTCAGAGACGATGAAAAAGTGAAAAAGGTTTCGCGTAGACATAGTTTGTGTAGTCTAGTTAGTGAAAATAAGAAAAAAATTGTAACAAACAGTTTCAGTAACACAAACACCAAAACAGAACTTAAAAGCATTTACAGGTTCGAGGAAGTCGAAATAAATCTTATAAAGACGACATCTGGCACGGTTTTGGTGAAGAAGAAGAACAAGTCAAGAAAGTAGGAAAGCGACTTCCGAAGTCAAACGACATTCGGGTTGTACTGCAAGAGGCTGAGGAAGAAGACGCGGTTAGGCCTTGTTGTTTTCCAAACACTATATTCCTATCGAAGTTCGTTTCTATGGTGACTTGGAAAAGCATAAGCTAAGTCTTTCAAATACCGTAAAATCGGATTCGCACTGATCACTAAAATTGTTCTAAGGTCGTCTTGTTTTCAGAGATGTCAAAAACACGTCACACTCGTAACTATGAAGGATCTGGGCTGGGAAAAGTGGATTATCGCTCCAACAACGTTCGAAGCCGGATTCTGCTCAGGAAAATGTCCGAATCCACTTCCAAAGGTTTGATTAACGATCTATGAGGCTGTCCACTCTTATGGTACTATAACATGCTATCAAAAAAAAAATTTGGGGTGTTCCCTAGGAAAGGAAATTCGGAGTGTTCAGGAAATGCATCCATCGAACCATGCGTTACTGCAAAGCTTGCTACATTCGTCGACTGTGCCAGCTGTGTGCTGCTCACCGGATCAAATGCGTTCAATGACATTGTTCTATCGTGACGAACTCGGTCGTTCGACGATCAAGAACTTTGAGAACATGATCGTTGAGTCGTGCACCTGCCAATAGTAGCATGCGTCTGTCTCTAGGCGTGTTCTGGAGCACCAAATATCTGCTAGACTCGCCCACAGTCCAACCACTTCAATTTCACCCTAACCATGTTGTTTCATTCTACTTGTAAAAGTATGTCATGTTTGTGGATATGAGCTACATCGTCCTTGTTTTTTTGATTCCCGTTTTGTAGTTTGATCGCTCTGATGTATACGACCTCGATGAAATTTTCGCGTAGCTTTAATGTTGAGGCTGGTACCAGACCAAGCAATGTCCATAACTTGCTGATACTTCTTCAAACAATCCACTGTATGTATTTTAAGCTATACTAACCACTATTAATGTGAAAATCTTCAGCTTGACTTCTTTCGTAGACAGCTCCTCATAAACGGACTCTGTTATGATTCATCATTAGTGTATTCTTGTTATGATTGTGTTCATCTTTCAAAATGCAAGATGCTGCCTAGTTTCCGTTTAATTAACCCCATTTACTTAAGGAGGATTTTATCTTAACCAATATCCTAATGATTTCATCCATGTTTCCTTTCTCATCTAACTGCCCAACAATTTCTCGTCTTTCTACTTATTGACGCAAGAAAATGTGCTGCCTATTGGTAGGAACATGTAAAGCAGCTTGAAAAAATGCATGTATAAAGTTCGATCCAATTTGTTTCGTTCTAGCTGGAAAACATTTGCTAACCACTTACGAAAGGGGCGCGTGCGACGCAGTGGTTGGAGGCGCCACTGCGACACGCACGTGGAATCGATCCCTGCGGCCACCGAGCCTTCCATCCCTCTGGGGTCGGCAAATTGGTAACAGACTTATCTGGGAGGGTAGGTGGCTCGATACATCGGCAGGCCACCGCGAGTAAAGGCCAGATATGCATTCAATCACCTTCAACGATACTTGAAGTCGAATGCATGACGCATCCCTCAGGGAATGATCAACGCCGAGAGCTTTATCCTTTATCCTTTTTTTAACCACTTATGAAAAGTGTCCCACGGACATCGGATCTCCCTCATGTGAGGGATCTCGAGCCGGTTAGTCGCGAGGCTACGTGGTGCGCCCCCAGGTGGATGATAGGGGGTTAATCGCGGACCAAAAGCAACCTTTGCTTCCCTGAGACGCAGGTGGCTCCAGGGGATGGACTCCCTGTTTCAGCTGCGCCGATTTGGCACAAACTTTCTGTGTTTGCTAGGCGTATTCATGCATGCGTGTGTGGGTGCATTCTCGCTTTATGCGGATTGTATTCTACGAGTCAACTCGGCCAAAAGCCTGCAATCAAGTGACACGGAAGTATATGGGAAGCAGTTAGGAGTCGCCTCCAACAAAAATAATCTCCATGTCCACTCTGGGAGAGCCTGGCAAGCTACCAGTGAGTATAACCAGCCCCCACGTTCAGAGCCCAGCAAGCTATACGTGGGTATCAAATATGCTAAACACAGTAAAAAAAAAACGGGCCTCATTCCCCTGACCCCGAAAGAGCCCCCAATTTCTCAGCGTTGGGTAGGACGAGTACGGAGAGGCTGCTAAAATCTCAGGGCCAAAGGAAGTTGTAGAAGTCTTGCTCATGCAAGCAAGAATGATACGTCATCGGCCTGGCCGAGACGAGACGACGCCACCCATGAACGCCATCATTCGAACAGCTTACAACCCGAATCGGACGTTTACGATTAAAAAGATGTGGACGACGCCACCCATTCAACGCTGTCTATGACACTGGAGAAGAACTGTTCCTCCCAACGTGCGACAGCAGAGGCGTAGGCCGTGTCGGCGTTCTCGTCAACACGAGTTTGTCCATGAACATCGATTCATTCGAACAGCTTACAACCCGAATTGGACGTTTACGATTAAAAAGATGTGGATCAACACCGGCTTTGACTGTCTTCGTCGTTTACGCGCCGACATCAAACTGTGACGAAGAAGTCGAAGCGTTCTACATGGACTTGGAGAGGTTTTACAGAGAAGACCATACATTCTTCAAGGTCATCATTGGATATTTCAATGCCAAGATCGGACCAAGGAGATCGTGTCTCTGGTTCGATCTCGCGTCCCAGGTTCACCAAACCTACCATCCTTCCGGTGTAGAAGTATTGGTAAAAGCCTTGTTTAAAAAGATAGCAGCACTAATTGAATACATCGCCAGGATACTAAAAGTTATGGATTGGTCAATACCGAATGTTTTATTTCATAGACTATTTGATAAAAATTTAATTACCCATCAGTTTTTCCCCGGATCTCCCTCATGAGGGAACTCGAGCCAGTTAGTCGCGAGGTTACGTGGCGCGTCCTCAGATGGCGGATAGGTGGTGGTTAATCGTCGACCAAAAGCGACCATTGCATCCCGGAGAGGCGGCTAGGTGTACCTAGGGAAAGGGCTCCTGTTTCTGCTGCGCCGATTTGGCACATCCTTTCTGTATTTGCTAGGCGTACTCATGCATGCGTGTGTGAGGGCGTTCTCGCTTTATGCGGATTATATTCCACGAGTCAATTCGGCCAAAAGCCTGCAATCAAGTGATAGGGAAGTATATGGGTGGCGGTTAGGAGTTGCCTCCTGCAAATAAGCTCCTTATCCACTCTAAGTGACCCTGGCAAGCTACCCGTGAGTATACCCACCACCCACGTCCAGAGCCCAGCAGGCTATAAGTGGGTATCAAAATGCTAAACATAGTGAAAAAAGATCTTTATTTCCCTAACCCAGAAAGAGCCTCCAATTTCGCAGTGTTGGGTAGAACGAGTACGGAGAGGCTGCTATAATCTCACAGACAATGGAAGCTGCCTGGATTACAAAGAGCTATGGTGATGATTAGTGCCTAAAGTTCGCGTACAGTTCGTTTCATGTGAGTCCTCGGTGGAAGATTGCTCATATAAGCAAGAAGGATAAGGTACGATGTCATCGGCCTGGCCATGACGAGATGACGCCACCCATCCAACGCCGTTTATGACACTGGAAAAATACTCCACAGAACATGAGAGAGCATAGAAGTCGGTGACGTTCGCGTTCTCGTCAACACGGGCTTGTGCATGTTGAAACCCGAAACTGGGACTTATTCAACTTATTAGTCGGCTGTTGGGAAGATGCCGTTCTCGACAATATCGACATGTCCCAGGACCACCATAAACTGGGATTTGTTCAACTCATTAGTCGGCTGTTGGAAAGATGCCGTTGCCGACAACATCGACGAGGAATACGATCGGCTCATTCAGCATCTTCAGGTTAGCGCCATGAAAGCTGAGAGTTCGAAGGTCACCAACAGACGTCTGTCTCCAGAAACTCTCG
Organism: Angiostrongylus cantonensis; assembly: GCA_009735665.1. NCBI lineage: Eukaryota > Metazoa > Nematoda > Chromadorea > Rhabditida > Metastrongylidae > Angiostrongylus > Angiostrongylus cantonensis. Next base: position 900,203 of record MQTX01000077.1, read on the forward strand.
AGCCAATACTCCAGCGTGGAATCGCATGAGCTGCAGGCAACCGCGAGCTAACGTTGCCGCTTGCGAAACAATGCAGACAGGCGACAAAAGAAGATCTCAAAGAAGTAATGGTCGAAGCTGCAGAGGCGGGGAAAAGTATTCGCAAAGCATGCCGAAGCATGGTCAATTACAAGACCAAGATGATTGCAATCCGACTCCCACACGGAACAATAACAGCGTCCAAAAAGGCAATGAAGAAAATCATTCACGATTACTACTCAGATCTCTTCGATAGCCACGTCCATCTTCCGTCATATAAAATAAAACAGGATGGATATGCTGTTCCACCGGTTCTCCCTTCCGAAATCCGACATGCCATTTCGTCGGTGAAAAATCGAACAGCACCAGGCTCGGAGGGGAGAAGCTTTAAAGAGAGATATGGTGCTCGACGAGTCCCTAAAGCTAGGAGAACCCACTGGGCTACTCTTGCACGCGATAGGGAAAAATGGAGCATTTACTGGTGCCCGCTCTTGTCACTCGACGATCAACGGGACTACAGGTGATACAGGTGATGAAAAATATTTGAGAGAAAATGTTATTTTAAGCAAAAACCATAGAAGTTTTTAAAATAAACAAAATGAATTCGATGTGAAAGTCAGTAGTATTAGATATGTTGAGGGTGTGCATCTGGCTTTTTAAGTCTACATGATGAACGCTTGGCTCCAGAGTTGAGCGTTTGGAAACCACCGGGTCCTTAATATTGGGGAAGTGTCAGCGATTCAGTCCAAAGAACAAGAAATTTCTGACTCCGTGACCACTGTTTGAACTCTAGAAAATCCTTGAATGAGCGTGCGTATCTGAAATCGTGTAGGTAACATGAAGTCATCTAACGCTATTGTACACGACCACCTAGTGTAGGTCGGTACCAGGACTATCCAGTATGGTACAATTGAGGTAAGAACTTGGAAGTTCCGACACAACTGTCTGAATAATAAATAAATGGATGTGCGCCATTAGCGAGGTGTGCGCACGCTATATTAAGCACACAAAAAAGAATCACTATCTTGAAGGTCAAATTCTTTTCGAGAAAAATTAGAAAAGGAAATGTAAAGGACTTTGGCTTCTAGAGCAGACAGATCTCAGCTAGGTAATTTTGCTAATGTCCGAAAGATATAAAGACTTTGATGTCATCCGAATCATTCAAAGATCAGCGACGGAAAGGGTGTAAGAAGTTAAGTGGACGGTGATCGAGTTAGTTGTCTTATCAGGAAGCTTTTCCAATCACTTAGATATTTCGTTTCACATCAAAATTTATTTATGTGCGTCTTCATTGTTTCTGTACAATTTTGACAAGCGATGCTTTCAAGGAAATGACACTTATGAGTGCTATCATTAAAGTCTTCTTCCAATCTAATTGTGTTATGCTTCACCAACTACAAAACGACGTTCAAATCTTATGAATCTGACGAGTTCTAAGAGAAAATCACAAAGCGAGAAGTCACTTTAAGGCTTCTAAATTCGCAATGTTTGTAAAGAATTAGCCTTCCACCAATGCAACTTTTTTTCTGGAATCATCGTATTTTACATAACAAAGTTAATCTACTTAAATGTTCTAAAATATTAAATAATAAATGAGTCCTAAGCCTTCTGTGTATCTGGGAAACTAAATGTGTAAGCGCAATTCTCTCGCTGATGTCGATATGGGCTATTTAAAAATTCTGTCCCGAATTGAATTCTCATATTCTTTTATCGGGACTCACCAACAACTGCAGCATTTGCTCAAGAACACTTAGCACATGCTTTTCATTAACCTGAAGAACAGTACAACCAACACTTATCGAGACAAGTTAAGTAGACACTTGGTACTTGATACTTGAACAGCCCGTCCTCACTGCCAAAGTCTGCCCCAGGTTTTCACCACCACTCACAGACAATCGGAGCCCTTGTGGATCAGAGAGAGATTTGTCAATATGCGACTTTGATGCCTGGACGATGGCGGATCCTGGTATTGGTTTACTCTTAGCTAGGCCTCCAGATAGAAACGCCGGTCTCCTCAGTTTGGGAGACCCTGCCGGGTCGACGAATCCCCACGCTGTACATCGCAGTCCGACACCCAGGAACACCTCCCAACCACGATAAGGTGGTAAACCGTTGAGAGGACAACCTCACCAATACGAATTTATTTGGAACTCGATGGCAATAATCCAGTTACTAATAGAAAAAAAATTACAGACTTCGATTAACTGAGTTAAATGAACAGTGCTGAGATATTCGCAAAACTTCCACCCCGTGGCAGATAGAACCACGATTACCCTTTTCCCGGAGCCAGCGTGTTATACGCTACACTACGCAAACACGTGCTCTGCGTTTCTTTCAGCTATTGGGTTGTATCATATGAAATGTCTAATTTTAAAAAACTAATGAACTTTCAATAACCATAACTTTTCCATACTAAATCTTATTAATCGTATTGCACACCATGAGAATCAGCACGCTCTTTCCAAGATGATGCCTGCTTCTATTGATTAAAATTCTGGAGTTCTGAAAGCGATAAATTCACGTGACTATCGGGAGTTATTAAATAGATAACTTTACAAATTGTGATGTTTCTAAAATATGTCTTTAAATATTTAGCAAAAATTAATTACAGCACTATAAGAGGTAAGGCCAGAAGCAGTACAAGAATGGAGCAGGCGAAGAGGATTCCTTTGACAATAATAAAACACAAATGGTATTTAATAAAGAGTGAAGGTAATAACGCGTATAACATCTTAAAAAACATATTTTTGACTCCTTTACATCACAATATCTTAAAAATCGACTTTCATTAAACCTTGGCAAGAAGAGGCAATATGTATAAAGGTTGGTATAAAAACATCTCCCGCATAGATGGAGAACGTCGAACAAAGCTCTCGATTCGAATCTATGGACTGGACCTGACTGGTTGCGATATCGACCGACTGTGGGCCATCGAGTGAGATCACCACGCCTTTGAAGAAGACGAAAGATGGATCGAAACATTAGCAGAATAAAAAATTTTCACAATAGCTTTCTATCAACTCAGTCGTTTAAAAAAATCTCGACTTTTCATATCACTTTTTCTCAGTTACAGAGATCGAATAGGGAACACGTAGCTCAATGGTTGCAGGTACCCTGCAACAATGCACCTACTTAGATCTAACAGCCCCTACTCACCGAATCCTATAACGTTCCGGGTGGGCATACCGGTGCCAGACTGGTCTAGGAGAATAGTAACACTGACGTGACACATTGGTAGGTCATTGCGAGTTGCTGACAAAGAGCAGATAGGCACATTCAGCGATGCTTAGTGAAGTCTGATCGGGCCGCATGTCTCGTCTCTTAAAGATTAATCAACATATAATGCTTTAACGTTTATCTATATCCTGTAGTTATTTAATTAAGTATTTAGATCACCGTCTTCAGAGTCTCACTGCATGAAGTCGTTGTTTAGTGAAGTGAGGGAGGTCACATTTGCATCGCCTGCAGATTAAACCCCTGTTATGGTCTTTATTTAGGATGTTAAGTGTTGCTTGAGCATCGCTTTTCCAGAAACTCCGAAATAGACGTGTGGAGCTTCACACTATAAAAAGTTGTTGATCTTTGTGAACGACAGGGAAATAAGCTACCTTAAAACTCGGATTTTCCATTGACAATAGCGAATTAGCGATGGCGACAAGTTTTACTACCAACTCAACGGCATGTAAAAGTCAAATCCATCTTTAAAATAGATGTAACAAAGTAAGCGGCTGTTTTCAGAATTCTTTCATTGATGAGCTTACATCTCCTGTATCACCTGTAGTCCCGTTGGTCGTCGACTGACTCGAGCGGGCGCCAATAAATCCTCCATTTTATCTCTGTCGCGTGCAAGAGTAGCCCAGTGGATTCTGCTCGCTTTAGGGACTCGTCGAAAATCATATCTTTCTTCTACGGTTTTCGTAAAGAACTTTGTCCATTGGGTCGGTGGTCTTCCTGCAGTACGTTTGACATCCCGAGGAATCCAGTCACTAACAGCTTTTGGCCATCGGTTATCACTCATACGCATTACGTGTCTGGCCCACCTTATCTTCGACTGTTTGAAGTATAGAAAGGCATCTTTCATTTTTGATTGCTGAAGCAGAACGGAGCTTCGGATCTTATCCCTTACTTGTGTGAAACGGGATACTCCTAGCATCGTCCTTTCGACTGCGCGTTCGATAACGGTGAGTGACCTTTCATCCTGCTGACGTAGTGACCAGGTTTCTGACGCATGCGTTAGGGCAGGAAGTCGTTGAGTCGAAAAGGTGGGCACGGAGTCGGGTGTTCTTTGTTCTCTTCACTACATCCTCGATGCTCTTGTCATCTGCTTCTGCTTCTGCCCTCGTTTCCTTCTGCTCAGCTCTGGAGCTAAGTCATTCATCATATTGATTTCCCGTCCTAGATAGACGTACGGATCCACATACAGATACCACGGATGTCCGTCATATGAGGAATCTCAAGCTGGTTAGTCGCGAGACTACGTGGAGCGTCCCTAGGTGGCGGATGGGGGCTTAATCGGAAACCAAAAGCGATCTTTGCTTCCCTGAGACGCAGGTGGATCCAGGGGATGGACTCCCTGTTTCTGCTGCGCCGATTTGGCACATACTTTCTGTATTTGCTAGGCGTACTCATGCATGCGTGTGTGAGGTCGTTCCCGCCTTATGTGGATTGTCAATCAAGTGACAGGAAGTATATGGGAGGCGGTTAGGAGTCACCTCCAACAAATAAACTCCATGTCCACTCTGGGAGAGCCTGGCAAACATCCGTGAGTATAACCAGCCCCCACGTTCAGAGCCTAGCAGGCTATACGTGGGTATCAAAAATGCTAAATACAGTGAAAAAAGGGCTTTATTTCCCTGACCCAGAAAGAGCCACCAATTTCCCAGCGTTAGGTAGAACGAGTACGGAAAGGCTGCTAAAATCTCAGGGCCAATGGAAGCTGCCTGGATCAAGAACTTTGGTGACGAACTGTCCTATAATGCACGTACACTTGAATTCGAGTCTTCGATAGACTCAAGCAAGCAAGCATGATGAGGTGCGACGTCGGCCTGGCCGAGACGAGACGACGCCACCCATTCAACGCCGTCTATGACACTGGAAATGAACTGTTCCTCGGAACATGCGACAGTAGAGGCGTAGACGGTGTCGGCGTTCTTGTCAACACGAGTTTGTCTATGAACATCGATTCATTCGAACAGCTTACAACCCGAATCAGACGTTTGCGATTAAAAAGATGTGGATCGACACCAGCTTTGACAATCTTCGTCGTTTACGGGCCAACATCCAACTATGACGAAGAAGTCGAAGCGTTCTACATGGACTTGGAGAGGTTCTACAGAGAAGACCATACATTCTTCAAGTTTATTATTGGAGATTTCAATGCCAAGATCGGACCAAGAAGATCGTCTGAGGAACGTCACATTGGGACCCACGGATTAGAATGGAACGAACAGGGTGAGCGGCTCTCTGAGTTTATCATGGCGAACAAAACTATCCATGGTAACTCGCCATTCCAGAAGCCTCACCGTCAACGATGGACGTGGGAATCTCTTAATGGAGAGTACCATGACGAAATAGACCACATCATAGTAAATAGGAAGTTTTGCCTAACCGATGTCGCTGTTGTCCCAAAATTTCACACGAGACCAGACCACCGTCTCCTTCGTGCAAGATTTTATTTTTCGCGGAAAGGAGAAAAAGTCGCTAAATTCAAAAACCGATGTCCCAGAACCACCACAAACTGGGACTTATTCAACTCATTAGTCGGCTGTTGGGAAGATGTCGTTGTCGACAACATCGACGAGGAATATGATCGGCTCATTGAACGTCTTCACGTTAGCGCCATGAAAGCTGAGAGCTCGAAGCTCACCAAGAGACGTCTATCTCAAGAAAGTCTCGAGCTAATACGCAAGCGTGAAATCGTACCAGCTGCGGGCAACCGCAAACTAACGTCCGAGCTTGTGAAACAGTGCAGACAGGCGATGAAAGACGGCCATAAAGAGAGAAGAGCAGCAGTAATGGTTTAAGCTGCAGAGGCTGGGAAAAGCATTCGCGAAGCCAGCCGAATCTTCGCCAATTACAAGAACAAGATGATTGCACTACGACGTCCAGATGGAACAGTTACAGCGTCCAGAAAGGCAATGGAGAAAATCATCCACGATTACTACTCAGATCTCTTCGACAGCCACGTCCATCTCCCGTCTTATGAAATAAAAGAGGATGGACATGCTGTTCCGCCGGCTCTCCCTTCCGAAATCCGACATGCCACTTGGTCGGTGAAAAATCAAACAGCACTAGGTCGGGACAGGATAAGACCAGAACTTCTGAAGAACCTTCCGCCAGTCCTCGTAAACACAGTGGCTCGGCTATTCACACGTTACCTGTCTGATTGCAAGGTCTCTACTCAGTGGAGGACCAGCAAAACCGTGTGGTTGTTCAGAAAGGTGACCTACACGATATAGGCAACTATCGCCCAATCTGCTTGCTGTCCGTCGTCTACAAACTTTCCACTCGAGTCATCCTAAACAGGATTGACAGAACATGGGACGAAGGACAGCCGTGCGAGTAAGCAGGGTTTCGAAAAGGATTTAGTACGATGGACCACATTCATACGTTAACAAGGCTCACTGAACTATCGCGAGAGTACAAAACATCGCTCTGTCTCACTTTCATCGACTTACCGAACGCCTTTGATTCAACTGAGATAGAAGCAGTCATGGAAGCCCTTGATATTCAAAGGGTCCCTACTCAGTACACAGAGATTCTTCGTGAGCTGTACAAGAATTTCACAGCCAAGATATCACTATTCTACAACGATATCAACATTGACTTCAAGAGAGGAGTTAGGCTAGGCGATACCATCTCGCCGAAATTATTTGCTGCCATCCTCCAGAACGTCACGCGAACATTGGAATGGGATAATATGGGAGTGAAATTCGATGGTCGGCGGTTACATTACCTTGGCTTTGCTGATGATATCGATCTTGTAACACCAGACAGTCAAGCGGGACGTATGCTTGCGGACTTTGATAAAGCGTGTGGAATGATTGGTCTTCGAGTAAATATCAAGAAAACGAATTTCATGAGGAACGGATTGGTTTTGTTTGCTCCATTCACGCTCAACGGAACGAATATCTCCGAATGCTCCAGTTATGTCTATCTAGGTCGGGAAATCAATATGATGAGTGACTTAGCTCCATAGCTGAGCAGAAGGAAACGGGCGGTTTGGGGAGCTTACAAGAGTGAAGAGAACAAAGAACACCCAATTCCGTGCCCACCTTTTCGACTCAACGGTTCTTCCTGCTCTAACGCATGCATCAGAAACTTGGTCGCTGCGTAAGCAGGATGAAAGATCACTCAGCATTATCGAACGCGCAGTCGAAAGGAGGATGCTAGGAGTATCCCGTTTCAAACAAGTAAGGGATGGGATCCGAAGCTCCGACCTGCGTCAGCGATCAAAAATTAAAGATGCCTTTCTATACTTGAAACAGTCAAAGATAAGATGGGCCAGAACGTATTGCGTATGAATGATAACCGATGGACAAGAGCTGTTAGTGACTGGATTCCTCGGGATGTCAAACGCACTGCAGGAAGTCCACCGACCCGATGGGCAAAGTTTTTCACGAAAAGCCTAAAAAAAAGATACGATGCTCGACAAGTCCCTAAAGCGACCAGAATCCACTGGGCTACTCTTGCACGCGACAGGGAAAAATGGAGGAATTACTGGCGTCCGCTTGAGTGACTCGACGATCAACGGGACTGCATGTGATACAGGTGACAGGTGATCATCATCAAAGTGTAAGCTCATCGATGAAAGAATACATTTTGACTGGTGAAACCGTGGTTGAAGGAAAGTCGGCTTTGAAATATTGTTCTCGGAATACTCATAAGATCTTTTAAGCACGATTTCCCACACGATTTCGCGTTTAAATATTAATGAAAAGACCATCAGTAGCCGTTGAGAGAACAAGTTTATAGAATCAAATATTCTACAAGCGATTTTACTTGTTTTTCTTTTGTAAGCCATGCATCATTATTTGTACACTGTAGGTGAAGTAAGGACAGTAAAGATCTCAGAAATCTGTCAACTGCGGTGAAAATGATGAGAAGTGAGATGGCCTATAATTGTTTTCTCTGAACGCACATAGTGGCAGGAAAACGTTTGTCCATATTTGTTCTCTCATACACCTTCAGAACTCCGGCTAAATAGCTGACTAGCAGCCGACAAAATTATCCATATCCGCTAGCTTCTTGCTTCTTGCGACAAAAAGTCTCTACGAGATTGAAGCCAGCAAAGCACGGTGGCGCGGTGAAGAGGAAGTGTACTAGATAGCTTTAGGTACCACGCCACAGTTCTTGGATTAGTGACCCAAGCTCATGTCTCATCGATAAAGAGCTGCAAGTAGTACTTAACCCATATTCAGAGGATTTTTTGAATGCGATTCTAATGAACCCGAAGAAATTAAGAACTTGACAATAAATAATTGCACAAAAGATGCATAGCTCACATTTTACTCAAAAATAGCTTTCATAAAACTGTACAATGCCCGTCGGATCAACAGCAAATTGAAAAAATTCAAAGTCACAATCGATTCATAGCAAACATTTACATACAAAAACGAAAAATGTACAAATACCTTTTAAATATACATGTAAACCACCCGAAATATACAACGGTAAAGAGTTCACGGGAGATCTCTTAGGTGACACTTCATCTATAAGATTTGGCCGAGACAAAAATAATCACTACTCAACTAAAAAAAAGATGAGGAGTGTAGCCATGACTGCCGAAAATTCGGTCAATTAAACAAAATGCGCATAGTTAAAGAAAACCCAATTATCCGAATCAAGCGTGGATGTTCTGGCTGATTGAGAATTTTTACAAGCAGCTGTTTCAAAGGTAAATATTGCAAATTGTAAAGCAATTTTCCTGCATTCGGACCATTTCGCCCATATACAAGTTATACGGAAACTTTTATCTTTCGTGTCGTTACTTGACTTTTATTTTAATTGGATGTAAGGCAGGAAAAGGAGAGAAGGTGACCAAATCTTCGACACTACAATATTAATGTAAAATAGAAAACATTACATTAATGATTCAATTTGAGTGTCCGTTGTGTTTTTATGGTTTGCTCCTAATCGTTTCATTGTGACAAATTTGATTGATTTGTTGGTGACGTAAATACACAACAATAGCAATGCGGCATAAATAAATATTGGCAACACGACATATAACACTGGGCTGACAAAAATCCAGAAATCCGGATATGTGGATCGGAAATTCTGGATCAGTAGCATGTATGTTGATAAATCTGCATAGCTACCAAGAGAAATCTGAAACATGAATGGATCTATCGTCATTCGAATCTCTCGTCTATTATGTTTACACATCTCATTTGTCTTTACGCATAACTGTATGGAAGACGTTTAGCGTGTCTAAATGTCCTCCACTACACTTGTCATTGTTTGGTTCTATCCCGTACCAGGAATCACAAAATCATTCACTCTTACGGGATAGGCAATCAGGCAGCAAAACGCTTTGGTAAGATAACTACACTTGTTTGATGCGACCCCGTGACCGACTGCAAATCGTGTATAGGGAAAATAAATATGAGCTCAAGCGTTTCTGCAATACCACGAATGGAGACGAAAGGGCGCATCGCAAAGAGATTCATTAACGCCGAATGCACAATACTTCATGCGTTCTACTTCACTCCAAGTGTACTAGATGTATAAATACATTAATTTGTCACAAAACTGAAGACGGTAGTGTGATTACCTGTGAAAGCATGAACGGTACTAATAAAGTTGCGTTATTTGTATAATTTCCTGCCAGTGCCAGAAAACACGGCAGAAGCTGAGCAACACGACATGCCGTCAAAATCACGAAGCGTGGTTCACGAAACCAATTCGGTGACGCTGTTGCCAATATCAGACCTACAAAGTGGTACGTAGTAACTATTGTGCAACAATCATCTTACCCATCAAATCACCCAGATAACAGAATTATAAGAATGATGAATGATTCTATGTGACAACAGGAAGAGCCAGCCGTCACCCCTCATTGGTCTATCCTTGACCAAATTAGCACATACAAAATGATAAGTATAATGCTAAGACATTACTAACCTACACTAATCTCTTGTATTAACGCTATTATTATCATATTCGAAAGATATTTAGCCGACACACCACCACGACAAAAACGATATCTGGCTGTAGAGTGGGAGTCGGACTGAAAAAGTAATATTTATGTTGATAAAGTGAAAATAATCATAAGAGGTGGATTAGGATAACGTCTAAGCAAGATCTATATTGTGTCCTATAGCGTTTGCTAAAAGAATTTTTTCGAATTGGTGATATGAAGAGCATTTTAGTAGTGGTGGTAGAATGTGGATTACCACTAAAGACTACTACGTTTCAACACATTCACTTAATGGGTTGACTTGATAGGAAGTCTTCCAAAGTCTGCTTCATAGTACTGCGTTATTTGTAATGTAATATGCAATGCAATTCTGCACTTGTATTTATTTCGTGCTTAAATAACTTCATCTTTGAACACTGGTTCAATTCTGGGCCTTAAGAGTTGCTTACTTTATTGTTGCATGAAAGAAGCTGCTGATTGGGATCCGATGCAGCAGATGGATTATTCTTCTCATCGAAAATATCTCGATCCTAAACATTACAGTACTTTAGAAAAAAGAAATTGAAAAGTTAGTTTTGAACACGAGAGATTTTTTGCGACCAAATGGACCGAATATCACGTGCACGTGGTTCATGCGTTCGTTCTGCTCATTACGATTATCACTACACAACAACAAAAAGTTTTGTTCTAAAGACGGAGAAAAAAGGTATATAGATAAAATCATGTTCTTAAAATTTTAAAAACACGACTATTTATTTACCTTTGGACGAATATACCAATGAAATCGTCTCGGTTTATAGGTACGAGGAATGGAATCGTTTTTCTCCATGTTTTGCTCCGTATCTGAAAAGTACGGCAGAAAGAGAGTATGAACAATTCATATAAAGGAATATCAACAATAAAGAACGAATCAGAACACTCAGATAGATTTACAAAATATTATTTACTGTACTGCCTGAAGGAAAACAAAGAACGCGATGAATGTGGTTTCTTATAGATCCTCACGACTGGATTCGCTTAGTCAACTGAAAACCATGCCACCATCGATTTTCCCGGAAATTTCAAGATTGTTTAGCAGAAAAAATGATAGTAAAGCACTATTACGATAGCGAAAATGATTACACAGGTGAAACACGAGTGTAAACGAGTCGAGAGCATGCGTGTGACTTGACATCATACGGCTCCATGACTTGTAAAAGTTGCCGCGCATCAACTTAACACTAGCTTTCAGAGAATGCCACGACATCAGCGGTACTGTTTAAAACTTCATCCAAGCTTCTTGTCATGTGTTCACCGGCTAGTGATCAAGATCAGTTAAAATAAGTATAAGAAAGTTTCTGAAACGCGTTGGACCAAGTGACGAACGTTTCTCTAGGCTGAAAGTGGTATCGTAATACAAAAAAAAGTAAAAAACATGAATAGCAATATTTCCTCTTTTCCGATTTACAGGTTCATTTAAGAAATATTATTTTTTGGTGTAAAGCAATATTTTGCCTACATTTTGTTAGAACTGTGCCCTATTTTTGTCATACAATAGAGGCCAACGTGGACACACTAGGGATGGCACGTGATGAACAGAGGATTTCTGTATGAACTGAACGATCACACCACCATTAAAACTAACGTGGCAGATGTTTAGGTTTTCTAAAAACGTGACGGAGCAAAAATTTTAAAATACCATGAAACTCGAAAATCATTAAAATGTTAAAAGATTAATGATTTTCTACATGATTCAGCTAATACGAGATTGCTATAAAAACTTTTCAAAATACAAGTGAAGAGATTATTGGTATCAGTTATGTAAAGATGAAGAGTTAACGTATCCAGTGAACCTGTTAGGAGGTTGTGAGTAAACATTGGTGGAAAAAAACAGGGGACAATACAAAAAATTCTTGACTTCTATGAGATTAAACAAGACTTCTTCTCTCTCATCACTATCATACGAATGCTATCGGGATGAGCAGGGACTCGGGAAGAAAACTTTTTCATTTTAACACATTCAACTCGAGTTTTCCCGAGTACAGAATAGAAAGGTGTAAAGGGTTCTGTTAAAGTTAAAAAGAAAAGCCTTTATAGCACCATCAGAACAGATCATCGTTTCTAATACAAATAGAAACTGGAAAAGCATTTGTAAGCTGTACTTTGAGGAAAAACGCTGAAAAACTTCGAGAACCTACCTTCTCATGAAATTGTTCAGAGAACAAATTCAAACGATCTAACACAAAATTTTGAAAATATTACAAGTTACACAAAGAAAATTGAAACGATTAGCACTCCCTAGGCTGTGATTACTTGAAAAACATTAATTCAGCAATGAAACCATTTTTTTTCCAACACAACTCCCTAGAAAAATTATCCTTAACGCAGAAGTAAGTAAAAGGTCTTACAATAGCGTAAATACAGCTAGTTGATTTCTTAAGAGCACTACCATAAAAAAGATCCTTGAATTAGTATAAACAGGTGCAAGGGATTCTACAGTTGATAAACCCTAACATCCTTAAAATACCGTATTCAGAGTGTATGCAGATATACAGCGTTACGCTTCAAGAGCATATTAGAAAGGAAATGAAGATGAAGTAAAATAAATGAGAAGTAAATAGCAACAGGAATAGGTAGAATATCTGAAAAGGATCAGCAAAATCTGATGGAAAATTTTTCGCCATTGTTCAGATGTCTAGGCTGAATGAACTATGGAGAAACCATAGAGAAGCGATGAAAAAATCCAAACACATGGAAGCAGAACGTTTACTAAGGATCGTGACGTTGGAAGACCATTAGTGCATAGAGTATGTCAACCAAATTCTTCAACGCATTTGCTTTAAAATTGCATTGCCCAATTTTACAACGTCAGTACAAATCCAGTTGATTGGAATCTCTATTGATGCGGCAAGTCTATTTTCACTTTTCTGGTGCTAAAATCACAAAATAAAGGTGGCAGCGCGTTCTCGTCATATGAGAGAAGTCCTTTAATCAAAGAATGAAGAGTTGAATAATCCAAATTGATTAATCTGTGGGAGTTACGTCATGAATTCGATTCCATTTATGGCGTCGTCGAAGCGACTGAATGCATATTTGACCATTACAAAGACTTGGAAAGCTTACGGAAATATTGCCTTTTATCCTCTTTTACAAGTCTGGTCCCAATTTGCCGACTCCAGCGGTAGTGGGCTTGGTTAGGTTAGCGTGAGGTTTTGAACCAAAGATTCTCTTTATGACACGGTAGAGTAATCAACCTAGATTCATGGAAACCTGGAATATAGCTAGGAAATAAGCTTCCAGTGTTGAAATCTCTGCATTTGAAGAAATCCTCAGCGTAGATCACGACGCAGTTTCATTGATTCTTTTTCGCAAAAACAAAGGCGAAAACATTAACAATACAATAAAGAAGACGAAAAAATATAAAAGCACATAAATTCCATAAAAGTAGCATGAAAGAGAGTTGACTGGAAAACTAGTGAAGAACTATACAACTTTCCTATCAATTTGCGCAGATCATCAGTCATGAGGTTATCAAATGGTTGGCGCGTGAGCGGCGAAAAAGCGGTAATCGTTTTTTTTCGTTTTCGTTCCATGGCGACTTTAAAAAATAGAAAACTTCTTTAATTCAATAAAAGTGAAACTCATCAAGTAACATAAGTACGGTGGAAAAGTATGAATGTTGGACGAAGTCAAAAAGGCGACAGACGAAAGGATCGAAGTTGTTCTGGACAAACGAGAAAGAGATCCTGAAAGAATCACAAGACGTCGGTCAACGGGCATTGTTCGAAAACAATCGTGAAAGTCTTTAGAAAAATGGGACAAAATCAGAGTACAATCCTATCACAGTGCATCTGGACTAATAGCACTAACGACGGCGTTAATATTACTTCAAATACTATTACAAGTAATGAAATTTCTTCATGTTACTTTAGGAAAGAAGCTGAATGCTTTGCTCATTGGTTAAAGAAATCATGAAATAAGAAATGTTATCATAATGTTGCCGAGATATAATATACCAAAAAGTACGGTGTGGTGGTGAACGCGTTGGTCCCCAGAAAGCGCTATAGCGTGTTCGGTTCCCATCGTAGACACCAGCGGTCCGGAGTTTTGCAAAAATCTCAACAACATGATGGTTATATGTCACATAATACTCTGCCATTAAAAATTAGTAAGCATTAGATAAAAATTGACGGCATTGAGAAATGCTGATGAAAGTGGGATACTGAACTAAAAACCCTCTCTACCTTTCAGATCTTGTCATTTTAGTCGAACGAACACCTAATAAAAAATGTGAAGGATAGAGCGTTCAATCCCTGACGGATTCATTATGAATTCAACTCGCGTCGTAGAAATGATAGAGTCCATATTTGAGCTATGCAATCGTGTACGGTGACCTATGCAAACATCAGCTCAGCGTTATAGCACTTTCAGACCAGTTTAGTACCATTTTCGTGAACCCGTCAAGATAACGAGTTGAATGAGAAGGACAGGATCAGAGTCAATCCTAGAGAAGTGTGAAAAATTCTCGATTCTATTTAATGGCACACCATCAATATGGCATGTTGATGCTACTTGCGTTATGACTGATGAAATTGTATCCAATGACTTATCATGTATAGCCAAATCATGTAAATTGAGTATGATTTAAATCGAGAATCCAAGGAAATAGTAATCCAATGCGAGGATCGTGGCCATCCTGGAGGGGAATCAAGTTGAATGGCTTCAAGCCACGCTCTCCTAGTCAATAACTACCAATGCTGAATGTCTAGAAACGCGATGCCAAGGACGACCATGACTGTTCATTAGAAAGATGCTTGATCACAAATATCCTTTCAGTTAAATATGGTTTTAGTGTGAGGTGACCCTGAAATTGATTATCTATAACCAATTGCATGAAAAATGCAATGGTACACATAATTTTCATAGAAGTGAACACTTTTTGCAACATCAGTGATTAAAACAATATTGTTGTCAATGATATTGACCGATTTTATTGATTACTGGAAAAATCTTAGTCTTTCTCCTTCTCTCGAAAATGCAAAATCGTTCATCGGGAATTTTTTCCCAGAAATCGTAATCAGATCGGGTCAGCTTAAAAAATACACAGGACGAGTCTCAGTAAATCTTAGTCAGGAAAAATATAGTGAAATGTTGTGACCCGTCGTTTCCGGATGTCAGGCACGTTTACTTTGCCTTCTGCGACGACACATTTTTTCCTCTGCACGATTTTTAACGTATGTGGAGTTCCTACGACTCCGATTGTATTCTTTCTGTCGTGCTCCCCTTTTTGAAGCCGTACAGAATTATACAGCTTGAGACTGGAACAGTGAATCATCAGGTAGAACATCTCATCAAAGACAGTAAAAGATTACAAATAACTTTAAATAATCTAAAAAACAATAAATGAAGGAGAAAAAAGTATAAGAACGGTGGAAGCGATTAAAAAAAAACCGTTTATATCCTGAAATAGAAAATCACACGAGCATGCGCAAATCGGAATTCGCGAATTTCAAACCACCTTGAAATTTTTCTTGAATTAAATGTTAAAAAAGTCACATAAATGACATAATTTTCTGCGTGGAAGAATCATTTAGGGTATGTTTATGGAATGCGAATCAAAAGAGCTATAAAAACTACGCCTATTGATCGACAAGTCGAAATGATCAATAGGCACCCGCGTTAAGATCGCGTTGCTGACGTGTGTCTGAACATGTTTAGCATAATTGAAAGCAGAAAACTGAGTGAACAGTCCACAAAATCGATTTCTTCATGTTCTGAGAGCACATCAAAAAAAAAATCTAATTCATTCAACTATTCGAGAATTCTTCCAAGAACATACAGATTTAAGTTAAAGCAATAGTAATAAAGAAGGCTATGACATCAAATTCTCTGCAAATCGAAGTTGAAAGCTGGTAAGAGGATCTAATTTAAGAATTTCTAGACTGGTTAATAATGAGGAATAGGAAATGAATTTTAAAATGAAAGACTAGAATCACTTAGTTGAATCATCTCACGAGGTGCTGGCTACGGTTGCCACACGAAAGGACTTCTGAATCATCACAAAAGTTCCGACTCTCGTGGACATTTTCGAACGTTGTCCATTGTTCAGGAAGAAACGTAGAAAAAACCTTTTAAAAACGTCTAACAAAGTGCGTCTCAATATTACTGGCAAAAGTGAAACAATATAGCTTTCAAAAAGCAACCATTCATCTTCTGAGTGTGCTTCATAACAGTTCTTTCCCACCCGACAAGAAATCTATCGTCACCCTTCGTCGCCTCCAGGCATTGATTGTGTTTCCAATAAGATGGAAAGTGGTACTGCCACTCGTATATTATTCGGCAACATTTTCGCGTTGGGATCTGCCACTTTAATTCATCAAAGTGTCTGTAAGCCGTGCATGTTCAGAACAAGATAATGACAGCGTCGATATAATGCTACAAACGATCGAACAAAAAGCGATACGTTTGAACGTCATGTGAACTTTCTCGGTCGGGAGTAGCGCAGCGGTTAATGCTACACTCCAATGAATACGTGGCCATTGGTTCAATTCCACTTATTGGGCCAATCAAGTCTCGCCTCATCATCCGGGAACGGTGACTGATTACCAGATTTCTTTGAGAGGATGTGAATACTTCGGTAGCACATTCATCCCGATTGGCCAACACCGAGCGTTTCACACTCATCCGTTGCAAACTTTATCTTTGTTGGCTTTCAAATCAATTCACTTTCACGAAATCTAATATCTATGGGCAAAAATAGTGATAAATTAGTTTGGACGACTTTTTTCTTTTTTATACAATGTTCAATTCTTTATATTCTTGTCTAGCAAACACAAGGTGTTATTTTATTTCTTTATTTACGCACAAGCTGACGTTCTTGCGGATTTCGTCTTCTTCAGAGCCTGGAAAGGTCAAGGTGACTGCAATCTACTCGGCCAAACATCTCCATAACCAAACAGAGAAAGTGCTAAACCAAGATTTCAATCAGATTGAACACAAAATAGCTTTTTTGCACATTCACCACTTTCTATGAGTCTTCTACTGAAAATGTCAAGTGGAGACAAACTGCACAGAGTTCACATGGAAGCATAATGTACCCCTCCCATCGGAATAACAGGCATGAGTACTGCCCGATATCACGTGTCAGGCAACTCTAGAGACATTTTGGATTGATTCCAAGAATCTGAAAATGAACCGCAGGGAGGAATGTCTCATTATCACGCGTGATATTGGGCAGTATATAAGACTGCTATTTTGATGGGACGGGCACATTACGTTTCCATGTGAACACTGAGCGGTTGGTCTCCACCTAACATATTAAGTGGAAGGCTCATAGAAAGTGGTGAGTGTGCAAAGACTCTGTGTTCAATGTGATCAAAGTATAGCATTTTCTCTGTCTGGTTATGGAGATGTTTGACCGAGTAGATTGTTTCCAGGCTCTGAGGAAGGCGAAATCCACCGAAACGTCAGCTTGCACGTAAATAAAGAAATAAAATAACCGCTTATATTTGTTAAACAAGAATATAAAGAATCGTTAGATTAATGCCAAGGTTAATAGACAGTCGATCATGGGAGTTACTTGAAGACGTGCCAGCAAGAATGTTTAATGCTTCGAACATCAATCGAGGTAACCACAATTTCGGAACCTGTCGCTATCGTCGAAACCAAACAGAAAAAAGCATAACCTTTTAATTTGTTATTCCGACTCTCACTGGTATTTTATTCAGCTCATTTTGTAAGCGGATCATCTGTAACATCGGCAACACCGTTAATCATCGAATAACTTAAGCTGACGAAACTAGTAAACCCCTATTGAGCAATAACAAACTCTCTCGTGTAAAAGAGTTGATAAAGTAGCCATACTTGATCAATAAGAGGGCTTAAGGCGCTAGGAAATTTTGATATAATGGAATTCATTTGGCCCATTTAAGCGAGAAAGCAACAACGGAAACTCTACCGGAATCTCTGTCGTGTAATTGGTTTACTCCTAATAGAGTTCCCAACTACTCAACTTGGATGACGTGTTCGGAGATGAACATCTATCTGTAGATCATACATCAATACGCACAAAGCATTCCAATAGCGATGAGGGGGTAAACCTTTCAGCATTACAAAAGACTGGAAAACGAAAGCTGGGAAGAGTCCATTGATAATGAATGTCTCAATTGGTCGGATCACATTTCATTAAAGATTATAGCCATAATCTACAGGTTTCTGAGCATATAAGTCGATTTATTGACTTATTTATTTATCGGGTAATAAATGTAGAGAGTAGAAAGAGTAACACTTAGTAACCTCGTGCAATACGCGCTTGGTCATTGGTTGAATTTTGCCCCTGGCCAAACAAGCTCTCAATCTCTCCAAGAGCAACAGATTTCTACCAGACTTGTTTTAGAAAGCTCTCACCGATTCAAAATAAAGGTGACTAGTTGTGAAAATCTTAGAACGTTATAATAGAGTTAACCCTGGATTCCGAGAACTATCAAGTCAACCAACGTTCAATGATATTCATGAAGAGGATTATATCCTCGAACAACCGCAAATGACGCATGAGGAATTTGCTGGGGTCCACACAGTGTGTGAATTTAAGTAACATTACTACTATCATTCCTGTTGTTGTCATTATTATTCTTAGCATTATTATTACTATCATTATTACAACACCCGACATCGCGATTATCGCAATGTGTGGATCCCAACACTTCCTGCTTTCGATTCGCTTTGCCGTATTCATCATCCACGGAGGTCTTCGAAATTTTTGAGTGTGGGTTCGACCGCTGCTTGAGGATTATTTAGTCTTCGTTACGAACATCGCTGAGTGCTGGTCGAGCCGATGCCCCATGCAAACCTGTGACACCCGTGGTAGAGATTTCTCACATAAGAGGGAGTATAAAGTTGACCCAGACTAGTATGGTACCAATTTTCCGACCATAGAGGAATGAGAAGGTTGGTTAGCTCGGACCCGGGTCAAACCATTGCCTGGGTGGGTTGGACAGTCCAGGTCACGGGATCACTATTAGTGCACTAGAGCTCCCTGAATGTAGGTAATAATAATAATGTGATTTGAAGAAATAATAAAGGCACAATTTGGAAGCTTATTTAAAAAAAAACTAATTAACATAACCGAATACATTGTTCAACGATAACGATCTAGAATTATGAAGGAAGTTCACATCATTTAGAGATGTTCTAAGCACCATTGACATCGATTTAGGTGATTTGAGGAAGAATAGAATCATCAAGAGTTCGCGGAACAGCAGCGAAGATAGCATTACTGCGAGTAACGCGCAAAGTCACAGGATTACATGACCATTGGAAGGAGGAAAAAGAAGAGAGGAGGTAGACAGATGAAAGCAAACAACCGAATTAGCTGATAAAATGAATATAAATCATTTCTTTCCTGTTGCGGATACACTTGTTATCATTAGTTGGTAGTTTTTTCACTACAAGAAATCGATAACTGATGACAAGCTAAGACAAAGTTAGTATGTATATTGAGAATCTGAAAAAAAGCACTTCATACCTGGGCCCATAAACTCATAATCACTTCGCTGAGGTACAGAAAACTATTCATAATTCTCCGCGTTAAGTTGTCAACATTGATTTGCAAATTGGGCTTATTGATCCGGGAAGGAATAAAAAGAAAATCCCAAAACATATGAACATCATGTTCATTGCTTTGCAGACCGCAAAGAAGAATTAGAATCAGATGGACAGAATGAAATCCGATATTACACTAAAGAAACGTCCAGCGATTGCAACTTTTTTCTGTGTTTAGTGCTAACTGGTCAATGCCATGTTGGTCAAGTTATGCTAATCATCTTAGTACTTTGTACTAAGTTGTCAAATTCTTGTTGAGCCTCAGGTGTCATGTGAGATAGATATTCTTTAAAGTTCATGGTCAAAGTGATTGAGGAAATGGCAAAATCAAAGTGAATACACGAAATTCTTAAGAGTTTTAGTCGCTGTCAGTTGACGTTGTCTTTCAGAAGGGAGATGTTGTGGAGGATGCATTTATTGGAAAGAAGACCATAGATCTACCGTGTAGTTGAACAACATTAGTTTAAGACCATACTGGATAGTCACAATTTTAACCTTTTTATTTACTGCCTATTTTTTTTTCGATGGCAGGGTATGTTGCGAAATATAATTTCTATAATGTTGAGATATTTGCAAAACTCGGGACTGCATGTGTCTGCGGTGGGGAACGAACGCGCTATTGTCCTTTCCGGGGAGTAACACGTTCACTACCACACCATGCGAGTCCTTTGTTTCGCCTGTCTCTCAGCTAGTTCTATCGATCTCTGCCATCAGTAATCACCCATCAGCGAGAATGATCTGGGGAGCCTAACTTGATACTGGATGGTTCTTCGCCATTGTCAATTTTATCGTTCTTAGATGACCTGTCTTGTCTTAACACGTTGTGCAGACCTTTGCACTTTTTGCATTCTTTCAATCATTCTGAAATCGCGCTACATTGAAACAACAGGTTTCGTGTCTGGATGTGTTTGCAAGTTGGCGTTCTGTAGATTTTTACCCTCACTTCATGCTGACAGAGCGAGAGTTTTTGGTTTTGTTGTGATTCAAATTTTTATAGAACCGTAACGGTTCCTTAAAGGTGACGACCTGATCAATGATCAGCAAAACTACATAAGAGGAGGTTTTTCTACGCACGATGCAATCTTGCAAACAACGTCGTCCATTCATTCACGTCTAAATGATATTTCCGACCGTCCTGAATGATGCAGAATGGGCAACTTAAGACCAAACCAGCCAAAAGAAAGGATTTCTGGGTGAGGACGCTGATGAAGAGTTGTTGTTGAATGAAACACTGAAGGTGGGTGCGAACACATAAAGGAAGAATGAGTTTGTTGAAATAACGATGACTAATATTTCCAGCGAAACAAACAAACGATCGACAAGCAGAAATATAAGACGGAAAGAAAGGATTAGATGGAAAGTTTAAATATAAAGTAGTGTCTTCATCGATTTCCTGAAAACTCTATCTTCTATGCTTTAATAATTTCGCTTAAAGTAAAGAAGCCACGGCAAATTACTTCATTTTCCAACCTCAAAGCAAACATTACATACTTCTTTCGATGGAAGTGATTTGGTATCGGAAAGTGTTCTAGCGAATCTTCTTTGTTCAACCATTGTACAGAATATTGTCGGCTGTTGCACAAATTTTATTTCTAGTCGTCTATCACATTGCAAACAAGAAAGGGAACGTTCATGTGACGTAGGAAGAACGGCAAAGCAGATTTCAAAACGACAAACTTTTCGATATTGGGTCAACCATTATAGAATTCACTTTTCAAGTTCTTTCGATCCCCAGTCTTGTGAATGCTCTCCAAAACCGTCGCTCCTCTTCTATGCCTAGTTCTTCCGAAAGCTCTTGAGCATCTAGGAGTTCATCTGTTCCATTTATCACTTTGAAATTGTAGTGGTCGATAGCACCGAGCCGTCTTCGATTTTTTGAAAGAACATAAAGTGCTCTTCGACGGTTCTACATCTAAGCATAGCTCTAATATTGTGAACAGAATTCAAATTTTCATGCCCTTAGGTCTGAAATCGTATGAAAGAAAGCCCATACGTCTCTTCTCCATTTTTTTTTCCAATTTTCCTTAGCTTCTTCAACCATCGTTTACAAGAATCATCGTGTTTTCAAAGCATAGACATCATTAAACCGATCGGCTTCCATTTCACGATTGTCATCACTCTAAACGTTGTCATTCTTCTTGTGTATAAAATCGCATGAAATATTTTCCACAGAAAAGGAGGAAAACAGAAGAAATTATGACTCATCAGCACTACCTACGAATTTTCAGAAGATGTAATTCTTGTTTGAAGAATTTACTTTAGAAATGTAATTTTAAGAAGAGCAAATGGCTTGGAATTAGTGAAAAAGAACCTAGAGTGTATCAATAGATATAGGATAGTGAAGAGGAAGACAATGGCGAGATGAACTGCATTTCATATTCAAGAAGTTATGGTAAATTCAGTATTAGAAACTACACCAAGAGAAGTAGGTAGTGCCGATTATTAAGAAAAAATATTTCAGAAAAGAACGAAATATTCCAGAAAAAAAATCGTCAAACAGATCTATTAGAAGATTTTTATATCGTTAACAGTTTCATGGTCGAATGAAGAAATGTAATACGGAAAAAGAATGATGACCCATAATAGGTTCACGTGACCGAAGTGTAGACGATCTTCAATGCAATCACTGCTTGCGGCAACGAGTTGATGGTCGCCGTTACCGCGCCGACTTCCGGCGGAAGTTGTCATGAACGGCGACCGTCAACGCGATCAAATCGGACACCTGGTCGGTCCGAGCGTGTGTATATGTGGGTGGGTGTGGGTGGGTGTCGGAGAACTGGTGCAGACACTTAAAGACCAACACACGTGCGCCGCTATGATCATTCTCCTATTACTCTACGACAATGGAAAACATCATCGACGACGAATAAGTGAAACGCTTACTAGATCCTCCACCAGTGCTTTGAAAGTTCAACGAACGCGTGCAAAAATCGTTAACTAGTATTGGCTGAATCTCATTAGAGTTGTTTGTTAATAGATAACTCCATATCTTGATTGTCCGACCCAGTTAACAACGAGTGCAGGTATCACAGTGGTTAGAAGTGCTCTGCAATACACATGTGGTCGGTAATTCGATCACATGGTGTAAGCTTGTGAGCACCGTCATCCTTCCAAGATCGGAAAACTGGCACTAGGTGGATGGGAGGATAAATATAGTGACCTGGCATATCGGTAGATTCATGCAAACTGTTGTGTTAGCTTAACATGCAATCAACACTTTCCCAGCGTGATGTTTAATGATGCAGTCAACCAGGAACCGAGGTGATGGATCGACCACATCCCACCGGTCTCCTCTAATCCACGTGGGAACGCCTTCACTATCCCTAAGATCGCAAGGAGAATCAACACTACCATCATTCTACGAAATCCACCAAGAAGACAACAATCCTAATGCAGCAGTCGAGTCCACACTTAAAAAGTTCAAGGACCCAGTTGGACGATGGATGCGAAAAAACGAATGAACGGCAAGGTGGTGGAATCCGCACAGCAGGTGTAATGACGGGTCATGTAATAAACAAATATAAAAAATAATGGAGATTGAAGAAGAATTTATTGAGAATCTGTAAAAAGCAGACAAACGCCAAAATTTTTATTCTTCGTCATTTCATGCAATCAATCCTTCATTGTAAAGCGCCAACGCTCTTAAACCGTCAACGGTGTGGTACTTCCTTAAATATCACGGTGCACATGAAAACGGAGACCAACCACCAAGAATTGAAATGAAGGCAGCAAAATCTCTAAAAAGCTTCGTCCCAGTGTTTTGCATCTGAAAGATTGACACTCTCTTTCGAAAAACTCTATTATTTCGCTAAGTTATCTTTAGGAGACCGAACTGTGTATGCAATAAGAATGACGATCTATCATGAAGTAAAACAATAGAGAAACTCACTCTAAAGTGTGAAAATCCAAAGAAGGTACAAAGAGAGAGAGTAAGAAGAGAATATAACTAAAATTTGCTAGCTGGGTTTTCTGCTTAATTCGATTTGACTAGATACGACTCTGGAGACCATCACATTACCGGAAGCACCCATTTCCCACTAGACACTTGATCAGAATCAGCTCAATACTCTAGATGATATGGATAGTGTTCACAATTCAGCCATAGTAAATCACTTATCCGACAAATGTTAGTTTATTAGCAAGCCAAATAGTTGGAAGCCGCATAGACTTAAGATGGATTAAGAAACGGAAATGAGGTAGGGAGCAGCTCTGATATGGGAAATCATTGACAGAAAGCAAATTTAAGGAAATTTTGTTAAAATAGCGATATCAAAACTCATTCACATTCATTTTCCTTTTCTTTCCTTTTCATTCTCAAAACGAAACGAAACCAAAAAAAGTGTATTAACAATGAAACAAATAGAGTTGGAATCCGAGTCCAACTGTTAAAGATAAAAGAGATTCGAAAATTGAACAAATTAACGACAATATCTCAACCAGAGCAAAACGGTCACCACACTGTGACGCGGAATCTGTAGTCATCAGCAGCAATGTAATATAACAGATCAAATATCATTAGTAACGAACTAGCGAATGAAGTAGAAACGAAAGCCGACAAATGCATTACATGGAATATTCAACGAGAACAATTTTCGTAAGGAGTCGCTCAGCCAAAAGAAGAAAACAAAGATAATTGCCACATTTAGTAAGGAGTCGACACCGACGAAAGCACAGAAATCTCTGCTCTGACAGAAAAGAATGTAAGTAAACTTTCAATCATTTTGTTTCAGATATTCAATTCCCATTGACGTTTCTTATTAATACCTAAGACGTCAAATGATGGCGCCATACTGACGGCTGTCGAGTGACTAGAACCTTTTTTAAATTGAGGTTTGAAAGGAGTCGCCGACATGCACTTTTTAAAACCGCCAATTATTCTAAAACGATGAGGCGGCCGGTATTGATCAGTTTCTGACAGAAAGGGCTTGCCTCAGACTTCTTCACGCATCTTAGATCTAACTGAATGCATATTTGCACCATACAGTAACTAATCCAATTGTATCGACTCCGTAGTTTCTATCCATCCGGATGTGTCTAGTAGCAATTTGCCGACAAAGGGGACATGCTTGTGTTTCGCTTGTCTTGTGTGTGGAGTCGCACAAACGATCACGTGCGCATTATGGCGTTCTTCTAACCACTGCTTTGCATCTTCCCTGGTTATTTAATAAAACCATAAATGCTATGTTTATTCAAGATTACACTAAACAACTTTAATTTGCCAAATTTGTTAAGGGAACAAGTAAGAAGATGGAGGAAAGCCAAAATTTTTAGGACATAAAAGAATATTCAGGAAATGTGATGTGAAGAAAAGAGAGACGGTAGCTCAGTGGTAGTGATGGCGATTATCACTATCATGTTGGTGGTTCAATCCTACCACTTGCCCACCTTCTCTCATCCTTCCGATTTCGGGGAATTGGTACTTCAGAACAGCTTCATCCTTGCAATGAAATTCCACCGAGTAATCTAAGACGCCAGCTAGTTCGTAACCGCCTATATGACTGTCTATATGCAACACGAAATTGCATAATTTGCCCAAATGGTAGAGTCTCAGCACGCATAGGAAGCAAAGATATAACGGGGAAGATTTTTAAGCAGGAGTTACGAATCTCGCACAGAAATCAAAAACACCACCGCACAAAATTCTCGAGGCATCCTGGATTAATTCCAGAAATCCGAAAATGAACCGCAGAAAAGAATGCCTCATAATCACGCGTGATATTGGGCAGTATATAAACTTGTTATTCTGATGGGATGGGCACATTACGCTTTCATGTGAACTCTGTGCGCTTGGTCTCCACGTGACATATTCAGTGGAAGCCTCATAGAAAGCGGTGAGGGTGCAAAGCTGTGTTCTATGTGATTGAAATCCTGGTTTAGTGTTTTTTCTATTTGGTTATGGAGGTGTTTGGCCAAATAGATTGCTGTCAACTTGACCTTCCCAGGCGCTGAGGAAGACGAAGTTCGTCAACTTATTCGTGAATAAAAATAGCACCTCGTGTTTGCTCAACAAGAATACGAAGAATTACTTGATCAATGCCGAGCTTAATAGAAAGCTTAATAGAAAATCGGTCACGGGATTTATTATGAGACGTACCAGCAGACGTGAATGTTTGCTTTGGTTGAAGAGCGATCGGATTTTAAACCCACTGAAAAGGTACAGAACTCCAATGTGATTCACATTATGCATAAGTCGCAAGTAAAACCTTCATATAATGCTTTCCGTTTCGTTTCTATTAACGGCTCCTGAATAAAACACAGGAAAAGGTACGATGGGAATGTCGTTATCCTTGCTGGTTTCGTTGACATTTATGGCATTTTGAATGTAATAAGCACATCGAAAACCTCCAATTTTTAAAGTTCTTGATATGCAAAAGAGATATTCTTTGTATAAAGGTGGTAGAACATAGTGACATGAAAATGATATGGTAATTTGGAAGGTCCCTTCTATTGAATGAGATCATTCTCAGACCGAACGTTATTTCCTTTCGCATTTGCGATGTTACATCCTTAGCAAAACATTCGAGCAATTAATGGGTTGAGCCAGAAAAGATGTAGTTGATTGCAAATCGGATTTAAGAAGATGACTGAGTTTTTCTTCTACATAGCGCATTCTTGTGAAGTCAACCGTTATAAATATACGAATTTGATTCAAAGTCTTGCAACGACCCCGATTCGGCCCATTGACTAATCGCAGAAATCGTTGTTGCTGCAGGAAATTTTGGTTTGCTGGTAAAATCCTAGTCGCAATTCAACACACCTCCTTCAGATCACCAAGGCAGGCAATTTCCAACGAAACCATGTGGAGTGACAGGAAACAATCGAGTCTAAAATCTTAGCTGAAACAGCATGACATCGACCACAGTTATAGATGACATTTGTAGGACACCAAATCGAAATGAAGAACTGCTGTGAGCTTGCATGAAGCATGAGAAAGAGCCGCTTAATTTTCTAGAAAGATGTAATTTTCTGCATTGCACTACTGTGGATCTATCCATGTTCCAGCAATAATGATTTCAATGCTAAAAAACTTCTGAATAATTTCATTCACCAAAGATGCAAAATCTCATCGAAATGTCTTCCGACCAAAAATTACAAATCAACAGCCTTTTAAGTGAATAATATTTCTTATTTATCATGTTTTTATCTTAGAGACTTGTGATACAAAAATCGATATGTTAATGCAAAGGATGTCGGAATGAATTATTGATATCCTATTAATCTCACGGTTGCAGA
Source organism: Angiostrongylus cantonensis (assembly GCA_009735665.1). Taxonomy (NCBI): domain Eukaryota; kingdom Metazoa; phylum Nematoda; class Chromadorea; order Rhabditida; family Metastrongylidae; genus Angiostrongylus; species Angiostrongylus cantonensis. The sequence goes on from MQTX01000077.1 coordinate 927,174, forward strand.
GTTCTGAGAAAATTCACTTGTTTCGTCAAACTTATCTCTAGGATACTACTTACTTGGATGCTTGGACGGCTCGTCCTCCCTACTAGTGCGCTCTTCAGCATAATCTCCATTTTTCGGAGTTTTGCTGGTTTAGCCATTGCAATAGTACCCATGATCGACTTTCTATTAACCTCGGCATTGAATTATGATTTCGTCGTTTTCTCTTTCAGCAATCGCGAGGTTGTTAAACAGCATACGTTTACTTCCATACAATAACACATACAACACAATCGTAGCTGACGTCAGCTACAATTGTGTTGTATGTGTGTTATTGTATTGAAGTAAACGTATGCTATTTAGCCATTGTGTTTTCCTGGAGTGTCAAGGTCAGCCTGGCGAAAGTCTGCCTTTGTTCGTTAACACCAGAAGCAGTCATCGCCCATGTGGATCAGAGGGATCGCTACAATATTTAATTTGAACTAGCAAAACGTGCTGAGCATTGTAAAGCAAGAGTAGTAACGAGGGTAACAAAAATCCAAGCGTTGCGCCGTACAGTAGATGAATAACTACAGATTGTAAAAAAAAACCCACTATAACATGATGTTTTAACTTTTTATTTGCTGCCTACTGTTTTTGCATAGCAGATTGTGATGTGAAATATAACAACAAATATGTTGATATAAAAGCAAACTCGGAGCCTCAAATGGGCTTCGCGAACGCACGACTACCGTTTCCGGCGGTTCACGTGTTCGATGTATTTCTTCAATAAGCAGACATGAGGTTGCTATTATAGAATTTATTAGGATAAAATAGCTGATAGTTGACATTTCGTCAGTTTCGCCTTCTTCAGAGCCTGGAAAGGTCAAATTGAGATGCGATCTGCTCAGCCAAACACTTCCATAACCCTAGCAGATAAAACTTAACAAATAAATTTGTATTTATTTTGCAAATTTTTTAAAAAAATAAAATGCAAATTTATTTGTTAAGTTTTATCTGCTAGGATTATGAAAATGTTTGGCTGAGAAGATTGCATCTCAATTTGACCTTTCCAGGTTCTGAAGAAGGCGAAAATGACGAAGTGTCAACTATCTGCTATTGTATTCTAATACATTCTATGATAACAAACTCCTGTCTGCTTATTGAAAAAAAAGCATCGAATTATCAATCAACATCGAGATTAACAGAAAGTCGGTCTTGGGTTCACGTGTTATCCACCACAACAACCGAGGCCTTTGCTTTGCCTTTCTCTCAGCTATGATGAAACTCTATAGGTGGTGTTTTTTTGGTGATGAGTTTCAAACGAATTTACATCACTAAAATATGATTAGATGAATGAACGATGAACGCAAAATCGTCAAACATTTGTGCTACCGTTGGAGGGATAGGATTTGCGACGAAATAGCACGGCTGTCGAAGTATAATGAGATAGAGATGGGCGGTGCCGACGCAGGTCTTGTTGACGTAGGAGGTCGAGTGCGGCACTACTGAACGCCCACGGTGGAAATCGAACGCAGATCCATGCTGATCCATCAAGAACTTGAATGCCCTTTATGCAACACTGTGAAGCAGAGCTTGTAAAAATAGCGCTAAGAAGCACATGTGACGGCGACAACTTTTCAGGTCATGCAGCAGTTTTTCGCTCTTTTGTTTTAATACGTTGCACTGCCAATCAGTTAATCAAATAGATTCACTTTCTTTACAGATGCTTTAAATTCCTTGGTCAGCATTCCTTCGTTCCTAGAAAACGACAAATACTTCATTTTCCTAAATTTAACACGAGTCAGCGTAATGAACAGAAATAGACTCCAAAAACTTACAAAAATGAAGGCTTTCCACTTCTGCCTGTTCCTCAGTTATTTAGCTGTAAATTTAAAAGGTTTGCACTTATTTGCAAAAATCTCAGCGACACTGCCGTTGTATTTCATTTAATACCCTGTCGTGAAACTTTGTAGTCATTGTTAAGCAGTAAATAAAATGTTCACATTGAAAAGGTACATTTCTTTGGAAATGATTCTACTGGAATACGCTAGTTTGCTCTCATGTAATACGGCAACCGCATGTAGGACAATGATTAGAAGTGCCCTGCAATACATAGTGGTGCGATGCCGTTCCCCAGGCTCATAAAGCCTTCACCCCTCAGGTTTCGACAAACTGGTACCAGACCTGTCTGGCAGGATTGTAGCGCAGACTCGATACGTCGATAGGCCAGCGCGAGTCGTTGTTTAAGCCAGATATGCATACAATCAACTCTAACGATGCATGGTGAAGTCGAATGCATAGCGCATCCCTAAGGGATTGAGCAACGTCGAGAGTTTTATCTTTTCTTTTATTGATAAAACCACAACTATTAATTTTAACTGGGCATCCAATGTCCGCCTACTTTGTAATAGACTTGTTAAAAGTATATTACACAAAGGAGAACAAGAAACACAATGGGCAATGCTTCGCAGCAATACACGCGTGGTCGCCAGTGCGACGCCGTTTTAGGTCAATTAAGTCAGGGTCCATTAGGTACTAGAAAATAGGTACCACTGAGAAATTCATACGAAACGATCCCTCTGCTCCACAGAGCATTGGGAATTTCTTGCTGTGGAAACTTAGGAACCCTATAGTGGAGCCATCTTAGAATTTAAGGAAGATTGGTTCGGCCAGCGTCCCATGAAATTCATGAACAATCACAATCTTCAATTGGCCACCGAACCTACAAGAAAAATTCAAGAACATTCGTGGATGACGGACGCGAGACGACGAGTGGAAAGACTGAGGTGGCGCTGGAATCTACACAACGCAAAAAAAAATAATGACAATTTCGCAGGCCACCGCGAGGCAATGTGTGAGCCAAATATCCATTCAATTAAGTCTACAGTGCTTAATGGGATCGAGTTTATGGCGCATCTCTCAGAGACTGATTAATGTCGAAAACGTTATTGTTTATTCTTTTTATGCTAAAGAGTGCATTTATCTGCATGGAAATGTTTACGACAACAAGTGCGGCCTTGTCCATAGTACCATTTTTATTGAGAAAATATTTAAGCCTAAAGTCTGCGCACTAGGACAGCAAATACATCAGAATCGCTGATCATGCTTACTGTTTTCTGACACAAGTGGAGATGGTTGCTTCATCGTGTTCCTTGAAACCTTTCCTTTACCTCTCTCTATAAGATATTCGCATCTGTTAATGATAATCATCAATGGCTACACTGTGGAACCGGAATCGCTGGTCAGCTCATAGTCGTGCATCACAGTCATTAGGAAAGTTGACAATAACTCGCCCGCTGAGCAAGAAAAAATGGCGAGAAAAGTTAGTAACGAAAAGGAACCTTGGCACAACTTAACCTGAAGAAAGTGTAATTAAGGTAGCTTAAGCCAATTGTGAATGAAACGTGATACAACAAGTTTCAGACTTAAAAGGATAAAGCTCTCGGCGTTGATCAATCCCTGAGGGATGCGCCATGCATTCGACTTCATTAAGCATCGTTGGAGGTGATTGAATGCATATCTGGCCTTTACAATGACTCGCGGTGGTCGGCCGATGTATCGAGCCAGTGCTGCTATCCTCCCAGACAAGTCTGGTACCAATTTGCCGACCCCGGAGGGATGGAAGGCTTGGTGAGCCATGGGCGCATTTTCACGTGCGCGCCGCAGTGGCGCCTCCAACCACTGCGCCACACGCGCCCTGCGCCAGTTTCAGACTTACAAGAGAATAAAGCACCTATGATAACAATTTTTAATTTATTTGCTTTATTCCCCGGTCCGATTAAAATATATGGGGATCGTAGCACTTCTGGTATTTGATTCGTTAGCTCGCAACCATCCAAGAATGTCTTCGAACTTTTGCTTGAAGAATTCCGCTGTTACATTAAGACTTTTTTCGTGTTCATCACGAATGTCGTTGAAGGTTGGTCATGTCGATGCTCCCTAGAATCCTGGTATGTCTGTGCTACGGCGTTCTCACGTGGACTCTATAGAATTTAATTCTCTCATACAATCCTGATAAACCCATTAGTCTGCACATAATGGGATCGAGCTATCGGCTGGGTAGCTACATGTGTCCTGCAATAACAAGTTCACGGAGAAAACTGAAATGTTCGTCAACGATAGTGAAATAGTGATTACTGGTTAATTGAACAAGTTAACCATTGATTGTTTTACTACCCACTGATCCGAAATGGATCTGAGTTCATGAGTTTTTGACAATCAAAGCGATGAGGATAAAGAACCTCTTAGATATGCGCTATTAACTCTGCCCTATTAAGTATTAGAGAGGTGATTGAATGCATATTTTCCGTATATATAACTTGAAGTGCATTAATAATTAATGGTTAGTGATTTAATCCTTGTAAACAGAACTAGTACCAATTTGCCGACAGGTATGAAAGGAATTCCTGCACGTGAGATTGAACCGAGCCCTGCACATGAGTTATTGAGAACCTGTAACCGCTGCGTTAAACGACTTTTCGACAAGAAGATATGAGTGTCACATTGCTAGCACGGGACATGAATCTATGAACGTCTTGAAAACTGCTCAACAGCCTATAAAAGTAATCACCGGATTTGAAAAATTTCGTAAGGAATTGGACCAAATAGAAGGTTTCGTAATTTAATTACGTTCTTCGATGCTGTCCACGCCACAATTTCACTTTGAAAAAAATCAATTAGAACTCATATAATATAAAATGCTCTCTTATTCCAAAATATTCTACCATCTGGAACTCACGAAAGCGGATAAAGGTAGAAAGAGTACAAAGCGTTCGTTAGCTAAAGGCTAATGTTCTTGTTTACAAGCTAACATTAACCCATTGAAGTCATTATCACAACGCGTCACACTACAAACTTATTTGTCAAAACTGTGAGAAAAAGCAGAAAAGTTTCACATGGCAACACTTGTCGGGCTCCGAGAGCATCTGAGCGTCATTAACGAAACCGTTTGAGCCGTAATCACGTGACAATTTAGCAGAGAAGCCAGAAGCGGAAATCTATATAAGAAATGCGGACATCAATAAAAGTGTCCACACAGAAGAAAAGGAATATCAGCAACACTAAAAGCATCACTACGCTTATTTTCACTAGAACTTCCATGGCAACCACTACTTGCCTACCACGAAACTACTACCATTGGCATGAGTTACTTTATGTTCCAGTGGTTTTTTTCCTTACAGAGCATAACTAGACAACCAAATTTTATCTAAAAAGCATCGTCTGTAAAGCGGTTAATTACTAAGTAAGTCGAAAGGTTAGCAGTGAGCCCTATTTGTCCTGATTAAGTAATAGCGCTGCTTGCTCAGCTGGATATATTGACTCCAAGCGAGTAAAGAGCCCCACTATTTTCATCTCTAGTGTTTATTTTTGTTGTTTTTGCATAATATTTCTCAGGGCGGTTTCTCGGGATAATTCATGGGTAAAAAATCCATCATTGGTGGACAAAGTGAGAAGGTATTAGTTTCGAGAAATGATACGAAGACTTCAAACAGGAAACTCATGCTGGCAAATGTCTCCTTGTCGTTTTCGCGAATTAATACAATCTGTCTTCATTGTAAAGAAAAAATGTGTAGATTTATTACACCACTTCGTTTTAACAACTAGAGCAACAACATTTTGTGAACAACAATCGCAACAAGATAATTATTTAGCTACGCTACTCGACCACATTCTCATCGGAACAAAATTCATCGCGTTCATCAACGATATAATGGCTAATAATTATGACAGTAGAGTTTGTAGCGGTGATGATTAGGTCAGTAAATAAGGCAGATGAGATTTCGTTAAGATACTGATTACTCAAGAAATTTCAACGCACAATCTCAAAAACAAGTCTGTTTTTCTAGACAAAGCTTTTCACTTTTCTCCTCAGTAACATTTATAAATCCAAGAAGGATAAATTATAATGAAGAAAAGAAGCGATGATCAATTTCTGATGCATGTACGGCAGAGGTGCTTGAATGCAAACTTGGCCTTTTCATCTCTGTGTTTTATGCCTTGAATAAAGTGTTGAAGCACTTCTCGGCTTCGGCGGCTCTGAAAATTTGGTGAATCCAGAGCACTGGGTCGAACCAATCCAGTACCTATTTCAGCGGAATTTCCACCACAGTGATACGTCCCCGTTAAGCTTAGCAGGAAGAAAATAAAAGGATAAAGCTCTCGGCGCTGACCTATGCCTGAGAGACGAGTCGTATATTCGAGTTTATTAATCATCGTTGGAGGTGGCTGAACGTATATTTGGCCTATACAGTGACTAGCGGTGGTCTTCTACCAATGTATCGAGCCAGTGTTGCTATCCTTCTAAACAAGTCTGATACTAATTTACCGACCCTAAAGGGATGAATGGCTTGATGGGCCTGGGGCGCTGGAACCGATCCCATCTGTATTGCAAGGCGTCTCCGACCACTGCACTACACGCGCCCATAGGGAGAAGATAGTAGAAGCAAAATTCTGTTTTTAACTTTTTGGACCATCAATACCAATTAAACTGCAGATCGCCGTTTCAGTAAAGACGGAAAACCGGTCCTGATCGACGTTTACGACAGCACACTTGCTTTTTCACGATTAATTGCAGATCACCAATGTTATGTCATATGTGATTCCCACCATTTGCTGTATTTGCTTCACTGTCTCACAACTCATCGAGGTGCTACGGTGTCGGTTTGGTCGCAACTTGAGGACCGTACGTTTCCTTACAAGATCATCGGCTTATAATAATTCGGGTATTACCTCTTCATTTGGAGAAAGAAAGATATGACTATCTCACTGAGTAGAGGAAGCCCGGGTTGTTCGTGGGAAATACGGAATGGAGCAGCTAAGTTAGTATAAAAACCAAATACGATTTCAGTGAACAATGCTTAAAGCTAAGAAATATCTCAATATTTTAACTTTTATTTATTACCAATTCTTTTTTCATGGAAAGGTATTGTGTCAGAGACCGAAAGCATTATAGAGCTTTGCTCTCATCTCAGGATCCATGTGGTTGAATTTCATATAATACTCCGGCATGAAGAGAGAATAGATAGAAAATTAAAGCGAAACATTGTGATTTCAAATGCAGCTTCAGTTTAACTGGGTTCAATACCAAATTTGCTCCTCAGATCATTCCCGTTGATGAGTAATTGCTAATGGCACCGTTAGGGTAAAAGTACTGATCGAGGAAAAGGCAAAGCATGGATCTCAGTTGGTGCAGTGGATAAAACATGCTTACCAGAAAGGGTAATCACTGGTTCGAAGCGCAAATGAGATCCCAAGTTTTGCTCGTATCTCACCATGCTTTTGTTTATGAAATATCCAATCATACGACAAGGATGACGCCTAGTTATAATGAAAGAACAACCATTACTGAAGGAGAAAATCGTAAACATACTGGTAAGCCGTGAGTTCTTCGAGAAGCTCTTGATTATATGATTGCCATAGAGTTTTTCGTGTTTCTGTATGTGTTATCGAAGCGTTTGACTTAGTAAATTGTATATCAATATACCTATCCAGGCTCTGAAAAAGGCGATAGTGCTGAAACATCAGCTACTGCAAGTCCATCCTAGGAACTGATACTGCTAAATATTCAGAAATTGGGAACACTGACCACATTTATACCAGTTGTAGATGAAAACCGGAAACGAAATCGATAGAGAGCCAGAATCATGTTTGAAAACCTTCGTATGCTCAATTTCACCTCTTCTACATTTCAGTGTACTGCAGCACTAACAATACCCCTATACTTTCATTTCTGAAAAAAATTTATAAGAAGACAACTGAGAAAAGAACTGCTGGATTTCTGTGTTTTCATGTGACGGCTCATCTCTACACCACCCACACACCATAGTCATATATTAGCTCTTTTAGTGAAAACACTAGAGGGGATGTAGACGTGTAGGCGAGAATTAGCCCTACTCATTCTGTGTCACATGTTGACATTGACCACAGACGACAACTTCGAGGACTCGAAATTCGAGACAAAGGGCAGTAGGCTGCACTTCTCACGAATGCAAAGAAATTATGCGAAAATTTAGCTGTTTTTCTATATTCAGAGCTATATGGAACACAACAGAGGAAGATTGAGAGAGAGGGAAAGAGGGAGAGAGAGAAAGAGGGAGAGAGAGAGAGGGAAAGGAACAACAGGAGAAGCGTACTTATTGTAGAATAAACATTCTTGAATCGAAAAAAAAATAGAATTATTAAGCTCTATTAGTGTTTACATTAAGTTGTGTGTAAAAGAATAAAGGACGAGATGTGCAGAATTGATGAATCTCTAAGAAGCGCATCGTGCATTCAAATCCGCTCAAAGCATTACAAAGGTAAACGAAAAGAAATAACTGACCTATATAGTGACTTATTTAAACCTATCGATCTATCAGTTTAGTAATCCTGCTCACTATGGGGCATCTGATAACATTACAAGGCTCTAGAGTAGTGAGGATTGTTTTATTGTCAAGGGATCAAGCCAAAGGTCATCTGTCTATCGTAGAGCACCTCTAACCAACACGCTATACACGCTTTGCTAGGTCTTGTGTAGCTGCACAATTATCCAGCAGAAATGACATGATTTAATGCGATCTGTTTATGAAAAAGTTTTGTGTTGACTTCTCTCAAATGCCTATTGTAAAATTTGATAATACGATATTGTTAGTTGATTTTCTCCTATGAGCTACTGCATCCGCATTGTTTATCCTTCAAATGTTAACGGCACCATCAATAAGGATACAAACACAAAAAGCTTTAGTCGTAAATGAATCATCAAGGGAATTAAGATTGAGACATGACAAAGTGAGGAAGACAAGACTTCTGAATTGAGCTTAATGACCGCTTCATCGGATAGTTAGCAGCTCCACCTGATGTGTTCCGCTGCCAGAACCGTCACCATGGCACCACCGAATTTTCAGCGACGTTGAGTAGAGTAGCAAACAGCTTCTAATAACTTAAAAAACCGACTTTCTATAAACTTCGGCATAGATAGTTGATATATTTATTTATATGATCTTATAAACTGATCTTCTTTAGCTGATGCAAGGTCGGTATAGGTCTTCGTTGTCGTTGCCGTTGTTGCTGGTGTTGTTGGTCGAGGGCTGACGTTTCGGCGATTTCGCCTTCCTCAGAGCCGTGATGTTACGCGTGCGGCAGTCCCACGAAAGGCGAAATCACCGAAATGTGAGCCATCGACCAACAACACCAACAACAACGATAACGACAACGAAGACCTATCATCAGCTAAACGACTTCTAACTTTTGATGGGCAGTAAATAGCTCGAACAATATCAAAATGAACCTCTCATGTTGATTATTCGGAAAAGAAGGAACGAAAGATTGCCACAACAGGCAGTTTTCCAGTCAAATTTCAGTTGTTCCTTTTTTGTGGCTGGTTTTTGATCGCTCATGAAAAACGAATTTTCATCCTTAGTTGAGATGTGAGAGACAACAGAGGAGTCAAGATGATTTGAAATCTCTTGCTACGTTGGATAAATTGTTGATTGGATTGAATAGAGGAAGGAAAGGAGAACAGTTTTATGTGTTAAAATGAGTCATCAGAAACAAAATGAACCCTATAGGAGTCATACCACCAATTAGTCGCCTATGAAGTGACTCCTATGAAGGTCACGTTGTCGCACTAGTGCATTCAGGTGATGATTAAATGATGCGCACTGCTAGAAAGTTGTTCTTTCCATTCGTTAGCTATTTCTTGAAAATCTGACATCTTGATGAAATTATTGAATTTATACTATATTATTGGGGCGTGTGTGGCGCAGTAGTTGGGGGCGCCACTGCGGCGCGCACATGAAATGCGTCCATGGCCCACCAAGCCTTCCATCCCTCCGGGGTCGGCAAATTGGTACCAGACTTGTCTGGGAGGATAGCAGCACTGGCTCGATACATCGGCCGGCCACCGCGAGTCATTGTAAAGGCCAGATATGCATTCAATCACCTCCAGCGATGCTTAATGAAGTCGAATGCATGGCAATCCCTCAGGGATTGATCAACGCCGAGAGCTTTATCCTTTTATCCTTTATACTATATTACTCATTCATTAAACTACGATTGTACGAGAGAAAGGAATGAATGGCATATGTGCTAGGGTCCGCAGAACTCGTGAAGACGGACCGTCTAAGTGTCCAAGTAAGTAAGCTCACATTTATTCATATATTATTATAGTATCATATTATTAAATCTTATTCGTATAAATAATATTATTCATACTTTGCTAAATGAATGTCAGGCTTCTTCACATTCACTACATGCAGAAAGCGAGAGGAGCTGAGCTGGATCATCGCATTATGCAACACCGTGTTATCTAAAAAAAACGCAATAATAATAATAATAAATATGAAAGTAATAAAAATAAAATTTTGTAGTGCAATTAAACTATTTCTGACAAAATAATTATTAAAATGAATCTTAGTACGGAGAAGAAATGATCAGGCATTGGTTGTGATCAAGTGCGCCGATAGTCTTACATTCTGACCAGTCCAGAGCTCTCTTGAGCAAATAAAGTCGTCATCACCGCAGCAAACTTGTCCCGACCACAATCTTCACCTAGCTCACGAGTGCAATCAGCTCGACAATCAAATGGAAGAGAGGCAGAATCCAGAAGCCGGAAAGTACAGCCGTGATTTGCAAGCGAGTGCAGAAGTGTGAAAAATATCCTGCGAACGCCTCACACGTAATGAATTGGATGGAGCCCTTGAGTTCATGCAATTGAAGCGGTATTTTAGGGACGAGAGGAGATTTTTATAATTCTGGTCTGCTGAACCTGAATGAAAGATCACCGAAATTCAGTGGAAAAAAGAAGTTCGTGAATACTGTGGGATCTATTGGAAGCAGTATGAATAAGGAAAGATTCAGAAAGTGTCGAGAAGAAGTGACTGCGAGAAAATTCCTGAAAAGTTATGACTGAATAATTACTAAACGTGGATATGACATAAAAACTATTTAAGAAATAAGCTCAAGAACAGCCAAACAGGAGAATTAAGCAAAGCTCTGACCTTGATATCACAACGAAGACGTCCATCTCGTTTGTGTTTATCTTTTGAGCTTTTTGAAAAGGATGACAAAAAAGACAGAAAAAATGGCAGCGATGGAGTGGAAGTGAGGAAATTGAGAAAGAAAGGTCTGAATAGAAGAAAAAAAACTTGCGAAGTATCAGGATTTAATTCCTCGCCGAGGAAATTAGCAAGCTGTAGCTAGCTGAGAACTCACATGTGCAATCTAACGCTACTAAAAAATTACGACTGAATGCTATAGAAATCAAGAATAAGCAAAACATTCTATATACATTCTACCAGAAAAGCGGCTGATTAGATTCACTCGTTGGCCAGTTCCATTCTCACGCCATTTTTTTTTCTAATATGTAGCACTTTTAGCCTTTATTCATCTACATAGCATCATGTTTATCGATAAAACTAGCTGAGAGACAGGCAAAACGAAGGACCCGCATGGTATGGTGGTGAACGCGTTACTCCCCAGGAAGGACAATAGCGCTTTCGTTCCCCACCATAGACCCCTGCGGTCCAGAGTTTTGAAAAATCGCTGTAACGTTGCGATTATATTTCGCTTAGTAACCTGCCGTGAAAATTGTAGTAGGCAGAAAATAAAAGGTAAAATATTGTGATTGCAACATATTTACTTAATTATATTATCAATAAATAAATAGATCAACTATTTATGCCAAGCTTAACCGTTCTACTTACTGCCTACTCTTTTTAATGGTAAGGTATATTGCGAAATATAACTTTAGTGATGCTGAGATATTCGTAAAACGCCGGACCGTAGGTGTTTGCGGTGGGGAACGAACGCGCTATCGTCCTTTCCACGATTACTAATGGCAGAGATCGATAGAACTAGCTGAGAGACGTCCGATACGAAGGGCCCGCATGGTGTGGTGGTGAACGCGTTACTCCCGGAATGTACAATAACGCGTTCGTTCCCCACAGCAGACGTCTGCGATCCGGAGTTTTGCAAATATCTCAGCAACATTGAAGTTATATTTATGCCAAGGTTTATAGAAAGTAGGTCTTTTGAGTTACACAGCAACACATCTGCAAATGCATGCTGCCATCTATTTGGACTATTTTTCGTCACAGTGAAAAGCACGGAAGGAAAGTAATTAAGCAGAGAAAACACTACGCTAACTACAACTTTAAAAAAGCTATAAAAAAAGTGTGTGTTCTACCAATGAAAAAATCCCATGATGCTTTACATCAGTCGACACCGACGTTAATATCAGCTGGGAAGCTTCTATTGCTGTTATTTAGCTAAAAGCAGCTGAACAGCTATCATTACAATAGATTAACGAGATGCAGCTAAACAACTATGACGTTGGCTTTTAGAGAAAAAGCTGAAGAACTCCCATTTCATTGCGCTAGCTAGAAGAAGAGGAATAGCCTCTATTACAATGGCTTCTTTTAAGATCATCAAAAAACGAATAACCGCACAGCACATGAGCAGTAGCTCACGTGAGTAACGAACGGGACCGTTTCGGCAACCAGCGATGGTGATATACCGTAAGTGAAACAGTAAGTTTTCAATCGAAAACCTGATTAGAACAAAATGTAGAAACTACTAATGCTTTTATTAGGAACCGCTACTGAAGCAGTTGTACGTACATGTAACGCCAGTATAAAAGCAAATGAGGTTTCTCCTTGTCCTTCTTGTTAAAATGGAGCAGATGAAAGTCCATAAAAACTCCGAAATTCCACAAATTCAAATAACACACCAGCGCTTATCGAAGCATTGATAAAAAGGCAACTGAAGCATGTTGAAAAACGATGTTAGCAGCTGGAAAACTCGTCAAAACTCAAAATCATAGTTGAAGGACATGAAATTGTTGAATAAGAACCCGTAAGGCACTCATTCTCTGGCATTTGAAAGTGTTTTCGAATTAGTAGAGAAGCTGAGAAGACGTGACAAAGCAATTGTCTGACTATTCGTCGATAACGGAAGCGGAGAAGCAATGAACAATTAACGATGAAGGTTGCTGCCTTCTTCTCATCGCAATGCTTCGTAAACCAAACAGTCAGGGACATGGCTAGTGCAGTATAGAGCTGGAAAAACTATTGAGGAAGGAGTTCAATGAGATGGAGTGGTCCTATGTTTTTTGAGCATCAGTTTTTCATCGTTGCTGGCGAAGAAATGTGGGACCAATTAGCGATGAATGTTGTCGTCTTCTTCTCATCGTGGTGCTCCGTCAATCAACCACTTAAGAACGCAGCACATGGCTCACATCTTGCTCGTGCAGTGTATAGCGTGAAAAAATCACTAAGGGAGGAGTTCAGTGGGATAGAAACGTCCTAAGTGTTCTTGACACTAATACATCGTCGTTTCCTAGCCAAGGAAAGGAAGCATGTGTAAAGTGAGCAACGAATGATGCTGTCGCCTTGTATTTGTGGTTGTTTGTAAAGTGGCCAACTAACTCAATCGCATGGCTGCCAACAATCGCTGGGGGAAGACGTTCATTGTGATGGAGTGTGCATAGGAATTCTCGACATCGGCTCTTGAGATCAAATTCTGTGAAACGTCGGCTTGCAGAGAAATCATTCGATGGAAGAGATTTTTTTTCAGGATTTAACAAAGCATGGAAATATTTTGGTGTAACTGTCATCAGCATCAGTGTATGTTGAAGGTGTGATCATAATTTCAGCTTACTAACTGAAAAATATGGCAAGTGTGGCATAGTGGTGGGAGGCGCCCTGTAACACACACGTGGTTTTGATCTCGAAGCCCATGGCCTACCAAGCCTTCCATTCTTTCGGATTCAGCAATTTGATACCAGATTTGTCGGGAGGAAAGCAGTACTGGCTCGATGCATCGATAGGCTACCGCGAGTCATTGTAAAGGCCACCTATGCATCCAATCCCCTCCAAACAATGCTTAATGAAGAATGCATGGCGCATCCCTCAGGGATGGATCAACGCCGAGAGCTTTATCCTTTTTAACTGAGAAATAGGAAGTGCTAGGTTTCTGGGAGCCGCCCGAGCCTACCATAACACGAACTAATATTGATTGCTTTTCTTCAGCACAAGGGGGCGTGTGGCGCAGTGGTTGGAGCCGCCACTGCGGCGCGCACGTGAAATGCGCCCATGGCCCACCAAGCCTTCCATCCCTCCGAGGTCGACAAATTGGTACCAGACTTGTCTAGGAGGATAGCAGCACTGGCTCGATACATAGGCAGGCCACCGCGAGTCATTGTAAAGGCCAGGTATGCATTCAATCGCCTCCAACGATGCTCAATGAAGTCGAATCCATGGCGCATCCCTCAGGAGTTGATCAACGCCGAGAGCTTTATCCTTCTTTTTTCAGCATTAGAAAACTCAGCACTGGTCAATTCTTCAGTATTAGTGTAAGAATTTTGAATAGCTCGTCGAAATAAACAGCAGACTAAAGAAAGTATGAGAAAATGCATTGAAACTTCTGGTGAATAAAAAACGTTAACTTGAACGCAAAGAGTTCGGTAGAGCTTGAGAGTACATCTATAGGAAAACCAAATATTTAAGTAAAGAAAACGCTCAGACGTAAGTGATAAATCCTTAAGGAGCAACTCTTTTAAATTTAAACTGACTGGAAACGAATGCCTGCACTGATTTCACTTCAAAGAAACAGGGTTCGTAAGAAGTGAAATCAACTGTGAACAAAATTACTCAGCGTTTGGCAGCCATCAATATACATTCCAATCATGTGGAAGTGACGACGTGTCGTTATTCTTTGGCTGAAGGCCTGAGTTGTCTCAAAAATAAAGAGCTAGGCTCATTGAGCATTCAATATGTCAGTGAGAACAGAAAACTGATGATAGGTCCTCAATACTAAGCTGAATTCATCACCTAGCGAACAACTATTAGGAGAACGAAGCAAGCGAAAGAATTGTATCCATCGCGACATATATCTATATTTAAAAAGTATTGTAAAAGATATAGAATAAGGCTGAAGGATATAGGATGTAGCACTCGGCCGTGACGAGCTCTCGACTGATTCTTTCGGCGCCGCTGACCATCAACGATGTGATATTGCTATTGGACCTATGCGATAACCGGCGAAAACCTGTCTAGCCACCAAGTCAGACATGTTGTCAAAGGTAGGGGAATATTCTCACTTATCATACAATACTTTGCTTTAGCAGGCATCACATAGATGACATAATCTTCCGTGTTTGTTTTTCAGTGTTATGCGAGAGATAGACGTTCAACACGGCAAACAAATATACGTCACTGTTGGAGGACGGCGACGATGATGATGATGATGATGATGATGATGATGATTGCCAGCATTTGCGTCGAGTGCAAACCAACCGAAACACATCCCACGCATTTGTCCATGTGACACTCTTTACATCCAAACACATACACATCTCATCGCTGATTATGCGCCGCAACGAGGGAACAAAATAACGTCTGAGTGTGGATGAGATCCATAAGGAAATTTCCTGATGTACCAGAAAATCTCCTGATGTAACCCTTCTTCATCGTAACTGTTTACGCTGCACTAACAATTGTTATCGCATTTTCTCATCACGTATTATCACCAACAAATGCTTTTTTGTTTTCTCTAATATCTACGGAAATCATCACATGACTTTTTGGATTTTGAAACTTTTTCGGATATTCAGGCATTTTAATTGACTACTAAAAGATAGCTTCAATGATGCTGAGATGTTTGCAAAACTCCGGACCGCAGGTATCTACAGTGGGAAACGAACGCGCTACCTGCGGTCCGGAGCATTGCAAATATCTCAGCATCATTGAAGTTATATTTCGCAATATATCCCGCCATTAAAAAGAGTAGGCAGTAAATGGAACGGTTAAGATTGTGATTACAACAAAAACCTTAGCACAACTGGGTTCATTACCGATTTGGGGTCTCCAGATCAATCCCGCTGACGGTGATTGCTGATGGGAGAAATCGATAGAACTAGCTGAGAGGCAGGCGAAACGGAGGACCCGCACGGTGTGGTAGTGAACGCGTTACTCTCCGGAAAGGACAATAGCGCGTTCGTTCGTTCCCCACCACAGATACCTGCGGTCCGGAGTTTTGCAGATATCTCAGCATCATTGAGGTTATATTTCGCAATATACTCTGTCATTAAAAATATTTAGAGTAAATAAAACAGTTACGATTGTACTAAAAAATACATAGGAGAACAGATAGCGCAGTGGTAGTAATGCCCTTCACAACGAGGACAGCCGAGCCCACTTAAGCATTAATTCGATTTCGCTCCTGGTCCACCATGCTCTCCACAGCTACGTTGTCGGAAAATTGGTGCCAAACATGTATCGGACAAGCTTGGTCTCTTCAATCAGCTCGAGATCATTCTAGCTCAACTATTTGAGGAACAACAAGAAAATCGACTTGGAAAATATTAAACGACATTGAACAGCCTCTAAGAAATATGCTCCATTGCCTATTCTGGGAGAGAATTGCAAAATATCCGTAAGTGTATCTAGTTCCCCAATTCAGAGCTCATTGAGCTGTGCGTGGGTACTAAATGCTAATCACGAAAAATAAGTAAGCCTCTTCTGACAGCTGAAGAAATCCCGATGCGGTAGCATTAAGAAGCACGAGTATGGAGGGGCTGTTAAAAGGTGGGAGCCATTTTATTTCGCCTAAATTTCGAAGGACTAAGGTAACGTTTGTACTTATAATGCACGTCCAATTGCATCTGCCTACTCGATAAAGGGATTCTACATTCAGGCAGAAAGGATAAAGTGCGCCGTCATAGGAATAGCTGAGACGAGAAGACGGCAAGCGTTCAACGCCACCTATTAACCTAACAGGAAAAAAAACCTGAAAAAAACCTTAACGCGAGCCTGGGAAGCTACCCGTGAGTATACCCAGCCCCCACGTTCAGAGCCCAGCAAGCTATACGTGGGTAACATAATGGTAAACACAGTAAAAAAAAACGGGCCTCATTCCCCTGACCCCGAAAGAGCACCCAATTTCTCAGCGTTGAGTAAGACGAGTACGGAGAGGCTGCTAAAATCTCAGGGCCAATGGAAGCTGCCTGGATCACGAAGAACTATGGTGACGATCTGTACCTACAATGCACGTACACTTGCATCGCAGTCCTTGATAGAAGACTTGCTCATACAAGCAAGAAGGATGATGAGGTATGGCGTTATCAACCTGGTCGAAACGAGACGACGCCACCCTTTCAACGCCGTCGATGATATCGGAGAACTGTTTCTCGGAACTTGTGACAGTAGAGGAGTCGACGGCGTCGGCGGTCTCGTCAGCACGAGTTTCTCCATTATTTCTCGGAACTTGTGACAGTAGAGGAGTCGACGGCGTCGGCGGTCTCGTCAGCACGAGTTTGTCCATTAACATCGATTCATTCGAACAGCTTACAGCCCGAATCGGTAGTTTACGATTAAAAAACTGTGAATCAATACCGGTTTTGAGAATCTTCTTCTTCTATGCACTGACGTCGACTATGCATTTGGCGAAGTCAAAACGTTCTATGTAGACTTGAAAATGTTCTACAAAGAAAATTACATGTTCTCTAAGGTCTCTGTTGGAGACTTTGCGCAAAGAATAAACCCTTAAGAACATCTGAATAACATCACATTGGGACTCACCGATAAGACAAGAATTGTGAGCGGCTCTCTGAGTTTATCAAGACGGCCAATATCTTTTATAGTATGTCTCAATTCCAGATAGCTTTAATCTCAAGGTTGGACGTGGAAGCCTCCCAAGGGAGATTTTCATAACGAAATACGCCACATGATATTAAATCGAATGTATTATCTAATCGATGTTGCCATTCGTTCCAAGTTCTACGCGGAATCATACTTCGGCTCCTTGGCCAACAATCCACTTCTCGCATTAGAAAGAGTAGCCAAATTTAGAAAATGAAATCCTAAAACCACCGTAAACCATAAACCATATATAAACTAGCCACCATAAACTATATAATTGTTTCATTTATCTGCTCAAGGAAAGATGCCGTTCTTGATAACATCAACAGTCATCAATGCGATTGTCTCATTGAACATCTTCACGTTAGCGCTATGAAAGTTAAGAGTTCGAAAGTCACCAAGAGACGTCTGTCTCCAGAAACGTTCAAGCTAATACGCCAGCGTGGAATCCTACGAGCTGCAAGCAACCGCGAACTAGCGTCCGAACTTGCAAAATAATGCATGCAGGCGATGACAGAAGATCTTAAAGAGAGAAGTTCAGCGGTAATAGTCGAAGCTGAGGAGGCCGGGAAAAGTACTCGCAAAACACCCGAAATCTAATTTTCGAAATGTGTCAGGAGTAGTGAACGTTTTCGATCATAGTTAAAGAGTGTGTTTGGAAGCCTATATGAATGCGTGCTTCGCTTCGGAGTCGCCGAAGGTCCACATCTGCTTCAGCTAACACTTTTGTCTTCTGCTCATGTGGTCCACAGCAAAAATCAATCACCTTCGTCACCTCCGTGCATGATCAGCACCGAAAATTACCACAACGGCTGCCATTTCATAAGCTTTAACTTTGCAATCAACTTGAACCATCATCCCAGTTTGGCATGGGTGCTGCTTATTTCACTTTTGAATGGGTGGTGCGCAGACACAATCTCTTACAGCAAGTAGAGAATAGATGATCGAAACAAAGGTTCATTTAAAGTTTGAAAACACCAGATAGAGCAGGCCTCATGGGTAGACTGCGAATACGTCGAATTTCTAAACAATTGCGCCTCATATTTTATTCGAAATTCATGTTGCTAACTTCAACTCTCCACCGTCTGTAAGTTAGAAGCAAGTGATGTTTCGATAGCAGTCTTTAACAGTAGTTTAGCACATTCTCTCTTATTGTCATTTCTTTGCTCTAATGTTTTATAGTAGTGGTCTATTTCCAAGTTGGTGGCAACGACGTGGAACAATCGGTGATACATGAATGTTTTCTAGCTAATGGAACCTCTTTGTTTGTTTAACAAGAAGTGGTTGTTCGATAGTTTGGATTGGCTACAGGAAGGACTGTATTGCGTTACATGGGACCTCTTTTCTTGAACACAGTGACCCAGCTTACGAACTCATAGCGTTGTCCATTCATAAACCTAGTGCCCTGGTTTTGACTCCGTACAAACCCAACAAAAGCTTCATCTGTCCATGGTCGCAAAATTGGCACCAGACTTCTACAGCCTGATAAAAACATTTACCTTTTCAGTACAAAAAAAATACAAGACAACAGTAGCTGAAGTCTCAGCAGTGTCGCTTTTTTTTTAGTGTCAGAAGGATATATTGATACGCAATTTTTTATGCCAAACGTTCACAAATAGAAAGATGAAAATCGAAGTGGCAAACGTGGGTTTTTCGAGAAGCTGTCGACCATGTGATTGCCACTCAGACTTCCCACTTTCTGTTTGTGTTATTGAAGTGTTTCGCGTAGTAAACTGCATATCAATATACCATCGAGCCTCTGAAGAAGATACTGCTGAAACGTCGGCTACTGTTGTGTTGTATGTGTTATTTGTACGGAGGTAAAACGTGTGTTCTATAAAATGCTCGCGAATGCTGTTAAAGAAAGCAACACATTTATAACCCAATGCTGAGGTTAGTAGAAAGTCGATCCTGAGAGCACTTGCATCTTACCTCACTGTACTATCGTGAGGTAATGTATAGACTAAATGTGCGTTCAGCCATCTCTTAAATGCTTAAAGGAGACGAATGTGTGGCGAAATATGCATGGATTGGTCAACGTCAACATACCGACTGCTTTGTCACTTAGCCCATATGTAGTTTTCCAATGTAGGGACCTTTCTTTTCTTCGGCTTCCGATGTCAAATTCATCAACTTTTCTACGTTTGTATTTAAATTTCTATAAATTTTTTCCGACTTTGTTTAAAAAGTCCATTAACGTGGGCGGGTTTTCCTATATGAGGAATTCGACGTTGAGCATGTATGGAGGGAAACGAAAAAATTTAAAATATAGAACGTCCAGATCTTTGTCTAGAGTTTCCGGAAAGGTTATTAGAGTCTTTTCTTGAAGTGTACGGAGGCTCACACATGTCTCGCAGTCGGTATCGTTTCCGTTGTGAAAAAATCTTAGGGAAAAACTCGACTACTCTATAGTTCTCTTGTGAGTTTTCATACGAATGCGGTTAAATGGCAAGGTAAACGTTAGATTTCAAAACAATGTGTAGCTTTATCAATTCAAATGTTTCACATGCGTACTTTTGTAAGAAAAAAAATGAATGACGCGTACAGTTGCCTTTCCATGCAGTCTGGCAAGCTGCGCTCTGCAATTACTGAAAATTGTGTCGGAATAACGTGATATTGTAGTGAAATAGTTAGCTGACAGTTAGTAAACGACTTTCTTTAAAGCCCATTGAAGTAGATCCTACTAATGAACCTAGCTTCCCTACACTTGACCAACAAAGCCTAAACTGGTTGCAATCTTTTAAAGGCACACAAGAAGAAGTAGAACGCCCTGTTATTAGTAGAGCTAGCTTCTCTAGACTTAAACTACTAAATATCAGTCAGTCTACTGGCAACGTATGTCACCAAAGCCAAAACGGCAAAGCGCTACAGAAACTGTTTTAACACCACCAGAGAACTTTTGACAGTAGCATGGACTTTTTCTGGAAAAGGAATTGTAAAGATGAGAACAACTGTCGGTTTGGAAAATTTTGTTTTCTTGCTTGCTTCCAAGACAAGAATTACAATCTGCAAGTGTGTTTGTCTTATTTCAGTAGACAATTTGTTGCTGTCAAGTTTGTATTATAAATAAAATTGTCTTCTATGGAATACCGTCCTACTGTAACAAAACATGGTTGATATGTGCTTCTCCGTATGCTAGTTTCAGGCTTGGCAGCTCAGATCTCCAATAAAGAGTTGGTCCTCGTGATTACGCGTGAAATATAGAACGCAAATCTCTGATGGTCCGACCATTTGATGAAAACCGTCAAGGATTGATGGTCTCCATTACATGCAGATATTCTTGATGTTCGCCTAAGCAAATAGCCACATCATCATTACTGGTGAAAAGCCTCGTTATTTTATAAAAAACGTTTCTAAAAAGAAGCCATCAATTTATCTTTTGCAAATTGGACAAAACAAGCCACAATTTAACATCGTTTACTTCTAGAAGGAGTCATTTATTGCAATGTGGTTCTAAAGAGATCCATACATAGTTGTAGGCAAGCCTTTTTTTCTCTCCGATGCCGAAAAAATAACAGTACATATCGTATTTCACACTTGAATAGTACTTCAAGAGTCTCCGTCTTCAACGAGAATCATGCAAGTCTCAGCATAAATTTCAGTACTGGTACTGAAGCACTGCGAACGATGATTCTTTTGAATAGAAACACACGTTCGAGTTCCATGATAACTGAGAGCAGAACAAACGAAATCTGTACAAAACAAAACCTGTTCACCAGCACAATACCATGCAGTGAGGAAACGTCTCATGAAAAGATATTATTAGAAAGCAAATAATAACAGTTGTCGGTAAGAAGACAGTGATAAAGCCTCCAGTCACTACCTGAGTGGTTTAGTGATTTGAAAGCACTTTGAATGGCGATCATAGCGAACAAAATTTATGAGGAGAAAGAAATAAGTGATGTTTTGTGGGAACGACGACGAGCATCACATCTGTTGGATCAGGTGACGCTTATTTGACTCTTCAATAGGTTATTGTAGAAATGGTCTTTGCGTCCATAGCTGAAAAATGAACAGTGCACGCCACGTTTCATCATTTTTAAAAATCTGTTGGCTAATTTTTCAAGTGAATTTGATAATCATAGTACACTGTAATATTCATTTGGCAGGTAACAAAGACGGTGGTCCATTTCATTTTGAACTGAAGGAAGACTTAAAAGATCCAGCAAAAAAAAAAATTCGCGAGACGTATAGTACAATGGTCAGGGGTATCCTGCTGTACATATTTGTAGTGGTTCGATGCTTCAACCTGGGCAAACCTCGATTTCTCCGGTATCCACAAGTTGTTATCGGACTTGCATGGGTGGAGAAAAGCAGCGGGTTGATTAATCGGTAGACCATTTCAACTCATTGTATGGGCCAAACATGCACTGATTCACTTTACTACGACACGAATGAAATCGAATGCATAGCGGATCTCGAACGTGACACCATCGCATTGTGTTTCCACAGTTTCATCTCACCTAAGAAATGAGCAGCTCTTACTGTGATCGTCATTTGGAAAAAGGATTTTCTAGTCAATTAGCTCCTATAATTTTCGTGAGGTAGCAAATAGTATAAAAATGTTACTAAACGCAAGGAATACAAAGTAATTCATAAATTACTGTCGCTGCTGATCAAAGCCCAAAATCCACTCACTAAACCAAGCAACTTAACTAGGTCTTCAACGAGGAGCTATTTAGATCATAAATGTTCATCTCTGCATCCATCGCTAAAATAAACACGTTTGTGGTAATTTTCTGTAACTCTCCTCTAAACACAAAAGTCTGTTCAGTTCCGCTTTTTTGGACTTAAATTTCCCCACCGGTTAGAAGTAAGAACACGTGTCATATTCTTAGAAAAATTTAATCATAATATGTCGAAAATCGTTTACCTTTGTTAAAAAAACAACCATAACAAACAGCCGCAAAGTGTTTGCTCCTATGTTTTCAAAAGACTGATGGTTTTCAATAATAGTTTTTTTTTTTAGTTCCTTTCGCTAATAGTTTGTTTTCTTCACATTAGCGCCGTGAAACCTGAGAGTTCGAAAGTCAACAAAAGACACCTCTCCAGAAACTCTCGTTCTAACACGCCAGCGTGGAATCGCAAGAGCTGCAGGAAAACGCGAATTAAGGTCCAAACTTGCGAAATAATGCAGACAGGCGATAAAAAAAGATGATAAAGAGAGAACAGCAGCAGTAATGACCGAAGCTGCAGAGGCCAGAAAAAGAATTTGCAAAGCCCGCCGATGCTTCGCCGATTACAAGACCAAGTTGACTACACTCCGACGCCCAGATGGAGAAAATCATCCACGAATAATACTGAGATCTCTTTGATAGCCATGTCCACCTCCCGTCATATGAAATAAAAGAGGATGGATATGCTGTACCACCGGTTCTCCCGAAATCCAACATGCAATTTCGTCGGTGAAAAATCGAACAGCGGGAGGTCTGGACAGAATAGGATCTGGACACCAGAAGAACGTTCCGCCAGCGAACATAAACACACTGGCTTGGCTCTTCACACGCTACCTGGCTGAATGTAAAGTCGCTACTCAATAGAAGACCAGCAAGACCGTGCTAATATTCAGGAATTGTGACCTCCATGATAATGGGAACTACCGCCCAATCTGCTTGTTGTCAGTGGTCTAAAAACTTTTTACTCGTCATTTTAAACAGGCTTTAAGAAACACTGGGCGAAAGGCAGTCATGTGGGCAAGCAAGGTTTCGAAAGGGATTTAATACGATGGAACAGATCCACACGATAACGAGGCTCATTGAAGTATCGCGAGAGTACAAAAGACCGCTTTGGCTCACTTTCATCGACTTAGAGAAGGCTTTTGATTCAATTGAGATAGAAGTAGTCATGGAAACCCTTGGTATTCAAGGAGTCCCTACTCAGTAAGTAAAGATTCTTCGTGAGCTGTACAAATTTTCACAGCAAAGACATCACTATTCTACAACGATATTAACGTTGACGTCAAAAGAGGAGATAGGCAACGCGATACCATCTCGCCGAAATTATTTACTGCCATCCTCCAGAACGTCACGCGAACATTAGAATGGGATAATATGGGAGTGAAAGTCGATGGTCGGCAGTTATACTCTCTTTGCTTGGCTGATGACATCGTCCTTATAACACCAAACATTAGCTATGAGCAGCGCAAGCTTCCCTACTGTGATAAAGCGTGTGGAAAGGTTGGTCTTCGACTAAATCTCACAAAAACGATGTTATTGAAGAACTGATTGGTTTCGTTGCCCCATTCACGCTCAAGGGAACGAATATCTCCGAATGCTCCAGTTATGTCTATCTAGGTCGGGAAATCAATATGATGAACGACTTAGCTCCAGAGCTGAGCAGAAGGAAAGGAGCAGCTTGGAAAACTTTCTAGAGAACCGAGGTTGTATTGAAAAGAACAAAAAACACCTGACTCTGTACACACCTTTTGGACTCAACGGTTCATCCTGCCCTAACGTATGCGTCAGAAACCGGGTCGCTGCGTAAGCAGGATGAAAACCACTCAGCGTTATTGAACGCTCAGTAGAAAGAACGATGCTAGGAGCATCCCGTGTCACACAAGTGATGGGATCCGAAGCTCCGAGGTGCGTTAACGATTAACAATCAAAGATGCTATTCTTTAAGCCAGACAGTCGAAGATAAGGTGGGCCGAACACGTAATGCATATGAACGACAACCGAAGGACAAGAGCCGTTAGCAACTGGATTCCTCGGGATGTCAAACGCACTGCAGGAAGACCACCGACCCAATGGTCAGAGTTTTTTACGAAAAGCCTAGAAGAAGGATATGGTTCTCAACGACTCCCTAGAGCCAACAGGACCCACTGGACTACTCTTGCACGCGGCAGAAAAAAGTGGAATGTTTACTGGCGCTCGCTCGAGTCACTCGATGACAACCGGGATCACAGGTGATACAGGTGAATAGTTTTCGAAAGCCGAAGGTTGCCTTTGTTGATTACTGAATCTAAGTTATGACTAAGTGATGCCACATGGAGTAAATTACATCCGAAATTCTGTTCACGGTTGGTTGTATATTGAGCAAATCTCTAAATGTGTGATGAACTATCATGGCGAGGAGCTCTTAGTGAACTAGTACGATACTTAGATGGTCGGTCTGCATGCACGGAGTGGTTTCAGCATGTTTTCCATCCACTTCGCTTTATTGCTACATCACCAGTTCACTTGTTAGAAGCATTGTGATGCCTGTGAGTATCAGTATGAGATCCGTATATCGTGTTTAATCGTGAATACAAATTGATAAAGCGAGTTGTTAACATCTGCACTCATGTGAAAATGAAAATGAAAGTGATTACAAGTTTGTTCACCACAAAAGCAAGTGTCTGCTTTCACTGATGAGAGGGAAGTCTTTCGAGACAAGCAAACTGTAAATGTGCGTGTGATGGGAAGCCTGATTGGTCCACTGTGAGCCGAACCAGCGACCATGCAGTATTATTTCGTGGCATCTCAACCACTGCACTTCCTACTTTTTCTTTCGAAACAGTCAGTGAAGAACTAGAAAATGCAATGTTTGCTTGCACACTTACCGGCGTCTTTGTTGGTCCCGTATAAAAATGATTGTCATTACCACTACAGACGTGAACCAGACATAGAGAATAATTACCAGAAAACAACCAATAACAATCTGCAAAGAAAACTACATTAAGAACAGTAGTCTGACCATCTGCTAAAATCTGGCTAGGTTTTTCTCAATACTCTAATATCGAGGTTTCTATTCGGTTGTATGTGAAGCCTTACCGAACGAGCCCTAGTTGCACTAAGACCAAATCAGGCTCATTGAGTGGACTACCTGTCTTTTATACACCGGATTGATTTACGAATTCGTCGTTTTCTCTCTTAGCAATTGCGAGGTTGTTAAACAGCATACGTTAATACTCAGATACGGCAACAAGTACGAGGCATCGAAATGGAACTACTCCGCGCCCACTATGAAGCAAACGAAGAGTCGTCAGCCATATGCGACTCTGAGGGACTGTTCTTCCTCGGTGGAAGACAGATGAAAAAAGCGGCTCTGAAGAAGGCGATTCTGCCGAAACGTCAGCTACGATTGTGTTGTATGTGTGTTATTGCATGGAAGTAAACGTATGCTGTTTAACAACCTCGCGATTGTTAAGAGAGAAAACGACGAATTCATAATCCAATGCCGAGGTTAATAGAAAGTCGATCCTGGGTACTATTATAAGAATTGATTTATCTTTTCCGAATAACGTCATAATCCAATGCCGAGGTTAATAGAAAGTCGATCCTGGGTACTATTATAAGAATTGATTTATCTTTTCCGAATAACGTCATAATCCAATGCCGAGGTTAATAGAAAGTCGATCCTGGGTACTATTATAAGAATTGATTTATCTTTTCCGAATAACGTAAGCAATGGTCTATAGAAATTTTCCTTTAAGAGTTTAAGTATTGATTGGATCATTGACAGTTGATAACATAACGGCACCATGCGAGATTGAGTTTTTACCTTTGATAGGTCAAAATTAAGCGGCTCTGAAGATAAGATCAGGATATTTTTGATATTTTTGTCAACGTTTGCTTAGGCAAAACATTTTGAACGGCCTGGCAAAGAATATTTGGAACCGTACAGGAAAACTGGTTGGAAGATAAACAAAGGAGAGCGTAGAAATATTATTGTGGAAAGTCAAGGTGACGGGATAAAAGCAGAAGGTGTGGACATTATATTAGCACTATTCATCCCTTGTTTCAGTTTTTTACAAGTTACTTGTTACAATTACATGGTAAGCAACTTTTCGAAGAACAAAGCCGATTGTGGTACTTCACTAAAATGAGGTTTACACAAAAATGGCGAGTATCAGGTAATTTGCCTGGCTCCTAGAACCTTTTTACTTTGCTCAGTGGCAACCATATCACCAACGAATTGAAAGAGGTCAGCAAAACAACGCACCTCTTTTGAATTGTTCCGCACACTTCTCATGAATACGAAATAAACAACACTTAATTCCTAGATGATGGCAAGCAGTAACATTATTATTTATTGCCTACTGCAATTTTTCACGGCAGGGTATTATGTGAGATGCAATCATAGTGGTGCTGAGATATTTGCAAAATTACAGAAAACTAGATGAGAAGAGGACGAAACGAAGGATCTACATGGTGTGGTGGTGAGCGCTAGCTCCGGAAAAGGGTAATTGCACGTTTGTTCCCCACCGCAGACATCTGCGGTCCGGAGTTTTGCCAACATCTCAGCATCTTGCATCTCGGTATCGTTGCAATAACATTACTTTTGCTTCACTGATAGCATCACTCCTACAGAGTGGGTCAGTAGCGCTGTAGTAGTGCCGCCGATCATCATTGTCACTTTTGTGGTTGGAAAATTGCTACTAGTCTTATCTGTGAAAAATTCGCTCTCTCCATTCCAAGTGCGAACGCCTTTACGCAGCTATCTCACGAATCCAGGTAGAATCGAATCGACCAGAATTTTAAGACATTCATTGAAAGAACACGAAATCCTCACTCATAATAGAAGAATTTTGTGATCATGGCCGCTAGGAAACGAATGGAATGCAAGAAATGCTGGAATCTGCACAGTAGTAAATGTGGAAGATTGTGATTTGTGGTTGTGTTATGAAAAAAATCCCAGTAGACACGGAAAGTAGTTAGAGTGCGTTCAATGCTAACAGATCCTTTGTTTGCTTACTTTCTGTCCCAATTAAACCTCACGTATCTTCAGAGTTGGAAAATTGTTTCCTGAGTTGTTGCAGAAAAGCTCTATTTAAAATACAAAGTCTGGGAATTGACGACCTGGAAAGGCTCTAGAGGAACATTCTCAGGATTCCGATCTGCTCGCCCAGCAGTCTTCGAAGTTCGAGTTTTGTAAATATCTCAGCATTATATAAAACTTTCCATAATGCTTATAAATAATGTCATCTGTGTAAGACAGTTAAATTTAAAAAAGGTGCGAGAACAACACGCAATGAAAACTCACATAAGGACCATAGAGTAATCGAATTTGTCCCGAAGAATTGACCACAGCAATGGCGACACCGAGAGCGAGACAAGCGTGAACCACCTGAAGCCTCAACACAAGGATTTCATTCACATTGGTGAAAACTCCAACGAAAAGGAGATATTCCATATTTTATATCTTTCTGTTTTCTTTCCTGCTGGTTCACCACTCACTGCATCTGTTCGAAACGATGCTGTTGACAAAAATATATTTAAAAATGGAAAAAAATTTAGGCGCAGTCCTAGAACAACTCACGATGTATGTCATAACCGTGCTAAACAATAAAGCCTTAGGCACTGACCCATCCTCGATGTCAAGCATTTTGGTTCCGTTTAGCATCACGCGGACGAGTGAATGCATATTTAGCACGGATGACATCTGTTATTCTTCTGTCCTATCGAATCAACGCTTTTATGCTCCTTGGAAAATTAGGTTTCGCTTCATAAATTCCGAGGAGATAGAAAAGATTTAGTTAGCACTAGACGCCTCGAAACAATGACCTCGTGTGCATTGCAGGGGACGGCTAATTACTGCGCTATAAACGGTCTTCTCTTACACAGTTGCGGTATTGTTTTTCTAACTGACCGTATTCAACACAAACGGCATCATCAAATAGTACGCATCGATGAGGACACCTATGATGAGTAACATGGCGGTGGCGAATTCGAACAGCACTAGGCATGTGATCGGTGCTGTGACCAGTGACTGCACCTTCGATGAAAGGCTACCTGACGTCATCAACAGAGAGCACATTGCTAAAGAATCTTTCCTGTTTCACTAGCATAAAGCATTCGATAACGTAATTAATATTTTGTAGCAAAAATAATGGCAAAGCAGTATAGAAACGAATTGTCTACTGATATAGATCTCCTTCCAACCTTCAACATCCTAAAAGATATACATGTGAAGGCTGGGGTAACAGCTAAGTTGCTTTGGCATCTTAAACTGCGTTAATGAGAGATTCGAATCTTCTTAATTTTTGCATGATTCGAATTTTTTCCAGTAACATTCTTAATGAGCCCACTTTTTTAGGTACAAAAAACAGGGAGAAATTTAGGAGCGTTGAAAGTCGTATAAAAGGATTAACTCAAAAAAGGGAGGAGACAAAGATGTGTCTTCATCATTGCTCGCCTAAAATATTTTGCAGTAATAAGAACACCACGTTATATGGACTATATTCCACGTGAAACATACTTACTTGATACTTGAACGGTACACCCGCGGGTCCCAGTATAGTCACTATTTTTTGGAGATTTGCTGGCTAAGCCATTGTGGTTCCCTGGAATCCCGAGGTCAGCCTGGCTAAAGTCTGCCCAACGTCGTCACAACCACAGGCAGTCGCAGTTCTTGTCGATCGGAGGGAGATTTGCTACCACACGAATTTGAAACCAGAATGATAGTAGATCCTGGCATTGGATTACACTTAGCTAAGCTTCCTGATGGAAACGTTCCACTTTCTCAGGCTGGGAGACCTTGCCGGGGACGAATCTGCCTGCAGACCATCACATTCCGACATCCAGGAACTCCTCCTAACCACGATAAGGCGGTAAACCGTTGTGGGCGCGGATAGTATATCCATGTATATAATATATCCAAAAGTATATTCCTTAACTAATTCGTTTTCCTATAGACTCTTTTAGATACAAAACTCACTTATAGCCGAAATGGCGACGCTGAACATGCCGATGATACAAGAAGCAACTTCAATTCGACAATGTCCCAAGCATACTCTAAATCTTCAGCAGTGACTGATGTTTATTTGCCAAACAACCCATAGTTAAAAAAAAACAAAAAAAGGAGGAAAACTGACGAGTTAATTCTAGCGTTTTCGTTACACTGTGATCTATTCGGATGAGAACGGTAGAGGTTCGAGGGGGCGGACTGTACAGTGACCTGGAATATTGTTCTGTATAGCCACGAAAAAGTAATACAAACAGAAATAAAGAGCTTCGGTGATCTTTTATCAGCGCGCAAATATTTAAGTCAATTGTGAGCTCAAATGGAGGTTCTTTAAAAACATATTCGAAACCTAATTGCAATTTGTCTCATTTTGCTGTAGAGGACTTCGTTCTGCAGTGACAGAACTTCTAAGGTTTACAGTGTCCTAAATTATCAGGCGAAAACTACACATCGGTCCTGACCATTTAGCTGGTATGGTGTTTGTCATAAAATGGTTGTGGAAATGATGAATCGAACCGATTTTAAGGTTTTGAACTCCAACCGAAATCAAAATAAAAAACAAAAAAGATATCAAATCACTGGGTTTAAATATTGCGACAATTCCAGGCGTTAACTATTGCCTCCATTTATATTACCTGAATGTTCTCATTACTCAAAAAAAAACGTCCGGTTAGCAAAGTTAATTTACAGGATTCTTTTCTAGTTGCTGCAGCATTATATAGTAGAAACTACAAGTGAGCGGGCTATCGTCATTAAACATTTGGAACCAACCTCGGAGAGCTGAATGTCGTCGACTTTCATTGCTTCGAATGTAGGAGCTTGGAGCGAAGATGAGCGTCGGATCTTAATAAGCGGAATTAATCGAAAGTGATATCCCATTTTAAATTAAAACATTTTGAATTGAAATTTGGATTGAAACAACCAATCAGAATCTCCCCTGTAGAGCAGAGAGTGTAATTTAAAAGACAAACAACTTTTAGAATTTTTGTGAATGTGTGCGATTGTCTTAGTGGATATTTGTGCGTCTGTATGTGTGTGCATGTGCGTGCGTGTGTGTGTATGTGCATGTGTGTATGTGCGTGTATGTGTGTGTGTGTATGTGTGTATATGTGTGTATGTGTATGTGTATGTGTGTGCATGTGTGTACAACCCACTACCACCACCGCCAACAACAGCAACAACAGGAAGCTGCTGAGCGAAACTGATGTGCAAAAACTCCATGATTAAGTTCTTGAGTAATGTATTGTTGACAAGATGAAACTGTCTGTAATCACCTATTCATATCCGGAAAACACGTGATGAATTTCTTACGGTTTTGAATAAAGTGGCAAAGGATGAAGCTTTCACCGCTGATCAAACTCTGAATTATGTGCCACGTATTCGACAACAACGACCATCTTTAAAGGTGGTTGAATGTATATTTAGCCTGTACAATGGCTTGAGGTGGCTTACTAACACATTAATTCAGTGTTGCTATCCTTCCGCATACGTATGGGACCTTTGCCAAGCCCGGAAAGATGGTAGCATTGGTGAGTTTGCGGCACGAGATCGAACCAATGACCACATGTGTATTGCATTGCTCTCCTAACCAATGCCCTACAGACGCTTTCTACGATTTTAAATCAGAAGATAAGTAAAGCACACGAAGGGGCAGGATTATTTGTTCCTTCTAACCATGTTTGAAGAAGTTTGTAACAAAATGGTTTTTGTTTGCTTTATTTTTTTGCACACCGGTATCTACTTCAACAACAGCGGAGGTCCATCGTTCTGCAAAGTGCAGTGAAAATAGAAAAAGACTATATATCTCCGGTTTAATGTAAAAACAGGCAAGATACACTGTGGAAATGTCTTGCCTTCTTTTAACTTTTAGTTAACGCAATTTCTTTCATCAGGATTGAAAGAAAATGGAACTCTTCGTGAAATGACGAGTAAACCTTGCGAAGGGGCCATGATAATCTTCTCTGCATTGTTCGAATTCTAGTACATATTCAAGAATAAACATATTTTTTAAAATTTTGTTTTACACGACCCGCCCTTCACATCCACTGTGCGGATCCAAGCGGTTCTTGCATTTGATTTGTTTTCTTTGCCTCCACAATGGTCTTCACATATGGGTGTGGGTTCTTCTGCTGCTTAAGGATTTTCCTGTCGCTATACACGCCCTTCATTGCTGGTCCAGTCTAGCCCTCCTGGAATCCTAGGATAGCTTGGATCCGCACGAAACGTCAGCCATCGACTAGCAGCACCAACAACGACGGCAACTTATATCAACCTCATATCAGCTCAACAAGATCAGTTCATAAAAACATATAAATAAACATATCAACTATTTATGCCAAGATTTATTTATATAAAGTCGGTCTTTTGGATTATTAAAAGATTGGTTAGTTGTAAGTTCTGGAAAACTTTGTAGACTTTGTCAGTGCGCGATTCCCGACATACGAACGATTGAGCAAGTCTGCATTAGTGGGTTGATAGCACCCTGACTTCTACATGGTAGTCACTAAGGTCCGGTGGATTTATTGAAAGCAGCTTCCTGTAACAGAATAAAGACCTTCAATGTGAAATATTTTCAAAATTCCCGTTCACGATAATTCTCTTCGGATGATGTTAGGAACGGACGTTAGAAATAGTCTGCAGATCTATAAAGGATAGAGGATACAGCTCTCGGCGCTGATCAATCCCTGAGGGATGCGCCATGCATTCGACTTCATTAAGTATCGTTAAAGGTGATTGAATGCATATCAAGCCTTTACAATGACTCGCGTTGGCTTGCCGATGTATCGAGCCAGTGCTGCTATCCTCCCAAACAAGTATGGTACCAATCTGCCGGCCTCGGAGGGATGGAGGGCTTGGTGGGCCATGGGCGCATTTCACGTGCGAGTCGCAGTGGCGCCTCCAACCACTGCGCCACACGCGCTCTCCTGCATATCTATGTAACTCAGAATGCAACTAGTGGTTATTCCAGCAGTCCAGCTCGAATTCTCTACACAGATCGATGTACTTCAATTTAACAAACCTTCTATGAAACATTTCAGGGTGGCGCGCATCTGTATTTAATTCTATTCTGTAAGAAAATAAAATGTAACGACATAGATTTCTATGATCGAACTGAACTGTGAAAATACTCAAAACAAACACAAATCCGTCTACTTAAATGCATAAACAACCGCACACTCGGAGTAAAGCAATCGTAGTGAGACTGAAGACCTTGTTTATACAGACAGGGTGAAACGGGAAAAATTCTAGTTGAACAAATCGTAAAAGCAAAAGTAAAATAGAAACAATAGAAAATTGTCATGTAAAAGCTGAAAACATAAGAATATAGAATAAAAGTAAAATTTAAGATAAAACATCGTGAGCGTCATTTTTTTCTTCTTTCTACTAAAAAAGCGGATATCTTTCAATATACTCGGTATAGGGCGCGTGTAGTGCAGTGGTCGGAGGTGCCCTGCAACACAAACGTGGAATCGATTACCGCGCCCATGGCTTACCAAACCTTTTATCCCTCCTGTGTTTGGCATACTGATAGCAGACTTGTCTGGGAGGCTAGCAACACTGGCTCGATACATCCATACGAAACGGTTCTTAATTAAGTGGAATGTACGGCGCGTCCCTCAAGGATTGATCAACACCGAGAGCTTTATCCTTTTACACCCGGTATACGAAATACACTGCTCCTAGTTCAGTTTAGTTATTGGTTAGTGGTATAGATATCCCTTGTGCAGTTTCCGAATGTAGTTGAATTTTATTCCATTAGATAAATTACTCAATTTTTTGCTTACTGTCAACTACAGTTTTCGGTACAGACTTTGCAAATTTTTATCATGGTCAAAGCATCCTTGTGGCTGCATACATTTTTTGTTACATAAAAATGATAACCATATCTTTGGTATCAGCATAATATAGGCAGAAGCAGTAACTGTTTTAAGCAGAACCATAAAAGTGGAAAACCTAACTAGTTGAAAACCCTACCCCTTAATCCTTTGTGCATAATGAATGCAATAGAAAGGAATCGATTGCAAGAAGTATTGGGATTCGCACAGATGTGATGACGGGTTATATAACAATACTATCATCGATAATAATACTATATTCTTACTAGTAATAATGATATTCCTTTTTATAGCAAGGCACGATATGAAGTAGAGCCATAAGGAGATATGAGCAAAACTCGGGATCCCATTTGGGTTGGCCTTTCCGGAAGCTCATCTGTTAACCCTGCACCACCGAATTGGTTTTCATTCTATTGATGCACTAATGGACCAACGGGAAGTAGCTGCGGTGAAAAAACCTTCGAAAGTATTGCATATCTTACCCTGCTATGGAAAATATTAAGCAGGAAATAAAAGTTAAAGCATTGTGATTTCGAATGTAGCTTCAGCTTAACTGGATTCAATGCCGATTTGTGCTCCCAGATCACTTCTATTTTGTTACTGGCAGTATTGACAGAGTAAGAAGGAAACACTGGTTGAATGAAACGCGAAGCAAGGGCCTCGGTTGGTGTGATGATACGGTATTCAATAAGATGAACAGGGTTTGAATGAAGAAATATGATAGAGCACATATAGCGTCTCAGTGCCAAAATCCGAAGCGAGTTGACTCATACTTATTCCTCCGTTAATGACAGTCTTCTCTTAAACACAGTATAATTTCGTTGTAATATCAATAGTTCTCCCAGGGTACCGTACACAATGCAGGACTTATTGCTGACAATAGGGGATTGCAGAAATCATAAATGAACGGTAAACCCTCCGTTGTGAAATTTTGTGTGCATTTTCTGGATCATGTGTAGAACATTGAAATTCTACGCAAACTAGCAAAAATCACCAAAATTTTATTTTGTTTTATTTTATTAAAGTATGGGAAGCGTCATCACGGATAAAATAAGAATATGATATGGACGTGGAGTAAACATCAAATACAGTAACATAGTGGGCGTGATAATCAAGCGCGCCAATGTGAGCGCGATTTTAAATTCCCTACAAAAAAGTTTTCAAAGCTTTTACTGTATGGTTTGCATACTTTCTAGTAACGCGACTATAGGTTGCTTAAAGACCATACTACATGCACTAGGGTTTGCTAGCTATGACATTGCTCGCCGTTCGTTATCATTCAACGAATCGCACGAGTCGTTTCCACTAGAAGACATGGACGTAGAAGAATCCTAGTGTCAACGGTGAGGACCCCCTACCGTTCCATGGATGCCTGCGATTATTCGTGGAGATGAACTGAACGTCTGGTTCAGCGAAAACCGTAGGAGATTCCACAGGAAATTACAGTTGACAAATGCTTAACATCAAATTGAAAAGGAAGATATATGATAGTTGCCTTGCGAGGGAAAGAATGGAAAATTGCTTACACTTGCGCACCATCTGATGATAAGCCATCTAAGTGATATAGTTACTGTATATGCAATGTATGAATAACTGAACCATGTAACGAATGCTACTTGAACTACGTCAGGCGGTCCCATTTCCTTACCACATGCAGTCGCTACCCAATATGGATCGCACATTGCAAAGTGCGCAACCATGAGAGTAGATTTCTTCAAAAACGGTGACGATTTCTGGCTCTTGCTTACTCTAAAGAAGCATTTACATAAAAATGTCTTCTCGACCTTGGATAGACCATGTTGGGGTAGATGACAGCTCAATCGTACAAAGCAGATAATTTTTCAGCAATTCATCAAAGATGAGAAGGTAAAAATGGAGTATGACAAGCGATTATTGTTGAGTAGCTGATTAGTAACCAGAAAAAAATTTGCACGAATGTGTGTAAATACCGACCTTTATTAAAACTCTATGAGAATAATCAATGTTTCCAGATTATTAAGATAATGCGATGATGGCACAAGAAGATTTATTCCGTTAACGTTTGGATGCCTCTACCTTCGAGCAGTGGTCCGATACCCAAATATCCACATTGCAAGGGCGACCACCTATGGGCCGCAAAATCCGATCGATTCTGGTCTAAAGAAGGCGAAGACTTGGAAACATTGTCCAAATGAATCTTTTTACATCGTACGCGTGTTGCCCAACAATTTAGAAAAATATCTGGTTGAATAGTTTGTTGTGTTAAATTACAGGTGAAGTGAAATTTCCTGTGAATAAAAGCAAGTCGTTTAGGGTAAAGTAACTAATTTCCTTAACCTCGAAGCTCGCTGCTATCGAATAATGCATTATATGCTTTATGTGGAAATAAAACGATAAAAAAAGTGAAACATTTTATACTTTTTTTTCTCGAATTTCGGTCCAGATGAAAGTATAATCTTCGTAATAGTTATTTACTCGGATACTTGGATGGTCCGTTTTTTACTGGCTGTGTCAACTCAGCATAATTTCCATTTTTCTGGAGTTTTGTGGGTTTAACCATTGTGATTCCTTGGAGCCCCGAGGTCAGCCTGGCCAAAGTATGCACCACCACAGGCAGTCGCGAATGCGAATGCGACTGGTTTGATATTAGGATAGTGGTGAATTCTGGTTGTTTTAGTTTACTCTTAGCTAGACTACCTGATGGAAAAGTCAGATTCCTTCTCAGCTTAGGAGATTCTGCGGGTTGGGAAGAGTCTTCGTATTATTTCGAGAAAATCGATATACCTTCTTCGAAATGAAATTTTTTTCATTGTTCGACAATTATAAAGGAAGATACAGAAGTCGATAAAAAAGCTTTCACATTTTACTATCTTGTACATAGCAAAGATAAATGATACGATAAATGATAAAGGATTTTTCGATAAATGCAGTGTATTAAGATGCAAGAGAAGCTTGACTCAGATTGTGCACGTTTTTTTCTCGTTGGTAATTTCGTTACCATTCATGACATCTGTCCGCCTATTGCTGGATGAATGAAATAGAACAAACCGAATGCGACAAAGATCTTGAAGCGCTCGGCGTCGATCAATCTCAGAGAGATCCACTATGGAATCAACTTCAGTAAAGCAAGCATTTTTAAAGATGAATAGATGCATGTATAACCTATACAATGGGTTCCGATAACCTGCCGTTATCGCATCAGTGTTTTTCATGCTTCTAAACAACTCTGGCACTACTTTTCGACCTGGTAAGGATTAAAGGCCTGATGAGCCCGATACACGGGTTCGAACAAATGATCGCGTACGGATTATAGGGTACTCCTAATCACTACGCTAAATGCGCTCTATCATAAAGCTCATGAGATTGTGAGCAATGAGATTAGAAAATATGTCTTATCATTAGAGCGACGCTAGGAATCGAAACTACGTTTTATACGATAAGAGCTGGCCCACGAAGATGGTTGTAAGGGCATATTTTTAGAATATTAGAGCGCCTGGAGAATTCTAAGCTCCAACAACTTTAAATGAAATATGTTGAACGACATTACGGGTACGGGAATACACATGGTGTGCAAGCACTTCAACCAGTGCTGACCACTTCACTTTGAAACAAACTCGACGAAGCCACATTTTCGCCAACAAAGTATAATTTATTTATTAATAGACTAAACTTCACAGACCGATGGAAGGAACTCTGCTACGTGAAAATTGGTACCAATTTGTCTCGGAGAATAAAAATACCAGTTTGATATATCGATAAGCCACCCAACTCAATTCATGAAGAAGGCAAACCTTCATTCGATCCACGTTGATTTGAGATAGATCTCTGAATATCACGGGAAACAGCGCTCAGATAGCATTCAACCTGTTTCTGAGCACGGAAAATATGGCTCACGCCCACCAAGCCTTCCATCCTTCCGGGGTCGGCAAATTGGTACCATACTTGTCTGGGAGGATAACAGCACTGGCTCAATACATCGGCAGGCCACCGCGAGTCATTGTAAAGGCCAGATATGCATTTAATCACCTCCAACGATACTTAATGAAGTCGAATGCATGGCGCATCCCTCAGAGATTGATCAACGCCGGGAGCTTTATCCTTTTATCCTTTAAAGAAAAGAGAGTCTAATATTGAAAAGAAACGCAAGGATAAGACAGCGATAGGAATTATACTAGTTCTTTGCACAAAAGACTGCGAATGTTCACAATCAATCCATACACTTCACAGTTTCGAATTCCACAAATGAAACATTATGATATCGAGGCTTAGAACCTTCTTGTTCATTTGTGAGGACAAAAATTAAGCGAATTACAAGCAGAATGACACTGAGTTATTTGCAAAACTTAAACCTCAGTCGAGCACCGAACCCATGACTACTATTCCCATTGGCTAATGTGTTACCCAATGCAAATGCAAGGTACTTGCTTATCCTCTATCCCTGCCACTTTTAACCCTAATGGTGCAATCAGCAGCCACTCCTCAACGAGAATGATTTGGAAGGCACGAGTCGGCAATGAACTCTGCAAGGATTAAGCTGTGGTCAAAATCACATAGTTTAACTCAAAAGAAAACGCTTCAATATAATTGACGGTCTTCTTGATAAGCACACAGTTTGCTATCATATACGTTTTAGCTAACGTGACCATTCCGTGCTCTGAAGAAAGCAAAATCCGTGGAAACGTCAGGTGGGCCTGTCCAGGGATAGCCCAGAGAAATCTAACAGTGAATGCAATGCCACCGAACACTCCAAGACGGCAGTTAGATCGTAACCGCCTCTACGACCGTCTAGTTAGTACGCAAAACCGCTGAGTATGTCTTAGCGGTAGAGACGGTGATTGCATGAGTTAGGGAACGATTTATCTGATATCTTCTAAAGCGTGAGGCAACTAATTCACTGGTGAAATAAGTAGACCATTCTGCGTTCGTGCAAAGGAATACCTAATAGGTGAACTTAAAGTTAAACTAGGTACTCTATTAAGTCCGCATAGGACACAAAGACATAACGGCGAAGGTTTAAAAGCAGAAGCTACAACCTTTGCACTGGAAGCGAATATTTCAGCAGGCAAAACTCTCGAAGCATTGTGGCTGTATGTTTCCTGTTTGGCTATAGAGCTTTTTCGCTTGTTTAGATTGCAGTCACCTCCCAACGGTTTACCTCTTCATCGTGGCTGGGAAGTGCTCCTGGGTGTCGGACTGCGATGTACAGAGGGGGGTATTCTTCTCCCCGGTAGGGTCTACCAAGCTAAGAAGGAGTCCGGCGTTTCCATCAGGAAGCCTAGCTAAGAGTAAGCCAATACCAGGATCCATCACCCTCCCGGTATTAAAGTCGCATGGTGGCAAATCTCTCACTGATCCACAAGGGCTACGACTGCCTGTGGTGGTGAAGAATTGGAGCAGATTTTGGCAAGACTCCCCTCTTGATTCCAGAGAACCACCGTGAAAAAAATAGAGATTATGCAATGTGCTGGGGCTCGCACAACCAATGATGATGGGCCATTTGTGTGCTAATCAAGAAAGTAGCGGGCATAACGAAAAAATTTAAATTACCATCGACATGAATGAGCGCTTACTAGTTGCATAAGAAATTTTTTTTTTCTGCAACGAGTAAGGTAACTCGGCTGTTAAGAATAGATGAAATTAACTGAAGGAAAAAGAAGTTTTAAAGAAGCTGATAAGAAGCTTAAGATTGAGATTAATAAGAGGATTATTCGCGCAGAATCAAGTAGTTTCCTTCAAGCTTTTCGATGCGATTGTTAATGGGCTAGAGGGGAAGGTGTCGTTCCCATATAGATGGTTAGAATCCCTAAATGAACGAGAGCTGAAAACCACCTCATCACTTTAATTCAATAGCTGAGAGCTAAGAACGAACTTACCACACTGCATAAGATTTCATAAGCGGAGACTGTTTTTTGCTATGGGTTGCGCTCGAAGTATTGTAATATCTAACAAAGCTTTCAGAATTGAACTAAGAAGGAAGCAATAAGTGAGAAACGAAAGCAGACACGGAAACCAATGAGAAAAAATACATTCTTCAAGGTTTTCATTGAAGATTTCAATGTCTAGATTGGACCAAGAAGAACGTGTGAAGAACGTCACATTGGGACCCACGGATTAGAATGGAACGAACAGGGTGAGCGGCTCTCTGAGTTTATCATGGCGACCAAAACCATCCATGGTAACTCGCAATTCCAGAAGCCTCACTCTCAACGATGGACGTGGGAATCTCCTAATGGAGAGTACCATAACGAAATAGACCACATAATAGTAAATAGAAAGTCTTGCCTAACTGATGCCGCTGTTGTCCCAAAATTCTACACTGGATCAGACCACCGTGTCCTTCGTGCAAGATTCTATTTCTCGCGGAAAGGAGAAAAAGCCGCTCAATTCAAAAACCGAAGTTCCAGAGCCACCACAAGCCGGGACCTATTCAACTCATTAGTCGGCTGTTGGAAAGATGCCGTTGTCGACAACATCGACGAGGAATACGATCGGCTCATTCAACATCTTCACGTTAGTTCTATGAAAGCTGAGAGTTCGAAATTCACCAAGAGACGTCTGTCTCCAGAAACTCTCAAACCAATACGCCAGCGTGGAATCGCACGAGCTGCAGGCAACCGCGCACTAAGGTCGGAACCTGCAAAACAGTGAAGATAGGCGATAAAAGATCTCAAGGAGGAGGAGAGCAGCAATAACGGTCGAAGCTGCACAGGATGGAAAAGCTTTAGCAAAGCCCAACGAAGCTTCGCCATTTAAAAGACCAAGAGAGCGAGCAGAACCCACTGGGCCATTTTTGCACGCCACAGGGAAAAATGGAAGGTTTACTGGCGCCCGCTCGAGTCAACATTACTAGTCAGAAAATAAAAAATAACATTGTGGTAAAAC
The DNA here is from genome assembly GCA_009735665.1 of Angiostrongylus cantonensis. Lineage (NCBI taxonomy): Eukaryota > Metazoa > Nematoda > Chromadorea > Rhabditida > Metastrongylidae > Angiostrongylus > Angiostrongylus cantonensis. The sequence continues at coordinate 967,108 of MQTX01000077.1, forward strand.
AGTTCCACAATGCTTTACTGCTGATACTTCCGTGATCACTGTAATATATGCACTAACGTCATCTTTTGTTAGGACGGGCAAACTGTAGAAGAAAGTGCTACCCTCCTCTGACTCTAATGTGGAACCATAATATTCATGGTTAGATATCCTCAAATAACGTGCGGATTCCCGCGTTTCCTTCATTCGTTTCATTTTTTGCAGCTGTAGTGAATAGAATTCACTAATTTCGCCTACCTTTGACTACGACTTAACAATCTGTGATATTCTCTCCACGTTGACATTTTGACGGCTGGTGGACTTCCATTTTCAATAACAACAAATGATCAACCTGAGCTAGTAGTCCTCAACCCTTCATCATAGGAAGCCACCAAAATTTGGGTAATAGAAAGAATACTTGAAACTTGGATTCTTCAAGGCCGATAAAGATTCCTGTCATGGCTACGAATCTTGGCAATACTCTATCAAAAGTTCGCGAACTGTTAAGGAAGTCGAATTTTAGAAAGATCTAACGGTGTGATTTCAGAATTTCTGGAAGAGTAATGCTGTTACGGCATTCAGCATACCAGTGCGGAAAGAAAAGTTTTTAAGATGCAGAAAAAACAAAACTTTAATCGGACCACCTCCATGGACGAGAGTGGCAAGGCAGCAAAGATAGTGAAAAAGTACTGATACCGAATGACATGTAGAGATCGCTCGCGTAAATGTCTAACTAGGTGATTAAGCACATGAATCCAGGAATCCATGTGATATATGTATGCATGCATGTATGTATCTGTGTATATGTGTATCTATGTATTTATGTATGTATGTATGTATGTATGTATGTATATGTGTACGTGTGTATGTGTGTATATATGCATGTATCTTTGCCTACATAACATCAAACCTTAAAAACTGGTGTAATCAATTGCTGGCTCCGTTTGTTCATGTCGTTCTGACCTCAATCTCTAAAGATAAGCGGTCCCGTTAGTTCAGCATTTAAAATCGAACTAAAGACCATGCTCACCGCTGGAATCCCTTACTGCACTATACACGCCCACGAGAATCGTTTCTATTCCTACAATACGTGCATGTTTTTGTGATCATGACACCTATGCCTACAGAATGATCACAAATTTGGCTCCTTTGGTGGAAAAATGTGAGCGATTGGGAAATGAGTGCTTATTGGCGCTCGACAGCCACAAGAATCTGCTTGCAGCTATCAAAGGTTTTCGAAATGGACTGATGTGAGTTGAACGTATTTACGAAATGACCCAAAAATTGCAAAACAAGAAGGATTTGATAACTAATACGCCAGCACGAGCTGCAGGCAACCGCGCACTAAGGTCCGAACCTGCAAAACAGTGAAGATAGGCGATAAAAGATCTCAAGGAGGAGAAGAGCAGCAATAATGGTCGAAGCTGCACATAATGGAAAAGCTTTAGCAAAGCCCAACGAAGCTTCGCCATTTAAAAGACCAAGATGCTTTCACTCCGACGCCCAGACGGAACAGCTATAGCGTTTAGAAAGGCAATGGAGAAAATAATTCACGAGCACTACTCAGATCTCTTCGATAGCCACGTCCACTTCCCGTCGTATGAAATAAAAGAGGATGGACATGTTGTACCAACGGTTCTCCCTTTCGAAATCCAACATGCCATTTCGTCGGTGAAAAATCGAACAGCACCAGGTCTGGATAGAATAAGATCGGACCATTTGAAGAACCTTCAGCCAGTCCTTGTAAACACACTGGTTTGCCTAATCACTCGTTATCTGTCTGAATGCAAGGTTCCTACTTAGTGGAAGACCAGCAAGACCGTGTTATTGTACAAGAAGGGTGACCTACACGATAAATGGAGCTATCGCCCCATCTGCTTGCTGTCTGTCGTCTACAAACTTTTCACTCGAGTCATCTTAAACAGGATTGACAGAACACTGGACGAAGGACAGCCGTGCGAGCAAGCAAGGTTTCGAAAAGGATTTAGTACGATGGACCACATTCACACGTTAACAAGGCTCATCGAAGTATCGCGATAGTACAAAAGGCCGCTCTGTCTCACTTTCATCCACTTAGAGAAAGCCTTTGATTCAATTGAGATAGAAGCAGTCATGGAAGCCCTTGGTAGTCAAGGAATCCCTATTCAGTACGTAAAGATTCTTTGTGAGCTGTACAAAAATTTCACGACCAAAATTTCACCATTCTACAACGATATTAACGTTGACGTCAAAGGAGAAGTTAGGCAAGGCGATACAATGTCGCCAAAATCATTTACCGCCACTCTCTAGAACGTCATGCGAATATTGGAATGGGATAATATGGGAGTGAAAATCGATGCTCTGCAGATACATCACCTTCGCTTTGCTGATGATATCGTCCTTATAACACCAGACATTAGCCTAGCGGAACGTATGCTTGACGACTTTGATAAAGCCTGTGAAAAAATTAGTCTCCGACTAAATTTTGCAAAAACCATGTTCATAGAGAACGGATTGTTTTCGTGTGCCCAATTCACCCTCAACGGAACGAATTTCTCCTAATGCTGCAGTTATGTCTATCTAGGTCGGAAAATCAACATAAGGAACGACTTAGTTCCAGAGCACAGCAGAAGGAAACGAGCAGCTTGGGAAACTTTCAAGATCACCGAGGCTGTATTGAAGAGGACAAAAAACATCCTACTCCGTACCCACCTTTAGGACTCAGCGGTTCATCCTGCCCTAACGTAAGCGTCAGAAAGCCGGTCGCTGCGTGTGCAGGATGAAAAACCACTGAGCGTTATTGAACGCGCAGTAGAAAGAACGATGCTAGGAGCATCCGTGTCACAGAAGTAAGGGATGGGATCCGAAGCTCCGAGCTGCGTTAACGATTAACAATCAAATGTGCTATTCTTTAAGCCAAACAGTCGAAGATAAGGTGGGCCGAACACGTAATGCATATGAACGACAACCGAAGGGCAAGAGCCGTTAGTGATTGGATTCCGTGGGATGTCAAACACACTGCAGGAAGGCCACCGACCCGATGGTCAGAGTTTTCTACGAAAAACCTAAAAGAAGGATATGGTTCTCAACGAGTCCCTAGAGCCAACAGGACGCACTGGACTACTCTTGCAAGCAGCAGGAAAAAGTGGAAGGTTTACTGACGCCCGCTCGAGTCACTCGACGACCACCGGGACCGCAGGTGGTACAGGTGAATAGTTTTCGAAAGCCGAAGGTTGCCTTTGTTGATTACTGAATCTAAGCTATGACTGCGTGGTGCTTCATGGAATAATTTACATCCGAAATTTTGTTCACGGTTGGTTGTACATTGAGCAAATCTCTGTATGTGTGACGGACTATCACGGCAAGGAGCTCTTAGTGGACTAGTACGATACTTAGATGGTCGGTCTGCATGCACGGAGTGGTTTCAGCATGTTTTCCATCCACTTCGCTTTATTGCTACATCACCAGTTCACTTGTTAGAAGCATTGTGATGCCTGTGAGTATCAGTATGAGATCCGTATATCGTGTTTAATCGTGAATACAAATTGATAAAGCGAGTTGTTAACATCTGCACTCATGTGAAAATGAAAATGAAAGTGATTACAAGTTTGTTCACCACAAAAGCAAGTGTCTGCTTTCACTGATGAGAGGGAAGTCTTTCGAGACAAGCAAACTGTAAATGTGCGTGTGATGGGAAGCCTGATTGGTCCACTGTGAGCCGAACCAGCGACCATGCAGTATTATTTCGTGGCATCTCAACCACTGCACTTCCTACTTTTTCTTTCGAAACAGTCAGTGAAGAACTAGAAAATGTAATGTTAGTATCCCTTTTCATACAAGTAAGGGATGGGATCCCAACCTCCGACCTGCGTCGACAATCAAAAATCAAAGATGCCGTTCTGTACGGCAAACAGTCAAAGATAAGGTGGCCGGAAACGTAAGCCGCATGAATGACATCCTATGGAGAGAGTTCTTCACGGAGATCCTAGAAGACAGATATGATGCTCTACGAGTTCCTAGAATAAGCAAAACCCACTGGGCTTCTTTGATCGCGACTGGGAAAAATGGAAGATTTACTGGCGTCCCCCGAGTTACTCGACGACCAAAGGGACTACAGGTAGCACAGGTGAACAAATGCAGGTTATTCTTCGTATTCTTTTTGAGAAAACACAAGGTGTTATTTTTATTCTTTATTCACGAATAAGCTGACGTTTCGTCGGATTTCGCCTTCCTCAGAACCTGGAAAGGTCAAGTTGACAGCAATCTATTCAGACAAACACCTCCATAACCAAACACAGAAAATACTAAACCAGGATTTCAATCACATAGAACACAGCTTTGCACATTCACCGCTTTCTATGAGGCTTCCACTGAATATGTCACGTGGAGACCAACCGCACAGAGTTCACATGGAAGCGTAATGTGCCCATCCCACCAGAATAACACGGTTATATACTGCCCAATATCACGCGTGATTATGAAGCATTCCCCCTGCGGTTCATTTTCGGATTCCTGGAATTAATCCAGGCTGCCTCGAGAATTTTGCGCGCTTGTGTTTTTGATTTCTGTGAGAGATACGTAACTCCTACTTAAAAATCCTATCCGTTATATCTCTGCTTTCTATGTGTGCCAAGTGGAGTATCTGGTTTAAGTTTATCGACTAAGTGAACGTCTGTGCGGACATTGAGTAGTCTACCTGTTTCGCAAAAGTATTCGTCTCCGCATGCCTTACAAGAGATCAGATAAACTGTACCCGAGCTCATGTAATCACCGTCTCTACCGTTAGGGCAAATTATTCAATTTTGCGTTGCACGTAGACGGTCACACAGGCGGTTACGAACTAGCTGGCGCCTCAGACTACTCGCTGGCATTTGAACTACGTTTACCGAATTCTCTAGACTGGCTCTTCTTAAACAGCGGTTTATAGCTGCACTTACTTCGTTTGAAATGAAGGGCAAGGTAAACGAGACCTTTTTATCGCTAGAGTTGTCGTTTGGAGGCCTAGCGTTTCCCCTATACCTATCCCGAGCTGCAGTTTCGTAGCCATTAGAAATAGCTATTTGCCGTGCCAAATTCCGGGACTCTTTTCTCTGCTCTCTTCCCGTGCACACGTTGGTTGCTGTTCGAAACATGTTTCTTACAAACGGCCTCTTCGTGTGAGAAGGATGAGAGGAGAGGTAATGAATGAACATGTTTTCACTACTTGGCTTTCGGCACCACCTCGTAATGTAGCCATTTTCTGACAGGTTAATTTTGACGTTTAGAAATGGCACCCAGTTTTCCTTCACCTTTTCTCGGGGGAACTTGATATACTCCGACTGTTCATTCAACAACTAGAAACATTTGTCCATTTTCTTTTGTGTTGAGCAAAGGACAACACAGCCATCTATGTACCTACAGTAGAGTAGCGGCCCGTGATCGGTCACTGGTGCTTCCACTTTAGACATAAAAGCAATGGCAAGACTTGGTGTTGCTGTCCCATTGCCACCCCTCTTACTTGAGCGTAGTAATTACCGGACCATCTTAAGATTAAGCAGCTCAAGCATTCTTTTGAAAATGCCATCAACTGCTCTATCTTGAAGTCTTGCATGTTTATCTCTCCTTTGTGTTGTATAAGGAGTTCGAATATGACTTTCATTGCAGCGCCATTCTACACGTTTGTATAAAGGGCGGCAACGTCGAAGGACTCCATCACGTGCCCGCTGCTGGGCTGCGCAGTACGTAGACGATTCAGAAACATCCGGGTATTCGTAAGATGGGCTGAAATGTCTTTCAACTGGTTAAATACTAGGGTTAAAAACCATGTTATCCTATCCGTTGTTCCGTCTACACAGCTAATGATAGGTCTAACCTCAAACAATGATGGATCGGTAGAGGCTAGATCATAGATGGATACTAACTTATGAGGTTTTATAAGTAAGTACAAGACGGGACATGTTGGTAAGTCATCTCCGTGTTATGCGATTTACTCAAAAGGTCTTCGAATTTTCACCGCAAAGTTACTTTTGCATTAGACCTAATAGAGTTGCAAATCAACACTGTTCTCCTCCAGAGGTGGCCCTCAAGTACTGAGCACAAAAGTTTTCCTTCGTCTCGCACTTCTTCCTTTTGGCGAACACCTGGTTCGTAGACAGGTGCGTAGTATTCGCAACTCGATGTCCAGTACTCGGTGACTGTCCTCTGGTAGTCCGCATACATCGTGTAGTCGCCTTCACTTGATGAGGTACGGGACGACTCAATATTTTAGACAGCGCCGGAGAAAGTGTATTGACTGTGAGCTAAGACGATCTTTTGTCTAATGTAGGTTAACTAAGCAATAATGGATTAGATTAAGCGCTTCACGCAGTATTACTTCAGTAAATCGACTTTTACTTAACTTGAATGACTAGTCAATTTCTTTTCAGACTGCTTACACGAAGTTATTACGAAACCTTTATTTGGCTAACCTTTCAGCGCATCAGTTTCTTCTGAACGTGATGATTCTAGTCGATGGCCGACAGCCTCTCGTCCTTCTCCGTAGATCTTCGTAATGGCCTCGGTCGCAGAGAGCTCTCTGGAAAAGTTTTCTATCTATCTAAAAAATAGTATTTGATGTCCATACCATGGCCGTCTCGCAGTGAAAAACCAGTTACCGCAATGTAACCTTTATAATCTATTCGGTCAATTACGTTCAGTGTCTCAGGTACAATAGCGGTTCAGGTTTAACTTTAGTCGCACAGCAACGATAGCTTATCCGGAAGAGGACGGGTAGCAGTAGAACAGTTCACTGCTATCCAATGTAAGCCAGCAATCCACTCCTCACAACATCATTACCAGTCATCCCCAATCACCTCAACTTATTCTCATTCATTCTTATTCATTTTCTTAAAAATACATTGATTTTCCACATTTTCACCTTTTGCTTTTAACTGTGTTACTATTAGCTGCAAATGTCCGAATAGTTTCCGTTATCGCGCACCGTGGTGGAACGAAGCTGGCATTCAGCAGATTATTGTATCTTGCAGACATTGCCATTTTGGACCTTGACTTAAGCAATGGTGGCACCCATCGATGGTCGAACTTCACGTTGCGGACGTAGCGTTATCCACGACCAGCCGACTGACTATGCTCCATAGATGACTCATTATTCGTTGTCCATAGCATCGTCAATGCTCGTAAAACTTGCTGTCCTCATCGATCATGGTAAAGTGTACCTCACCGCTATAATGTTGGTATATCCCTATTCGCCCCAGCATGCTGTCTCCCTCTGCGCCCCCAGCATACTGCTTCCCTCAGGCGCCGCACTGGCCGCGGATAGTTCTAGCGCGGCATCGCTCACGGCTAACCAGCAGTTACTTGTATGTAGTTATTCATTGTTATTGGTATTATTGTATTAATGATGTAGCAATATTCAAATGCTATTATCTCGTTGTTAGCCTCGTTTCACTACTAGCCATAGCACCACAAAGCTTTGACTCGCGTGATTCTTTTACCACTACTTCTCTATCGTTGCTATTATGTTATAAATGTTGTATTTATGTATGTAAACGATTTAGTTACCCAATTGTGGAGCTGGTAGATCAATACAGCAACTAAAAGACCCGCGTGGCTAATATTCTACACGATCCGAAACGCTCCTCTTCGCCGCTAACTATTCGTTACCTAGTGCATTGGTCGCTCGAAAGGACCTAACAACAGCAAGTTTCGTAGTTCAACTTCACAGCTACCACTTTAACTTGGTATCGTTTTCTTGAGTTCAGAAATTTTTGTTTCGCGAAAATCTTTTTTTCCGCTTTAATTTACCATGACTAGCTCACTGGCCAGTTCTAACACGACGTATCACGCACTACACTAAAAAGCTTGAGACCATACTAACGCGTCTCAAACATGAGCAATTAGAAATGCTCAGCACGTCATCCGGTGATGGAGAGATAACAGAAACCTTCATATGTAACAGCATTTAGAGACTAAATGAAGGAAGTTCTCACCATCGAAGCAGCTATCGCAAAGCTAAACGAAGCACTAATCGAGTACGAAAGAAAAACTTCAGAGTGGGGCTAACACTAGAGAGCGATGATGGCAGCGAAATACATTGCAGCAAAGCAGAGGAAATAACGGAGGCAACAGAAGATTACTTAGTAAAACTCAAAAGTCGTATAAAAAGCTTTGAACTTGCTAATACTTCACCAACAAAACAAGACACCCCAACAAGGGTACAAACAGACATCCAAGCAGCCGAAGTTCTCTGAACTATAGCTGCAGGAACACGTCTCGAACTACCCACACTCCCAGTAACAACTTTCAGTGATAACATATGGGCATGGGATAATTTCTGAGAGTTATTCAAGGTGAACATATATTCCCAGAGCATATCAGAATTATACAAATTCAATTACTTTCTTAATTCGCCACAAGGGGAAGCACTCATGCGGTGAAGAAATTTCAACTCGCTAAGTAGAACTATGCTAAAGTAGTTGAATGACTCACTAAAAAGTGTGCAGACTCAGAAAAGCTCATAATAACACTCATGGAGAAACTTGACAATAGCCAGCTTCGTTCCACCACGGTGCGCGATAACGGAAACTATTCGGACATTTGCAGCTAATAGTAACACAGTTAAAAGCAAAAGGTGAAAATGTGGAAAATCAATGTATTTTTAAGAAAATGAATAAGAATGAATGAGAATAAGTTGAGGTGATTGAGGATGACTGGGAATGACATTGTGAGGAGTGGATTGCTGGCGTATATAGACCGCGGGAGCCGTGTGTGTATGCAACCGCGGCCGACCTGGATTGTTGATCCTGGACTGCAATAGACTGTAACAGTTCTACTGCTACCCCTTCTCCTTCGGATAAGCCATCGATGCTGTGCGACTAAAGTCAAACCTGAACCGCTATTGTACCTGAGACACTGAACGTCATTGACCGAATAGATTATAAAGGTTACATTGCGATAACTGGTTTTTGACTGCGAGACGGCCATGGTAGGGACATCAAATACTGTTGTTTAGATAGAGAACTTTTCCAGAGAGAAGTTCTCTATATCGGTTCCGCTGATGTACCTCTACGAAATGTTTCCAGCTTCACGCCACAGGTAATAGCTTTCCACTGTGGACAAAAAAGAGCTTTTCCAGACAGGTTTGGGACCAAGCTGTCCAATCCATGAGAGATAGGAGGCTTGTATGGACGAGGACGAGGTTGAAGCATTCACCTTGCATGCGTTATGGCGCTGCATCTATGGCCACTTGCTGCACCATAGTGTTGTCATTAGTGAACAAAACTTTCATTCTTCAGTACTGGATTTCAAAAATGCTTCTGTTCGATTTCTTCGCAGAGATATTTTTGAAGAAATACTTTGCTAAAACAATGCATTGAAGAAGGACCGTTAGGTGAAGTCATCGGCCTCACCGAACCTGTCAAGAAAATTGAGTGATAGAGGTTGAGGATGAAGTAATTACACTTTGTTGGTGTGTTGAATTTTAAGATTGTAAAAAATTCGTGCTTTCAGCATCTTAGGTTTTTTTTTAGAAGTTCTTCCTTTAGTATTCTAAGCACTTTTAACAATATTAAGTCACATAAGTCCAAGCACCAATGGGAATGCGGTATTTTGTTTCTCATCCCTTATTAAGCTGAATGCATCAGAATTGTAACAGCATGAGTGGGTCGAAGCGAAAATAAAACGAATAAACGAAGAAGAAAATTATGGCTCTTCAAACAACAACATTTATCTGCTGAATCCCTGGAACCGTCAGCTGATTGGAACATGAGAAATTCATTTCACGGATCGACGAATGGTGCTGAATGTTTGAGTGACACTGAAAAATATTTGTGTTTGTATCGATCTCTGCCATCAGCAATCACCCGTCAACGAGATTGATCTGGGGAGCGCAAATCGGCAATGAACCCAGTTAAGCTGAGGCCTTTAGTTATAATCACAATTTTATTCGTTTTATTTACTGCCTACTAATTTTAAGGGCAGGTTATAATGCAAAATATAACTACAACGATGCTGAGATATTTGCAAAACTCAGGACCGCAGGTGTATATGGTGGAAAACGAACGCGCTATTGTCCTTTCCGGGGAGTAACGCATTCACCACCACACCATGCGTGTCCTTCGTTTCGCCTGTCCCTCAGCTAGTTCTATCGATCTCTGCCATCAGCAATCACCCGTCAGCGAGAAAATATTCACATCCTTACACTAATGAGAACACATTTTCAACCTACGCTTTCTGAAAGGATTTCACTTTACTTACTAGTTTATTTAGCTTTCCAATTTTAATGGAATCAATTGAAATATTCACAAGAAGAATATACAGAGAGCCAGAGGAGAGTCGAAAGAAGCAGAAAGAAAGTGACAAAACGAGCAGGCAAGCCTAAGCGTAAAAAGGGAGTGAGAATGAGTAGTCTCTGGCTAAGCACTACAATATCTGTGCACTATGCTGGCGCTTTTGTGAAATTTATGCAGTGAAATGAACGACTGTGTTCACATTTGTTTATGAGAAGTAAAACCCATGACGTTCAAAACACTCATGTGATTTGAGGTCTTGAAAAACGTTAAAAATTTGCTAAAGAAATAGCACAGTTCGTTTTAGCCCTGATTTTTTGTCTACTATCCCACATGCAGTTCACCGCCACCTCTTCGTAACTCTCGAGTGTTAATGTACTAGGGAAGCAGAATAGAAGTTTATTCGAACTCCATCTCCTCATTCAGAATCAACTTAAAGTTGAGAAAAAGTGCTATATCTACATTAGCCACGGATCTCCCTCATAAGAGGGATCTCGAGCCGGTTAGTCGCGAGGCTACGTGGCGCGTCCCCAGGTGGCGGATAGGGGGTTAATCGCGGACCAAAAGCGACCTTTGCTTCCCTGAGACGCAGGTGGATCCAGGGGATGGACTCCCTGTTTCTGCTGCGCCGATTTGGCACATACTTTCTGTATTTGCTAGGCGTATTCATGCATGCGTGTGTGGGTGCGTTATTAGAAAACCCGACTTAGAATAAAGTTATTCCAATAGAATGCACACGAGGTATCTGTGGCCACTTTTTGGCCAGGGACAGTGAGAACAATGAATCTCATTAGAAAGGGGTGAGGCTGGCGTTACTTCTCGAGATATCGGAGTCTATTGCAGAGGTTGAAAACGACAAGGACGATACTAGTTGTGCATTCTGGAGCTTCTCGATGACGAACAGGTGAAGAGATGAACAATGACCACTCATTTTTGACGACCTAACCCATCATCGCATAAAATAAGTCAGAAGGTGAACGGAAACTTCTAAATTACTGAATAAATCAATTAAAAAAACCAGAAGTTGCAACTGTTTATTGAATTGGCAAATTTAGTGCAGCCGAATTTAAATGGAGTCTTAAAGAGATTATATGATTCAGAATTCATACAAACCTGAATGGCGCAAAATGCTTGGGCTGAAACAGCGGACACCTAGGAAGGAAGCGTTGAAGCACAATAAAGTTTCTCACCGAGTACGTTGCAAAATAATTTGAATGAGGAACGTCATCGAAAGCCCTCATTTTCTCCTATGTCAATCGGCCATCTGACGAAATATCGACACCTCAACTTGACAAAGTCGAGTAGTGTGTGTATATGTTTGCATGTGTATGTGGGCGGGTGTGTGTATACGCGTCTTCGTGTATGTGTTCATGTAAATGGGTGTAGACGTGCGTACTCGGTTTAAAAAAACATTAGAAGCTTTTCACTGACCTACAACATTCAAAGGAAACCCAGGAAACAAATTTATTTGAATCCTATAAATACGCGAGTGGAACGATAACAATGGGTAGGCTATTATAGTCATTCAAATGTCTCAACCGAGTCAAGATACCGAATCCGGGATAAATTTTAGAGACATTTGAGGTTATAAGCGGAACCAACATTATTGCTCCATTTTATTATCAGAGTTAACACGCACGTCAATCCCAGAGCTCCCTTGTACATGCCACTGTCGTCTGTCCGTCATCCACGGAAAACTTCGGATTTCGATGTGGGTTCGGATGGAGCCTGAGTTTCTGTTCTTTATAAAAACCTGTTTGAATGCTAGTCGAACTCATTTCTCCTGGAATCCTAGTACAGCTCTTTTAGAGCGTGAGTAAGTCTTCACAACCATTGTGGCTTAAAGGAGTAGTGGTTTGATTGTTTTGGGGTCGGATCGATCTAAAGACTTTCAATTTCGCAACATCTTTAACCAAATGTGTTCAATGTCATTGAAATTTTGGTTTACCATTTTCTCTGTTTGGTTATGGAGGTGTTTGGCCATGTAGATTGCAGTCAACGTGACCTTTCGAGGCTCTGAGGAAGGCGAAATCCGCCGAAACAGCTTGTACGTAAATAAAGAAATAAAATAACACCTCGTGTTTGCTAAACAGAAGTAAAAAGAATTACAAGGCTTTGTTAGGCATTAAACCACATTAATATTCTCATATTTTATAACCTAAGAAGTACCCTTGCAGTTTGCATGCAAACGCTACTGCTCGACGTTTTTCTCCGAACAAACTCGATTTGTCTGCGTACTGATCAGTTGAGAGAGTACGCACCGCAAATTTATGAACATTAATTTGAAAAGGTATTCATGACAATGAGAACTGCTGTGAATATAAGATATATCCATCGTAGAGGTGAACGGTGAACAAAGTTCAGGATAAAGATGAAGCCATTGAGCATTTTACCACTATTAGGGCACTGACTCGTTAAACATATGTGAGGGATAGAAGGGATAAAGCGCTCGACGTTGATCAAACTCTGAGGTATGCGCCATGCATCCTCCAAACAACCACTTAGCTATAATAATATGAAAAGTTTATGTTAGCCAGTTGCTATATAGCCCGTGTGTTGTCATGAGTTTGTTCCGTGTTTTCGGAAAAGGCTAAAAACTTGCCACATTAGAGGTTGATGTGAAATAACATTGCAGTAAAGCCATCAAGTTGGTATCATCCGTTCATAAACAATGATCTGCTCCTGAATAGAAGACGGAGGCAAGGTTGATCATCAGCATTCCGTGGGCAACTTATGCAAAAACATTGGAAAATTCAGTATCAACAACGACGTCGACGGAAAATCGTGTTTGTTTGAGAAGAAAATGCTTCTTTACTGTTGTCTTGAAATCAGATGATTCCAAGTTCCGCTATTACATTCCCTTATAAGTGAAAAGTGGAATGCGGCAATACAGATGAAGTAAAAAACACTAGGTAAACTTTTTTCAAATCACTTAAAAACAGCTCACAACAAAAAACAGTAGGAAATAACTAGAAACAATAGAAGGACTTCGTCGTTTTCTCTCTCAGCAATCGCGAGGTTGTTCCAGGCTCTGAAGAAGGCGATTCTGCCGAAACGTCAGCTATGATTCTGCTGTATTCTTCTATTCATTCTATTCTTCTGATTCTCGAGATTGCTGAGAGGGAAAACGATCCTGGGTACTATTAGAAGGACTTCGCACAAAACATCGTATAATAAAAAATCATAAAAGATATTGTACAAAGATAGAGATCATTTAGTTGACATAGACAATCTAGTAAAATGACTGGAGGATATTTTGTTTTCTTCCTCTGACTTCCTCGTAGACTAGTTGAAGAGCTTTGAACAAGTGGTTGTCTGCCCAGTAATTATATCCCACTTCTACTCGATTTTCCTCACTATTAAACCATTGAAATTTACAAGGCTTTTAGTAACTCCCACGTCCGACTTTCTATTAACCTCGGCATTGATGGAATAATTTTTTTTACTTCTCTTTAGCAAACACGCGGTATTATTTTATTTTTTTATTTACTTACAAGCTGACGTTTCGACGGATTTCGCCTTCTTCAGAGCCTAGAAAGGTTACGTTGACTGCAATCTACATGACCAAACACCTCCATAACCAAACAGAGAAAAGGCTAAACCAAAATTTCAATCACATTGAACACAGAGTCTTTGCACACTCACCGCTTTCTATGAGCCTTCCACTTAATATGTTATGTGGAGACCAACCGCGCAGTGGTCACATGGAAACGTAATGTGCCTGTCCCATCATAATAGCAGTCTTATTTACTGCCCAATATCACGCGTGATAATGAGGCATTCCTCCCTGCGGTTCATTTTCGGATTCTTGGAATTAATCCAGAATGCTTCGAGAATTTTACGCGCTTGTGTTCTCGATTCTTGCGCGAGGATCGTAACCTCTACTTCAAAATCTTCTCCTTTATGTCTCTGCGTCCTATGCGTGCCTAGTGGGGTATTCGGTTTACGTTTCCCTACTAGGTGTTCTTTTATACCGGTGCAGAGTGGTCTACCCGTTTCGCTAACGTATTCGTCTCCGCATACTTTACAAGAGATCAGATAGACTGTACCCGAACTCATGCAGTCACCGTCTCTACCATTGGGGCAAATTATGCAATTTTGTGTTGCACATAGACGGTCGTATAAGCGGTTACGAAATAGCTGGCGTCTTAGATTACTCGGTGGTATTTCAACTATCGTTACCGAGTTACCTAGGCCAACCCTTCTCAAACAGCGTTTTATAGCTGTACTTACTTCATTTGAAATAAAGGGTAAGATAAACGGAACCTTATTGCTGCTAGAGTTATCGCTGCAGGGCCTGTGATTTCCTCTACACCTATCCCGAGCCACAGTTTCGTAGCCATTAAAAATGGCTATTTGCCGCGCCAAGTTCCGCGAACGTAAATAAAGAAATAAAATAACACCTCGTGTTTGCTAAACAGAAGTAAAAAGAATTACAAGGCTTTGTTAGGCATTGAACCACATTAATATTCTCATATTTTATAACCTAAGAAGTACCCTTGCAGTTTGCATGCAAACGCTACTGCTCGACGTTTTTCTCCGAACAAACTCGATTTGTCTGCGTACTGATCAGTTGAGAGAGTACGCACCGCAAATTTATGAACATTAATTTGAAAAGGTATTCATGACAATGAGAACTGCTGTGAATATAAGATATATCCATCGTAGAGGTGAACGGTGAACAAAGTTCAGGATAAAGATGAAGCCATTGAGCATTTTACCACTATTAGGGCACTGACTCGTTAAACATATGTGAGGGATAGAAGGGATAAAGCGCTCGACGTTGATCAAACTCTGAGGTATGCGCCATGCATTCGGCCTCAGCATCGTTAGAGGTGAATGAACGCACATCTGGCTTGTTCAATTGCCTGGAGTGTCCTATCGATGTATCGAGGTAATGCTTCTATGCTCCCAGACAAGTTTAGTACCAATTTATCGTCCCCGGAGAGATGAAATGCTTGATGAGCCTAGCTTGCGGGCATCGAAGCAACGATAGATCCAGTAAGCACTGCAGTCAGGAAATCTCTGATGTCAATCACGCTACACGCTTCCGTCAAATACAAACAAGTTATTTTCTAGTTAAAAAACCAAGAGTAGAGCGTAGGAATGCAGCATTGCTCGTGAAGAGGAGTCGTTGGTTCAACAGCTCGCCATCGCAAGGCCACACCTTCCATTTGTTTCGGTCGGCGAGGTTAATAGTGCGGTAGTCTGAAGTTGCCCATCGTTTTTTATCATACTTTTCTGGTCCCTCGGGCCATGCTGCCTGGAAATTAGGTATTTCGAAGAGCGCTCAACTTAATGAGATTGTTACGATGAGATATGCTAACATATTAAAGATTGCGAACACCATGGGGCATTCCATTTGACCACCTCAGCGACTTGTTCGCTTTGTTCTCGAAAGAAAAACTGGCGGTATTTCGGTAGAATAGAATTTCGGGCGGTAGAATCGGCAGTATTTCTTTTTAATCAACCATTGAAAAATTGATAGATTCAACAGTTTTTGATTTGTATGGCCAATATTGCACATTCAGCGCAGTAGTCTAAATAGTTATTGCCAATTTGTTTAAAAAAAAAGCTGCAATTGAAACCATTCAACAAAAGTGGTTCCAGATTTTTTTTAGGAGTTCGTTGCTCGTGCAGTTCGTGTTTAACGAAAATTACTACTTGTAGCTATTTTTCTATGCTTGAAATTAGTTGTCATCGTAGGTGGAAATCGGAAAAGGGTGAAGATTGACTAGTCGTCAGCGTAAGGTAGTTGAGGAAATTGGTTTAAGCGGATCTCTACCAAATTGTTCGAAAATCAACAAAGAAGACCGAAAGGAAACAGACACAGTGATGACTTGCTACTAACATAGAATGCTCGAAAAAGACAGAAATGCCGGCGGCTCTTTTCTTCACGATCCCAATGACAGGCATAAAGTACAGAGTTATTCAGCCTGCAACTTGTTGCATATTGCAACTTTAGAGAATTACTTCTGGGTAGAACTGTGATGATTAATAGACATCTAGCAATAAACAATGCTGGTGATGAAAAGCCAACAACAACTTTCTGAACCAAAGTTGTACTCCTAAAAGACGGTCGCTTTTTGGGTAACAGAAGGCGAGAGGCTATGTCTCGACATAGAAGCAATACACAGTCAAGAGTTAATAAGAAAATAGCCAAAATTACTCGACGAACCGGGTTCATTCTGCATAAATACAATACTCGTCTTGCTGCTTCATGTGAGTGCTAGCACGAGTTGGTGTACAATGGTCTTCCTTGACTTTGCTCCTTAGTTCTGTTAGCAATGCATTCTTCTTCTTTTGAGTACAAATGAGAAACTACCTCTAAGGGAAGACATTCACCTATCGAGAAGCTCTCAAAAAAAGCTTTGTATCCGAATCCTTTCGGATCCGGAGCTCCATGCTTTTCTGTGGTTAGAATCTATAAGCACATCCTGCTGTAAATGAAGAGACTAAATTCGGAATGAAAAGGTTACAGCATCTTAAGCTTCCCATCACAGTGGAGGAACAAAGGTAAACTGATGAATAGTAAACAAATTTCATTTTAACTTTGAAACCGACTTTGCTTAAACCTCGGTGTGCTTAATCAATATGTATTCGTTCTTTGATGAGCTTACACGAGGTTGATAATAACATTTATTATCGGCTAACGTTTCGACGTCTTCGTCTTCATCAGAGCCGATGATCCGAGTCGATGGTCCACGCTTGTTATTCGTCTCGATGTGGCGGCTTCGCCTTCGTGGCGAGTCAGGTCTTCATCAGCGGTCCATCTCCTCGAATGAGGTCCACTCATTCAGTGATGTCCGGAAGAAAAACAAGTATTTATCAAGTCCGGAAGAAAAACAAATAGTTATCAACGGACATTATCATTATATCTACTATCAGCATCGTGTATA
Organism: Angiostrongylus cantonensis; assembly: GCA_009735665.1. Classification (NCBI taxonomy): domain Eukaryota; kingdom Metazoa; phylum Nematoda; class Chromadorea; order Rhabditida; family Metastrongylidae; genus Angiostrongylus; species Angiostrongylus cantonensis. The sequence continues at coordinate 984,227 of MQTX01000077.1, forward strand.
AAAGGGCACATCATATCTTACATCATCATTTTCCTACCCTTCATCTCAAATGATGTAAGCGCAGCTATAAAACACTGTTTATCTTATTTTTTGATGATAGACAATTTATTGGCCGTGTAAAAATATTGGTACATTGTATTGGTAGCAGACGTACCTAGGACGATAGAGCACAGGCTCGATACATCGCTAGGCCACCACGAGTCATTGTAAAGGCCAGATGTGCACTCGATCACATCAAACGATATTTGATGAAGTCGGATGCGTACGCATGCCTCAGAGATTGGTGAACGCTGAGAGCCTTATCCTTTTTTTATCCTTTTCTTTTTCCTTATTGTCACATATCAAAGGACGTTCTCCAAATCATGAATCGCATTAAAGTTATAGCTGAGGACAACAAATTTATCCGATCATGAAATGACAGCTCGTTAGAACCAGGAGCTCGCAATATCCTTTTCAAGGTCGAGCCTGGAGGGAATCAACGCCACAAATAGTAATACAAAGCCCCGAGTCGTAAGGTGGCTAAGACTCGCTTCGATCCACAGTAGTTAGCGAATACCGGTAGTGACTGACTGGAACCAAATAGCATTTGATTTTTGCGATTCCATCAAAAGATATCTTGCCAAGTCAACAACACTTTTTAAGAGCAACTTTGTTTTTATTCACACTCTTCAGTGCATTGTCAATAACTTGCTGTATTCATGAAGTAGCATGAGGTTGTTAGCAAAAACATATTGTGCCCGACCTTTCGGTATCTTCGCTTTTTCGGGATTGGCAGCGATTCAAGTCAGATGCTGTCGACAGCAGTTCTTTATTCTTGCGATATGGGCTGCCCTAGTGACACCGAATCAAGTCCACTAGTATGGGGTACTCCACGAATAAGCTCGTCCAACAAGTAACTTCGGTGAGCAGTGTCTTTTTAAATTTGCACTTTCAGGAAACGAGTGTTGTACGCGCTCGGCTCAATTCATTGTGGTTTCCAAGAAAGCGAATTCGCCGAAATATTAGCTAAAATTAAAAAAAAGTTACAGTACTTCAAAACCGACTTTCCTTGAATGTTGATATGACTAATCGGTACGTATTCTTTCACCGATGAGCTGACACGAGGTTGATAAATAATCTTTATTCAGCTAATGTCACGGCATCTTCGTTTTCATCAGGGCCGACAATCCGAGTCGACGGTCCACAGTTGTTCGTTTTCTCTATGTGGCGTCTTTGTATTGTTATCGAGTTGCATCTTCCTCAATAGAGCATCTCTCGAATGTAGCATTCTTACTTAGCGATGCTCTTTTATACGGAGCGCTGGTTGTTCATAATAGTGATTGTGCGATTTGCCTGAGCAGGTATGCTCCATTGAGGAAGATCAGACTCGATACAAAGACGAAGACTCCACATCGACAAGACGAATAACTGTGGACCAATCGACTCGAATCATTGAATCTGATGCAGGCGAAGGCGTCAAAATGTTAGTCGAATAAAGATTGTTTACTAGCCTCGTGTAATGCTTATGAACTTCGTGTAACCTTATCAAGGAGGAAATACGAGTCGTCACAATTTTGCGTTAGCTTATCAGTACAAAAAACATTAACTATTCTTCACTATTTTCACAGTTATACCATTCGTAACTGCTGTCATAACGAGATTGTCACTAACTGTGAAATGTTGACGACCATGGCGAAGTTCTAGAAGGCTTAGGCATACTCTAAACTCTAAGCAAACAAAGTCATACTCAGCACACAAACTTGCCAGTCAAGTGGAAATCACGCTGGGATTCGAAAAATCTCTCATTAAAAGCGAGTAATTCAAGCATTCAATTTTTCAAGCAGAGCATGAACCGTAATAACAGCAGAGATTATGAGAACCTTAAAAGACAACACTCAATAAAAAGACAGAGAATGCTTCAGTTGTGATAAGATCGTTTTCACATACTAAAAACGAACAAAACAGGGATTAACAGCATAGAATGAGTTGTTTTTTTTGGAAACAAGTAAAAAAGCTAAAGGATAAAGCTCTCGAATCAATCTCTGAGGGATGCGCCATGCATTCAACTTCACTAAGCATCGTTAAAGGTGAATGCAGGTTTCTATGCCGCCTTTTCCGGTGTTCTCACGAATGCTGCCCAGGTAGGGAGATGTAGTAGCGAATTAAGAACTGTCAAAATATCTGTACTTGGTTACAGAATGCTAAAATGCTTTTTTTCAACAAGTTTGCCATAAGGCTTCGAAGTTGCAATATACCTCCCTTTGATTTGAAATTTGAAGATAAAAACATGCAGTCTTTTGCTGTGATATTTGTCAAAATCAGGCTCTCTCTAAATTATCTTTAAAAAAACTCGGTATAAGTGTGATCCTGGGAGTTTAGCCGCTTTTGTAGTTTCTAATATTTCAGAGTCTGCCTCGACGACATAAATGACAGAAAAGGAAAAGGATGTGCGGAAACAAATCAAGCAGTTTTTCTTGTCCAAGTGGTTAGCTTCGTCAGAATCTGCTATGTTTTACATAATCGTGTTTTCTTAAATCGCATTATTTCATTCATACGTTGTGTTATATGAGCAGAGGAAACACTTAGAACAGTTGATAACTATTTAGAAAACTAGATAGCGTATTGATTCACCCTACGAATAGTAAGCGAATAGAGGAGTCTTCTTCTCTTGAAACTCTCAGTTCGCCTGCACGCTTAATCATATCAGACTCTCAGAAAGCTAACGAAGGTTCTGTGAAAAGCTAAGAAGTTTGATCTTTTTTACATAGGTATTGATTCCTAGGGCACTGCAAATTTAGGTGCTTTAGTTCTTGCATAGTCAGCGAGAACGAAGTCTGTTAACTGCTGTGAAAACATGAGGGCTTCAGAAAAAATCTGCTGCTGTTCTTTAGACCACAATATTTTGGCCAAATATATTTAAAATTTAAATGCTTAGTAAGAAATGTGCTTTCCATACAGTCATTTATAAAAGTTACGTAGTTTAGAAGAAGAAGTTAAGGGAGCGCTACAAGCGTAAAAATTGTGTAATAAGCGTAATAATAGCGTAATAAGAAGAAGAAGTGACGATTAATAAACGCATGGCTCTTGGTTTGACCCCACCATTTTCCAACTATGTCATTCCTCCACCGGTGGTCGACAAACTGGTGTCAGGCTTATTCTGGAAAAAGCTCTTAACAAGCGATAGAAACTGGCGATTACGTGTAATGAAGGTCTAAGAGCGTTCTATAAGCCCTTCCTAAGATTTTGAGAAAAACAGATTCGACAAGCATCCAAAAACCTTCTTGTGAAAGATAAAACCCTCAAGTGGGAGACGAACACACGAGCAAATCCAAAGAAATTCGTTTATAGTGGATGCAAGACAAGAAACCCAGTGTAAGAGATACTATGATTTGCGCAATGTGTGAACACTGGCGATATAACTTCAATGATGCTATTTGCAAAACTCCGGACTCCAGGTGTCTGCGATGGGAAACGAATGGGCTGTCATCCTTTAACCGGGGATTAACGCATTCACCACCACACCATGCGAATCCTTCCTTTCGCATGTCTCTCAGCTAGTTCTATCCACCTTTTTCTCCATCAAGAATCATCCGTCGGGATTGATCTAGGGAGCCCAAATCGGCAACGAAACCAGTTATGTTGAGGCTGGGAGACAGGCGAAACGAAAGACCCGCATGGTGTGGTGGTGAACACGTTACTCCCCGGAAAGGACAATAGCGCGTTCGTTCACCACCGCGGACACCTGCGGTCCGGAGTTTTGCAAATATCTCAGCATCATTGAAGTTATACTTCGCAGTATACTCTGCCGTTAAAAAAGAGTGGGCAGTAAATAATAAGTTAGAACTGGCGATTTAAGTAAAATAAAGAAAAATGGAATAAGTCACTCAATTTTGTAATGCCAAAAAATGTAGGGTAAAAGTGGTTAAAAGCAACAGCGAATACACACGGGCGGCTATTCTCATGTACGGAAAATTCCCAGGCGTTATTCGTGTACTGGTTGAGCAATAGTAAACTAAATTTGCAAAATTCGGCACCCGGAAGGGAACACTAGGGGGATCGCCTGATTGAAGCGCCTCGTGGGATTCGGGAAGTCACTGCATTTTCATATTTCCATAAAGTGAGCATACAAATGCTTCCTGCAGAACAAAAATTATTGAATGCCTTTGTTCACCGATGCATAGAAAAACCCAAATCTTCGTTTTTTCTTTTCAAAGGAGCTCCTAGAGCTCACTTATTCTGTACTCGATAAGCTAACAAAGTGAGCTCCATTTTATTTCTGTTGAAATCGTGGAGAATATGACTGAAGTTGTCAGTAAGGAAAGAGTTTGATTACCCTTCGGTCTCGCAAACTGAACATTAAACATCCATAGTATTAGATGAGTCGTTCAAAGTTCCAAAAGGTTTACAGAAAGTACTGAACGGTTGTTTTATTTATTAAAGAATACTCCTGACTATATTTCCGACACATTGAAGCATTACACACTTCAGTTGGGGCTCGGTAACAGAAGTGCTGTACGGTAGGACGGAATACGCGGTAACAAGAGGGGAACGTAGGTAAGATGGAAAGAGAGGCAGAATCAAGGCGATGGTAAAATTACCTACCGTTTAATCATAGTAACCACCACTCAAATCTTCAATTTCGCAGTATCCATCATTCACATCTTCAACATCGCGTATCTTCATAACATTACTCACAACAGAATAATGGAAAGAAATATAACACCTATTGGTTAAAAAAATATTGACAATATGAAAATCTTTACAGCCCACGCAATAGCAGAAGCTGTCTAGTAATAATCGAAGGCTGATAGTTTTCACATCGAACCAATGAACATGTTTTCGATTTGCTTCGTTTTTCAGGCTTAGAAAAAAATAGTGGTAAGAAGAGTGAACTGGCCAATTTGCAAGCTTGAAAGCTCAATTTTTCTTTCTGAAGTGATCAGTATCGATTGGAAATGAGAGATGGGGCCAGGCATAAAATAGCCCAATTGGGTGACAATTAGCGAACCACATTTCTAATTTTTATTAACACCCTAGATTACAACGTTACAAGTGATAGTTCTCTGTAATCTGCGACAGTAGGGCGCGTGTGGCGCAGTGGTTGGAGGCGCCACTGCGGCGCGCACGTGAAAATGCGCCCATGGCTCACCAAGTCTTCCATCCCTCCGGGGTCGGCAAATTGGTACCAGACTTGTCTGGGAGGATAGCAGCACTGGCTCGATACATCGGCCGGCCACCGCGAGTCATTGTAAAGGCCAGATATGCATTCAATCACCTCCAACGATGCTCAATGAAGTCGAATGCATGGCGCATCCCTCAGTGATTGATTGATCAACGCCGAGAGCTTTATCCTTTATCCTTTAATCTGCGACAGTACAAAGCAATACAATTTAAAGCAATCACAGATTTTGAGCAGACATACACAAAAACAGAAATGCCTTTGGATGGATACACGTAGACAAAAAATAATATAGCATAGTAGAATACAAAAAAATAGAATGAACAGTGGGGCAGACTTCTTTCCCTCACTAAATCTCCAGGAAATAGCAACATTGGTGTCGAACTAATCAATAATACGAGGTAGATGGCCTTTCGATCGATATCGAAGGTATTTGTGGAATTGAACGACCTGATCTTACAGTGGCAATAGGCGGAGATTGTGGCAACTCCTGAAAATACAAAATATTGAAAGAACAATTTCAGGCCGATTGAGGAGCCCATTCATCCAAATTTTTAAAAAAAAAAGTAACCTCGCTTAGATATTTTCTGATGACTACGACAGTAGCAGATTCATTTTTAAACAATGTCCGAGAATTCGAATGAATTTTCTACCAATTTTTGATATTACTTTTTCGAAACCGTTGTTACTAATATAAAAAAATATCTTATAAATGGTGTCGAAGTCAATCCTGTAACCGTGATATTTTACGATGACTCATTTGGACTCAATACACTGGATATTCCTAAGATGATTCTCATAGTGAATAGAACACTCACGTGATCGCGACTCCGAAGTTGTGGACGCAGTTGTGGGCGATCGCCAACTATACTGTGCGAAGGAAACTCCAATTGGCTACACGCACGTTCTGTGCTACTGCCCGCTCTACTATTCTGAGAGGAACGGTACACAAAGGTCTGAAATAGTTTTCTGGTTACTAATTTTCTGGTCAAAAGGGCGCGTGTGGAGCAGTGGTTGGAGACGCCACTTCAACGCGCACGTGGAATGCGCCCATGGCCCACCAAGCCTTCCATCCCTCCAGGGTCGTCAAATTGGTACCAGACTTGTCTGGGAGGATAGCAGCACTGACTCGATATATCGGCAGGCCACCGCGAGTCATTGTAAAGGCCGGATATGCATTCAATCACCTCCAACGATACTTAATGAAGTCGAATGCATAGCGCATGCCTCAGGGATTGATCAACACCGAAAGCTTTATCCTTTATCCTTTAGTTTTCTGGTCACTCTCTTCACTATTAGTAAGTCTTCACAGCTAAATCTTTGCAATATTTAAATTTTATTCATTGCCTGTCATTTTTTTTCAGTAGAGCGTGCTATGTGAAATACAACCATAATGATGTTGAGATATGAGCAAAATTCGCAAACCCAGGTGGGCTTTGAACACACGACGATCTACTTGGTACGTCCCGTTTTATCCACTGCATCATAGATGCCTTTGCTTTGCCCTCCTGTTGGCCACCTTCTTACCCTAGCGGTACAATCAGCACTCACCAGTCAACGAGAATGATCTGCAGTGTACTAATCGGCATAGAATCCAGTGAAACTGAAGCAACAGTCGAAATCACAATGACTAACTTTTTTCCACTGCCTATTAATTTTTTCATGGCAAGATATGGTGTGAAACATCCACAGCGACGCTCGACGCCTACCTGGGATTTGGAGTTTTGCCCACATAACAGCAAAATTGTAAACTTTCATAGTTAACAGAGCAAACATCAGAATTTTTTAACATTTGCAATTGTTTGGCAAGTTTCAATAACAATGACCACGTAAGTATCAAAAATTTTCAGGTTAAAGTTGCCTAAAGTGAAGTCGACAACTAGAGTAGCCGAATGGAACGGTTGAGTTTTAAACACGCATGGCTCTGAATAATGTGAACCGTACCGATTGGAATAAAAACCATCGGAGCAAACACATCTTTGGTAACAAAGTAAAAGTTTAGTGATTCCATCAACATAAATGTTCTTCTTCTAGAGATCATAAATCACTTTCCGTGAGTTTCAGTGTAGTCAGGAGCTCGCAGCTCGCTTTGGAGCAGTAAAGACACTGATGGCATTTCTCTGGTGGGGCACGATGGTCTCAGAAATATGATACTGGTGTCCCGTTTTATACTTACTTATTAAAACACATAAGTTAGTATCAGCTGCTGATCTTGCGTCTACCAATCCACTCTCCTACAAGGTTAGACCCATTATCAGTTGTGTAGACGGGCCAACCGATAGAATAACATGGTTTTTAGGCCAAATACTTACCCAACTGCTTAGCCATATTCCAGCTCACCTCACGAACACCCAAATGCTCCTAGAATGTCTACGTAACGCGTCTCCTAACAACGCGTACGTGATGGAGTCTTTCGATGTTTCCGCGCTCTACACCAACGTATCGAATGACTCCGCAATGCAAGCCATCCACGAACTTCTTGTTGAACATGAAAAAAGAATACACATGCATGGCTTGTCTATTCAGCAGCTAATGGCTCTCTTAAAAGAGTGCCTAAACTGCACGATCTTCAGATGGTCTGGGAAATATTACGCACAAATGAGAGGGCTGGCAATGGGACAGCGGTTGGCACCAACTCTCGCCATTGCGTTCATGTCTAGAATAGAAGCCCCGGTTATCGACCTCCGGCCACTACTCTACTGCAGATATATAGACGATTGTTTTGTTGTTTTCTCCACACAGGAGGTGATGGACAAATGCTTTGAATTATTGAACAAGCAGTCAGAGTACATCAAGTTCACCCGGGAGAAACCGAAGGACGACTGGCTCCCGTTTTTAAACGTTTAAATTAACTTGTCAGGTAGCGGCTACATGACTAAGTGGTACCGAAAACCAAGTAACAAAAACATTCTGGTTCACTCCTTTTCTTGTCACCCTTTGCACTCAAAGAGGGCGCTTGTGAGAAATATGTTTCGAACAGCTACCTCTGTGTGCACAACCAGGGAACAAAAGGAAGAATCACGCGACTTGGCTCGGCAAATAGCCATCTCCAATGGCTACGAAGTAGTTACCGCAGGCGATAAGTTCAGAAGGAGAGCGACAAGCCGAAACGAAACACTTGGCCAAGAGAAAGTCCCGTTTATGTTGCCCTTTATTAGCGATGAAGTAAGCATAGCTATAAAACGATGCCTGAAAAGGGCAGGTCTAGAGGAATCGGTAGAAATAATTGAAATACCACCGAATACTCTTCGTCGTCAATTAGTTCGTAACCGCTTGTATGACCGTCTATGTGAAACAGCCAACTGCGTAATTTGCCCTTCCGGCAGGGACGGTGATTGCATGAGTTCAGGTACGATATACCTGATCTCTTGCAAGGATTGCGGAGATGAATATATTGGCGAAACGGACAGACCCTTGTGTATCCGTATAAAAGAACACCTAGATGGCAAACGAAAAGTAAGACAAAGTACCCCACTAGGCACGCACAGGATACAAAAGCATAGCGGAAACGATTTTGAAGTTAAAGTCAATATCCTCGCACAGGAAACTAAGACACCAACGCGCAAACTCTTAGAGGCTTTTTGGATAAATGCCAAAAATCCGGCAATGAATAGCAGGGAGGAATGCCCAGAGGTTACACGCGACCTGGCTCCGTATCTTTGGATCAATTTCTGATGTGGGGTGGCGCAGTCATCAACCATATGCGACTATAATCAGCTGTTCTAATCTTCCTCATTGGAAGTCATGTAAAAAAAGTGGTGAGTTTTTCGAGAAGCTGTTGATCATGTAATTGCCATAAAGTTTTTCGTCTTACTGTAAGTGTTATTGAAGTGTTTGGCGTAATAAATTGTATATCAGCATACCCTTCCAGGCTCTGAAGAAGGCGATACTGCCGAAACGTCAGCTACTGTTGTATTGTATTGTATTGTGTGTTTTTCTATGGAAGTAAATGTATGCTGTATAACAACCTCGCGATTGCGGAACAAGAAAACTACGCACTAGTGTGATTAGCACTTGTGTTAATTTTCTAATTTCGTATTTTGATTATGCTTCAGTAAATGGTCAAAGGTCTTGAATTAGAAGAACATCACAGAAAGTTCATCTAGGTAAAGCCTATTAGAGGTTTTTTAACCTCCACTCCTCAATTAAAATGTTCTCCTGTTACAGAAAAGTTATACATACTTGTAAATAAAGTAAGAAGGAGTCTTATACTACACTGCATAAATATAAATACTTTAATCGGGATGATCAACTACCGTTACGTCATCAAATCGCAATTATTGCTTCACTTCGACTTAAATCTCATTTCACTAACTGCTTCAGTGAAATCAGTATATCTTTAGGATTCGTATGAGTATCGGCACAAATTCCATTACAGTGGCGTTTTGCCAATTCCACATGGCGATCGTCGGCCATATTTTTTTTTTCAATAGGATTTAACTCTTTAAGATTCCGTTTATTTCAGAACTCCTAGCTGAGCTTTCTAGTTGAAAAATGGAACCACACTGCTTCAGTGATTTTCCTCGAAATCAATTAATGACCGTGTTCAGCAGATGACGGGTAGCATAGAGGCGTGACAGCATTATCAAAAGCTTGCCGTGCTTGCTCGATCGCCTCCCCGGGCTTCTCATCTTCCCAGGGTCGGGAGATTTCTATCGGACTTGCCTGGGTTTAAGTCTTTCCATCAAATCCGCTCAGGAACGGCTGAGCACAGTTATCGTAGATCTCGAGAAAGAATAGGCTCGTGTATCATTCAACAACTTTCATGAAGAATGAAACAATCCTCAAAAAACAGCCGAACTCGCACATGAAAAGTCCAAATACCTCTGTGGACGATGGATAGGAGGAAACGAAAGAAATGCATGAAGTCATGGGCGGGATACGAATGATGTAAAGATTTATTCATATGTGACCAAATATGAATAAAAAAAGACTGTATTCAGCAGGCTAGTGAGGAAGAATAATCTGAAGCCACGCTGACACCATAAAAGTGGAAGACCACTTTTCCATTGCAAACTTAGAGCAAAAAAAGGATAAAGCGTTTAGGGTTGACATACCTGAGATACGTCCCATTCATTGAACTCAATAACATGATAGGTGACTATAATAGAGGCGAGTTTGTTTAGTTCAGCTCGTTGGTTAGAACCGACGACTCAATTATGTACTTTCACAGCTAATTTTTAAAAAATATGTTAATAGGAATATCCAAATTTCAATTTTACCGTTATGCTGCTAGGTTGGTAAAATATTTTTCTTTCAAGTTAACAGAAGCACATCACAACGCGTTTCCACGTCGCCACCATTTGCAGTTAGACGCCTTTTGAATCGGAAGTAGATTTTCTATCTCATGTTTACATTTCTTTCAAGGTAGAATCAATCTTCTATGGCTCTTTTATTCGAATTTGACTCGGATTTAAAATTTGAATTACGGATGATCTTATTGTGATAAGAACCCCTCCACGCTGAGCAGCGCATTATTTCTAGCAAAGGGGGAGGAGGGAACACCGTCAATCGCCATAATCCATCATCGGTAATAAGTATCTATTTGAAAACAAATTATACGTGATCTTTTTTGCTTAAAAAAACCAAATTTGCAGAAATAAAGGAAGGGGAACTCACACAAACTCCGAAGAGAGCAATGACTACAGCAACTGCGAACACCATGACGATAGAGAAAAGCACTAAAATCCAGAACAGTTACTGAAAATTCGGTCGACTTTAGGTTCTACGGAAATTATCACAGCAAAAGCGGTAATGATGTTCGAAATGAAGTAACAGTCTACCTATCTTTTAGGAGAATTCGTATAACTTAAGCCCAGTGCATACCTTTTTACCAGTAAACAGTTCTCGTTAAAGAAAACGACAAGATAAAAAAATTACAATCTAGGGTTTTTAGGTTTTTAATCTAAGGGTTTTGGTGCTGAGAGTACTTACACTGAACTCCATTTCCTTACCTTTCTCGCAAATTTAAAGACATCCATTTTTGTTCCTCCAGAGCAATTTAACGGTTCCACAAAAAGTGCTTTTCCTAACAGTTTAAGTGGAAAAGCCAATACTTTGGTTTTCTTTTCTATTAATGCGTACAGATGAAGGAATCAGCAGATAAATCACCAACCCCAAAAAACGGCACCGGGATCGTTGGATGAGTAGACGTCAGCTACTTGGTGAGAAAACAATGTGTGCGGTTCGGCTCGGTATGAATATCCGATCAGATCAATTTCCAATCCTGACGTAACCTAAAAGATAACCTATTGATCGAAAAATAACCAGAAATCATTGGCACAAAGATGCGTCATATATGACGTACGCGTTTCTTGTAAAACTAACCGAGATGTCTCATGCATGGCTTGCTTTTTTTCAGCAGTTTATTTACCCAAGTACGGATTTTTGCTGATCTTTTACTTTTTTTTTTCTAATCACTCGATGTTTATCCCCACAATGATTTTGTGACGTGACGACTGTGTCAAAAAAAACCTTCATAACTTGCATAGAAATGTACAAAAACTGTTTGTGAACGAGTTCAGTGGTCAGTAAATTGAACGGTTAGAGGATAACTAAAGCTCTTGGAGTTAATCTCTGAGCAATGCGCCACGCATTCAAATACATCAACTATCGATAGAGGTAACTGAACTCATAGTTAGCCTATAAAATGACTTGTGGTAGCCTACTGATGCGTCAAATCAGTGTCGACGTACTACTAGACAAGTCCCACACCAGTTGACCGATCCAAAAGAGCTAGAAGGCTTCGTGAACTCGGGACGTGGAATCAAGAAAAACATGGTATTGGGGATCACCTTTAGCCACTGCGTTACACACGCCCCATTTGGCTAGTTACCGAAACTTATCCCATTTTCAACCACTAGAAAGTATCGCATTTATCAGATAGAACGTGTGGGTGTAAAAATTACCAAAATATTAAATTACCAAGAATAGATACCATATAAGCTCTAGAACTCAAAATGCAGAAAAAAATGTTTGTGTTGTGACTTTTACTAACACCTAATAAATAGTATATATATATCATTCATTAACTGAAATAAACATGGTTTCTATATTGTGCCACAGGCTCAACACGTTTTCCATCCTTTCGGAGTCGGCAAATTGGTGCCACACCTGTGTCGCATAAGAGCACCACTGGCTCGATACACCGGCAGACCACCGCGATTATATGGGCCAGATACGCACTCAGTTGCCTCTAATGATGCTTGATGAAGTCCAATGCATAGCGCATCCCGCAGACATTGATCAACGCCGAGAGCCTTATCCTTTATTTATAACAAGCACACCTCAGAATGACAGCACAAATTATTTTCTACAATCTACTCATGTTCACACGAAGTCCTCTATTTGTCGAAAAACTACTATCTACTATCAAGAACAAGCAAGCTCATAACCGACACAGAAATATGTGTTGCCCATATCATTCGCCTCACAAAACTAGGCATCGGCACCAACAGGCTAAGTAACCACCACTAACCTTGTCCCGTCGATAGTCTGGTGACTTCAGTAAATCTTAGTTAATGCCAGTAAATCTGTCATTTCTCCTTGTCGCGTAAGCAGTCGTGCGTAAGAGTAGCGCCCCCATATCTTCCTTCCAGGCTTTTTTGTGAAGAACTCTGACCACCGAATCGGTGGTCTTCTTGCAGTACGTACATTTGACATCTCGAGAAATTCGATCATTAACTGTTCATTTCTACCGTTTGTTCTTCAGATGTATCACGCATACAGTCTACATGATTTTCGACATTTTGGAGTACAGAACAGCTCCTACTCTACTACATCACAACGTTGTAATACAGCCTTTCCCGCTGCGAATTCTAAAACGCTGATTGATCTTTCTTCCTGCTTACTCAGCGACCAGCCTTCTGAGGCATACGTTAAGGCAGGAGGAATCATGGGGTCAAAAGGTGCGCTTGGAGGAGAAGCTTCTTCATTTTCCTTCCCGCACCCTAGATGCTTTTGAAAGCTCTCCAAGTAGCCAGTCCGCTTCCTCCTGGTCAATTCTGGGGCAAAATCGTCCATCATGCAGATATATTCATTCAGGTCAGCGTCTGTGGGAAAAACGAAATCAGTCCTGTTTACATAAACGTCGTTTTTGTGAGATTTTGTCCAAGAGCAATCTCTCCACATGCTTTATTAAGGTCGGTAAGCACTCGTTTCGCTTGGCAAATTTTTGGGGTTATAGGAACGGGTTAAACGCGAACCAAAAGCGACCTTTGCTTTTCTGAGACGCAGGTGGATCCAGGGGATGGACTCCTTGTTTCTGCTGCGCCGATTTGGCACATACTTTCTGTAATTGCTAGGCGTATTCATGCATGCGTGTGTGGGTGCGTTCTCGCTTTATGCGGATTGTATTGTACGAGTCAACTCGGCTAAAAGCCTGCAATCAAGTGACAGGGAAGTATATGGAAGGCGGTTAGAAGTCGCCTCCAACAAATAAGCTCCATGTCCACTCTGGGAGAGCCTGGCAAGCTATCCGTGAGTATAACCACCCCCACGTTTAGAGTCCAGCAAGCTATACGTGGGAAGCCGACTAATGAGTTGAATAAGCCCTAGTTTGTGGTGGTTCTGGAACTTCGGTTTTTGAATTAACCGGCTCTTTCTCCTTTCCTTGAGAAATTAAATTTTGCGCGAAGGAGAGGGTGGTCTGATCCCGTGTAAAATTTTGGGACAACAGCGACATCGGTTAGGCAAAACTTCCTCTTTACTATGATGTGGTCTATTTCGTTATGGTACTCTCCATTGTGATATTCCCACGTCCATCGTTGATGGTGAGGCTTCTAGAATTGCGAGTGACCATGGATGGTATTGGTCGCCATGATAAACTCAGAGAGCCGGTCACCCTGTTCGTTCCATTCTAATCCGTGGGTCCCAATGTGACATTCCTCAGACGATCTTCTTGGTCCGATCTTGGCATTGAAATCTCCAAAGATGACCTTGAAGAATGTGTGGTCTTCTCTGTAGAACCTCTCCAAGTCCATGTAGAACGCTTCTCGGCCAGGCCGATGACGTCGTACCTTATCATTCTTGCTTGCATGAGCAAGTGCTCTATCGAGGACTCGGATACAAGTGTACGTGCGTTGTAGGTACAGATCGTCACCATAGTTCTTGATCCAGGCAGCTTCCATTGGCCCTGAAATTTTAGCAGCTCTCCGTACTCGTCCCACCCAATGTTTCGATGTTGCGAGCTCTTTCGGGGTCAGGGGAATGAGGTCCGTTTTTTTTTCACTGTGTTTAGCACTTTGATGCCCACGTATTGCTTTCTGGGTTCTAAACGTGTGGGCTGGGTGTACTCTGGGGTACCTTACCAGGCTCTCCCAGAGTGGAGATTAAGCTCATTTGTTGGAGGCGACTCCTAACCGCCTCCCACATACTTCCCTATCACTTGATTACAGGCTTTTGGCCGAGTTGACTCGTAGAATACAATCCGCATAAAGCGAGAACGCACCCACACACGCATGCATGAATACGCCTAGCAATTACAGAAAGTATGTGCCAAATCGGCGCATCAGAAACAGGGAGTCCATTCCCTGGATCCACCTGCGTCTCAGGAAAGCAAAGGTCGCTTTTGGTCCGCGATTTACCCCCTATCCGCCACCTGGGGACGCTCCACGTAGCCTTGCGACTAACCGGCTCGAGATCCTTCATATGAGGGAGATCCGTGGAATGGAGAGTACCATAACGAAATAGTCCATATGATAGTAGTCCAGTCCATAGTGATAGTCCATATGAAAGTTTGCCTTACCGATGTCGCTGTTGTCCTAGAATTCTACACGGGATCAGACCACCGTCTGCTCGGTGCAAGGTTCTTTTTTTCGCGGAAAGGAAAAAAACTGCTAAATTCAGAAACCGAAGTCCCAAAACCACCTCAAACTGGGCCTTCTTCAACTCATTGGTCGACTGTTGAGATGCCGTTGTCGATAATATGAACGAGGAATACGATCGACTCATTGAACATCTTCATGTTAGCGCTGTGAAAGCTGAGAGTCCGAAAGTCACCAACAGACGTCTGTTTCCAGAAACTCTAGAGCTGATACACCAGCGTGGTATCGAACGAGCTGCAGGCAACCGCCAACTAACGTCCGAACTTGCGAAACAGTGTAGACAGGCAATAAAAAAAGATCTTAAAGAGAGAAGAGCAGCCGTATTGGTCGAAGCTGCAGAGGCTGGGAAAAGCATTCGCAAAGTCCATCGAAGCTTCGCAAATTACAAGCCCATGATGATTTCACCTCAACGCCCAGACGGAACGATGACATCTTCCAGAAAGGCAACGGAGAAAATCATCCACGAATTCTACTTAGATCTCTTCGATAGCCACGTCCATCTCCCGTCATTTAAAATAAAAGAGGATGGATATGTTGTACCACCGTTTCTTCCTTGCGAAATCCGACATGCGAGCGGCTTGGGGAGCTTTCAAGAGCATCGAGGATGTAGTGAAGAGGACAAAGAACACCCGACTCCGTGCCCACCTTTTCGACTCAACGGTTCTTCCTGCCCTAACGTATGCGTCAGAAACCTGGTCGCTACGTAAGCAGGATGAAAGATCACTCAACGTTATCGAACGCGCATTCGAAAGGACGATGCTAGGAGTATTCCGTTTCACCCAAATAAGGGATGGGATCCGAAGCTCCGATCTACGTCGACGATCGAAAATCAAAGATGCCGTTCTGCTCCCGCTCGAGTCGCTCGACGATCAACGGGACTACAGGTGATACAGGTGATTAACTCTCTATCCGCCACCTGGAGAAGCGTCACGTAGCTTCGCGACTAACCGGCTCGAGATCCTTCTATGAGAGAGATTGGTGGAGTTTAACAATAGCGTATACATATTCTTTGTTTGATGAGCTTACACGAGGTTGATAATAAC
>MQTX01000077.1:1008504-1063393 GCA_009735665.1 Angiostrongylus cantonensis
ATTGATTAAGCACACCGAGGTTCAAGGAAGGTCGGTTTCGAAGTAAATAGCGTATACATTTTGTAGGATAGGGATTCGCCGTGGGCATAGTATATGAATTCGTATAATAACATCTGCATTACTTGTTTAGTTTCAATAATATAAGAAAACCAATTACACATTTTATTTTCCCAAGAGAAAATTCCACGGGAACCGTGTGCGAAATTTGTTAACGCCATAAAAATTGGACGAGAGAAAAACATGATTAGGATGGAGTGCTCCACCAGGTGTAATTGAAAACGGATTTTTTGAATCAGGATCAAAGCAGTCATTGGGCACTAAACCTCTTCAATACACCTTGGAAAATTAGCCTATGCAATGCTCGCCTTTCATGATTATCAAACCATCGTCATCTAAGAGAAAGATCAACTGTTAATATCAAGACATCCGTTATATCCATACACCTAACTCAAAAAAAAAACTTTCAATAGATAAGGGTTCACGCACATTTATTTTAATACAAAAAATGGTAGGAATAGTGGATCGCAAGCACGGATTATAATATACATTTCGCATTTCACATGATAATAAAGGATAAAGGATAAAGCTCTCGGCGTTGATCAATCCCTGAGGAATGCGCCATGCATTCGACTTCATTAAGCATCGTTGGAGGTGATTGAATGCATATCTGGCCTTTACAATGACTCGCGGTGGCCGGCCGATGTATCGAGCCAGTGCTGCTATCCTCCCAGACAAGTCTGGTACCAATTTGCCGACCCTGGAGGGATGGAAGGCTTGGTGGGCCATGGGCGCATTTCACGTGCGCGCCGCAGTGGCGCCTCCAACAACACGCGCCCTTATTTCACATGATAGCTCATTCAATACCGATATTTGGCCAGCTCCGTGAAAAGCTAGTGCTCTTCGCTTAACAATTTGTAAAAAAAAAACTTTGCTAGAACGAGTTTTCCATCTCACATAACGCATAAACGACAATGAAAGATAAAGCTCTTGTCGTTGATCAATCGCTTAAGGATACGCCATGCATTCGACTTCATTAAGTATCTTTGAAGGTGAATGAATGCATATTTTGCGTTTACACGCGGTGGCCTAGCGATATATCGAGCCAGTGCTGCTATTCTCCTAGACAAGTCTGGTATCAATTTTTCGAACCCAGAGGGATGGAAGGCTTGGTGAGCCACGGGCGGGGGAAACTATTCCATGTGTGTGTGTGTGTGTGTTTGTGTTGCAGCGGGCCTCCGACCACTGCGCCACATGCGCCCATCACACAGCGTATAGCGGGAAAAATAGGTACAACCGCAAGTGGTTGCAGACACACAAAAAAAAAATTGTTTCATATGCGTTAAAAAGTAACGTACTGCTTCGGAGACGTTTTTTGCGACGGCGCTTGCATGTGGATGTTTTACGGTGAATCGAGCCGTGTTATCATGCATGATAATGACATCATCAATGGACGATGCCGGCAATGTGAAGTGCTCGGACAGAAACTCACTCAAAGCACTGAAAAATGACGAATGTGTTATTTTCTTTCACCAACGAGTCAAAAAAAAATGATGGAGCAGTGTGATATAGCTAAAACTTTGCTAAAATAGAAAAAAATTGCTATAAAATTTTGCTTGAATAGTGCCAAAAAATGTTTCCGACTTTCAAATGCTTCATGTAGCTGCTTGTTGAAAAATTCGTACTATCATATGAAAACGTGTCATGTCATACCAAAAAATCATATGAGAAGAAAACTGTAACTCCCACGTCCGACTTTCTATTAACCTCGACACTGATGGAATAATTCTTTTTACTTCTGTTTAGTAACGACGAGGTGTTATTTTATTTATTTACGTGAAAGCGGTTCTGAGGGAGGCGAAATCCGCCGAAACGTCAACTTGTAAGTAAATAAATAAAATAACACCTCTTTACTAAACAGAAGTAAAAAAAACCGTAACTGTTGAAAATTTTCAATTCTCAGCTTTTGTTTACTTTCTATTAGTATCCAGAAAATGGAAGTTAAACATTGTGATTTCTATTGCAGTTTCATCTGAACTCGATACAATGCGGGTTTCTGCCTTGCGGATCATTCTCGTTGACGAGTGATTGCTGATAGCACCTTCACGGTAAAAAAAAAAACTGATTGAGAAAAAGACAAATCAAGGCCCTCGGTGTTGCAGTGGATAACACCTGAGCCTCCGGAAGGGGTAATTCGAGCGTACGAAGCTCATCTGCAATTCCGAGTCGTATCTCAGTATCACTGTGGTTGTTTTTCTATTTTTTTTAAATTTCACAGGACTCATCCTCACATCTATGGCGTAGATCGCGGCTCTTGTTGCATGGGATTCGTTTGTTCGTATCTGACATCGACGAAGCTCATCTAACGTTTAACGTGTGGATTCGCCTGCTGTTTGAGGATTGTTGACTCCTTCATAAACGTCGTTGGATGCTGTGAGAGTGGGTACTTACTTAAGTCCTCGGATGGCTGTGCTACGGCATTTCTGCGTGGATTTAAGAAACTGTGTTGGGTGCAAACAAGCATAGTACTAATTTGTCTACCCCGGAGGGATTAGGGGCCTAGCGACCCAAGTACGGAATCGCAGTATGATTGTGCCTGTGATGAACGGTAACAATACCATTGCGCTACGTGCCGCCTCTTCCCAAAATTGAACAAATTTCGAAATAATCAATTTAATCGACGAGATAAGAAGAGTATTGTGGTACTTTGTCATGTAATCCATCAGGAAGTAAGGTTCTGGTTCGATTCCATCCCGAACGCTCTTCTCCAATCTTCGTGGGAACGCCTTAATTCGGCTGTGTCCAAGATTGAAAGAGGAATCAACTCGACCTTAATTCTAGGACATTTAGAAATAAGATGAAATCCTCAAGTAGCCAAAAAAACAACACGCGAAATGTTCAGCGACCTTTATGGAAGATGCATGTGAGGAAAACGAATCGAATGTAAGAGTTGCTGCGATCCGCACTGTGAATGTAACGACGGGTCATGTCAAAAATAAAAATAGCTAGATAATTTCTGAGTGTTCCTAAAGTCTATTAAACCTAAGAGTCTAATTTATTCGCGAAGAAATTTAATTGATAAGTTAACAACAACTGACCAAAATTCGTTTTAAAGAGAGGAGGGCAGACAAAAATTGAAAGGATTATCAATGCTTGATAATGTGATAATAATTAAAGTATATTAGAATATAATGGAGGAATATTGGAAAATGAAGAGATTGTCTGGCCTGATTGAACGAGTAACGATCAGCCCAAACTTTAAGAAAAAAAAATCAAAAATGCATGAAAAAAGAAGAAACAGTGGGTGCGACCACCAATACTTCAATTTACAGACGCCAACCATTGAACGTCTCAACAAGGTCTAATCTTTCCTATTGTTCCAGAAAAAAAATATATGTTAGAATTTGGATGGTTTGAGGAAAATTATGACTCGGACGGAAATGACCACCAATGATGATGTCGTTTCAACACGAAAAATGAATACGAAATTAAGATGAAATGTTAACATAAACGAACATTTGCGCTCTTTTCCGTTCGGATACTGGAATTTGTGGACCTGTCAGAGAAAAACCCAATTCGTAGGTTTCCATAGTGTTTTCAATTTTATCCAGATGCGACGGTAGCGATTCATCAGTGACATCTGAATCATCGAAAACATGAATTATTCGAGGTGTATAGTGTGAAACAGATTTTATAATCTCAAATCACAGAAATGCCGCCTGTCATCAAACTAAGATAAAACTGCTATTACGAGCCCACTGTGATGTCAAAGAAGGTTCTCCTTAACATCTAGCTCGATTATTGCAAAATGAGAAGCAACGTGAGAATACTGCTGTTAAGTACGTAGAATTTCTTCTTGAATTAACTGCTCATCTCTCTAAGCTGATGTGCTAGAAATAAACGCACGTTTACACAGAAAGTTTCACAATGTTCCTTTGCTTGGAAATTTTTCATGTCACCCTCACCATCACCACTACAGCTGGACGATTTTCAGATTTTGAGTGATAGACGAAGAATAGAAAAACCAAGAAGCGACCACTGGGCATGGATCTAGCCAAACATCCAGAGTGTAAGTAGGAGTAGGGATGAACTCATGTCACGGTTTCTTTTCGTTATATCCTTGTCGAGCACATTCCACAATAATTCAATTCTTCACAACAATCATTTCGAATTATTACTCAGACACCTCTCAAAAAAAGTTTACGCCCACTTTTCTTATTCTTCTGTGTCGTAAGAATTTTTTGTTTGAAAGTGCAAAAAAAAAAATTCAAAACCTGACTCACTTTTCGAAACGCAACAAACTCCAACTTTTTCGCCACGCATCGTAACGCAGTAGTGTGTAGAAGGGCAACTTAACAGGACATTCATTAAGTGGATATATAAGCACGGAGGCGAATAACACGAACAAATCAATATAAAAATCTCTGTAGACAAAAACAAAAAGAAAGAAATAAGAAATAAGCTGTAAATTGATATTTTTCACGAGGAGCATGTCCTCTCAGCTAGTTCTATCGAATCTTTGCCGTCAGCAACTACCTGTCAGCGGGATTGATCTGGAGAGCCCAAATAGGCAACGAACCCAGTTAAGCTGAGGCTTTAGTTATCATCGCAATTTTAACCGTTTTATTTACTGCCTACTCTTTTTAATGGCAGGTTATATTGCGAAATATAACCTTAATGAAGCTGAGATATTTGCAAAACTCTGGACCGCAGGTGTCTATGGTGGGGAACGAACGCGCTACTGTCCATTCCTGGGAGCAACGCGCTCACCACCACACCATGCAGGTCCTTCGTTTCGCCTGTCTCTCAGAAAGAAATAGAAATAAAAATCTTAGAAAAAATAGAAAAAGAGTAGACAGTAAATAAAACGGTTAAAATTTCGATTATAACTAAAGCCTCAGCTTGACTGGGTTCGTTGTCGATTCGGGCTCTCCAGATCAATCCCGCTGACGGGTGATTGCTGATGGCAAAAAATCGATAGAACTAGCTGAGAGACAGGCAAAACGAAGGACCCGCATGGCGTGGTGGTGAACTCGTTATTCCCTGGAAAGGACAATCGCGCGTTCGTTTCCCACAGCAGGCACCTGCTGTCGGGAGTTTTGCCAATATCTCCGCATCATCGATGTTATATCTCGCAATATACCCTGCCATTAAAAAGAGTAGGCTGTAAATGAAACAGTTAGGATACGAAATATTTCTGCAAAGATTTTTTTTCCTGGCCAAAAGCTGGTACTGGTGGTGCAGTGATAGTGATCCTGTTCACTGAGTGGGCACTCTAATCCACCGAGATGCTAGTTGTACCAGCAATTGTTCCACCAAGCCTGTTATTTTCCGTGATCACAAAATTGGTACCATACCTGCTTGGTATAAGTTAACCCTTCTAATCCACGTGGGAACGTTCTATCTTGCTGTCTCACAACTCTAAGAAGCGCCGACTTGGCCAGCATTTAACGGCACACGTGACGGAAAGAAATCCTCAAGTAGTAGCCGAAGCCATACGCAAGAGAAAGTTCGAAAACCTTCGTGGATGATGGTTACAAGGAAATGAATCGAATGAGATCCGTAAAGTGTGGCGAATGTAATGTCACGTCACGTGATAAAAAAAAATCAGAATGATATGGCCAAATGTACAGTTAGTATTATCTTACCACAAATTCAAGTTTATCTGCACTACGTAATATGATAAATGAAAAAATAGTGTAAAATTTTCAACCAGAATACCTGTTCACTTCTGATGAACACGTGAACGGAGTGCCATCAGATGAAGCAATAAATGGATCACCATGAGGGCATGATGGCGTTTTGATCTCGCTGGATAGTAAAGCTAGAAAAGAAGCAGATGATTTTATGATTACATTATAGCATAGATGGCACTAATTAGAAGCGCTCATCAGTGCAGCTGGTTGTTTCATGGAATCCGCGCCCCTTGCAAACCGAGCCCTCTATTCATCCGATGTCGGGAAATTGGAACAAAACCCCGTCTGGGAAAACAGAAACAGTAATTCGAAAATTGTTAAAAACTGGAAACAATTGTATAGGTCGCACATGCATTCGATCATTTCAACAATGCTTAAATGGAATGGATTAGATAGAATATCGCAAGTGTGCGGTGTGGCGCAGTAGTTGGAGGCGCCACTGCGACGCACACGTGGAATCGATCTCCGCGCCCATGGCCCACCAAACCTTCCATCCCTCCAGGGTTGGCAAATTGGTAACAGACTTGGCTAGGAGGGCAGCACTGGCTCGATACATCAGCAGACCACCGCCAGTCATTGTAAAGGCCAGATATGCACTCAATCACGTCCAACAATACTAATGAAGTTGAATGCATGGCGCATCCCACAGGGATTGATCAACGCCGAGAGCTCTATCCTTTTTATTCCAAAAGCAATAATCTACGCTGAGCGTATTATTCCGTTGCCTTTATTATATAATGAACGAAAAACCTAAGGATGAAATAGAGTCCCACTACCGATTTATTGGAATATTTTACTAGTTTCACAAAATCTCAATAATAGTGCATCAACAGTCACAATCTTGTTCACCATTACGCCATATGCTCCAGTTGATCACTAAGCACAGCTTGTTCGTAGCAAATTCAACTACACTTCCCTTACTGCCTTTTGTGGAAACAGTACCCTCAGAGAGTTTCGGCCCAATTCTACCGTGGCATATGCTTACTGTCTTGACACGTACTCCCGTATGGGAATGTTGAACTCAATTTATTTGACCTTGCTGGATGATGCGCAACAGCCTACAATAGCATTTCGACAGTCAGGGACAACCCCTAACCACGATGACGTGGTAAATAATACGATGTACATCATCTGAAGTTTTATTGAATAGAAATAGTGAATTAAGGGAAAAATTTTAACAGCGATGAAACGATGCTTAAGAAGGGAAGATCTAGAGGAATCGGTAGCGATAATTGAAATACCACCGAATACTCTTCGTCGCCAATTAGTTCGTAACCGCTTGTATGACCGTCTATGTGAAACACAAAATTGCGTAATCTGCCCTTATGGCAGGGACGGTGACGGCATGAGTTCAGGTACGATATACCTGGTCTCTTGTGGTACTTGCGGTGACGAACCTATTTGCGAAACGGGCAGACCTTTATGTATTCGCATAAAAGAACACCTAGATGGCAAACGAAAAGCAAAACAAGACACACCACTAGGCACGAATTAGGCACGCATAGGATACAAAAGCATAGCAGAAGCGATTTTGAAGTTAAAGTCAATATCCTCGCACTGGATACTAAGCCACCTACGCGCAACCCCCTTTAGGCTTTTTGGATAAATGCCAAAAATCCTGAAAATGTAAAGCAGGGAGGAATGCCGAGAGGTCACACGCAACCTGGCCCCTTACCTTCGTATCGATCGCTGATGGGGATAGTGCAGTCGCCAAACATATGCGACTATAAAAGCTGTTCTCATCTTCCTCATTGGCAGTCACGCAAAAAGCCTTTATCGGTCAGATTTTCATCTTTCTGTTTGTGCTGTTGAAGTGTTTGACCTAGTAAGTTGCGTATTGGTGTACCCTTCCAGGCTCTGAAGAAGGCGATTCTCCCGAAACGTCAGCTACGATTGTGTTGTATGTGTGTTATTGCATGGCAGTAAACGTATGCTGTTTAATAACCTCGCGATTGCTAAGAGAGAAAACGACGAATTCATAATCCAATGCCAAGATTTATAGAAAGTCGATCATGGGTAGTAATAATTTTAACGTTCACATCCTCATCCTTACCTTTTCCCAAACAACATACACCTATTCCGTTAGTATCGAAACCGGCGCAGAAGAATCCTGTTGGACAAGCTTCACCAGTTTTTGCACAACTTGACTGCCGTTTCGTTCGTGGATCAACGAATGGCCGATCACCACCACTGCATGGGGATTTTTCACCTGCATGTTTAAGGTTAAAATATCGTAAATTCTGTAACTAAGTTTGAACCAAATACTGCACGCCTGATGAGTGACGCAAGCTTTTTAAAGATGTTTAAAAAAACCATTGGTAAAAAGAGGCAGAAAAGCCTTAACGTGAAATATATGAAAGCAAAGTTAGAACTTAAAGGTTTATCTACTACGAAAGCGAGTCCTACTTAATGAGACTAGTTGTGTAGTAGACAACAACCTACACTATTTATGAAGTCATCACAACGTTAAACCTTTCATTCTTACTCTCGAAGACTCTTAAAATGAAGCTGACCCTAAAAATTTCTCCTCTGAATACTTAGGAAAGCCGAGCGTTTCATTTAAAATTTGCAAATTGAATCAATATTTTTCTATATTAATGTGCTAACACGAAGCTGTTACAAGTTACTAAACAGCAAAACAAAAGTAAAAATGATGGTAGAAATATTTCTACTTACATGCAGGCATTGTTAGACAACTGGACGCGGAACACTTTGTAATTCTCAACAAGCACACCTAAAGAGAAACTTTGCATTTTATTTGGAATCACTATAGAAGTTCGGTGAGTGTAGTTCGAGAGTGAACTATGACTACTGTGAACTACAATCTCTCTTTTTCGTTTACGGAATTATTTTGAAAATCTTGAGAACATCACGTTAGAATCCCTTGAACCTTATTTGGATTGCAGGTGATATTGTCGCATGGCGATGAACAAGGACATCCCAGTATTGGACAGCCATCCTCATCCAAGAGCAATCCATATGGACAAAGTGATCGAGGACAATGGTGAAGACAATCCCGAGGTGCTAAAAGAATTCTAGGATTAGCCGGGAAGATGATCATTTCCTAAAAAACTTGTAAAAACAATAATAAATAGACATGATTTGAATAAGATCGGGTGTATCGCACTGGGTACGGGCGCCCTGCAATATGCACGGGTTCGATACCGCGCCCAGGCTCACCAAGCCTTCCATTCCTTTGGAGTCGGTAAAGTGGTACTAGACCTGCCTGGGAGAATAGCAGCGTCTACTCGCTATATCGGTAGACCACAGAGAGCCAATGTGTTAGCCCGATTTTTATCAATTCACCTCTAACAATGATTAAAGAAATCGAATACATGGCGACCTCTCAGGGAATGATCAACATTGAGAGGTTTATCCTTTATTTATCCTTTTATGATCTTAATAGAAGCGGTAGTAGTTCTCAACTTGATTACCGCTAAATTGACTACTAGATTGTCATGGAATGTCACGTTACCTTCGCAAATATTTTGATCGATGGCATTTGAACGACGCGTTCCTATCAACGGTCTACCAGTCTCGACATCGACACACCAACATGTTCCGGACCCGTCGCACTGAATCCGGGAAAAAAGACCTTAAATTCACCAGAACTGACACTTGTCTACTAATGGCTAAATTTTTATATAAACATCTTTTTAATGTTTATGAAAGAAGGAGTTATATTCTAAAGAATGTAGGTAGAACGGTATGGTAAGTAGGTAGAACTATGGTATGGTAAGTAGGTAGAACTTCAGACAATGCAAGAACTGAGGACGGGTGTGCCGATATCCCCACAGAAGTCAGCCCACACCTAACCTGTCCTGTTATTACAAGCCGGTTGAAAGACGTCAACTCCTTGTCGGCGAAGTTTTTCGACTCCAGCTCGATAGAGTGTGCAGTCTATAATTGTTCCTAATGAATATTCATTACAGTCTTCAGATTCCTATTGTCACTAATTCTCTAAAATTCGGGTTTCACTCCGTCACCCATGCAGTTCACTTCTCCTGAATGATTTTCCTACAAGAAAAATTTAACTTTTAATACTAAAGTTTTCTTTAACTCTAAAGCGATGTTTCTGAAGTGCCACAAAATGACACAATTGGTTATGGAATTCCTGCGCATCACTATCTTTTCCGTACCCAGTTCATTCTAACACATCGCAAATGGACGTTACTAAATGCATCGAAAAAGAGGGAAAGTTCTGTACAAATAAAACTAATAAAAAATATAGACCATTTAAAAAAAGATAAAAAATTTTGAAGAAATAAAAATAGTAAAAAATGTAGAACATAAAACGTACGCGATTTAGGGATAACATATGGCGGCATCGTGATTTCCATTGTTTCACAGCACACGCCAATGTCGTCGCCAATCGTCTTCACGCACTCACCACGAGGACAAGTACTCAGGTGACAGGATAGAGGGTTGCCATGGGTATCGTGCACGACGTGATTAAACTGGCACGGAATCGAGATACCTTGATTGAAAGGCTATTAAAACTCATTAATGCTAAGAACATCTGCAATCGTAAGACCGAAGAACATCTTCAGTTGTTCAAAATTCTAATGATGGAGCAATGACCACTAGGTAGTTTGTTAAGCCTCCGTGATCTAGAGGGACGACACCAGTACAGATAAATTCCACTTATCCACGTTTCAAATTAATCATTCTTATGCGGAATTACAAAGGTACTTCGTGTACCTATCCATCGACCTTTTTCCGTAAGGTTCTTTCATAAGGTTTTTAAATTAGACGAAATTATTAGACTTTGATGGTTTCGTTTTAGGGCATCCATAGTCCAGCCACATATTGTGCTGATCCCTGCTGATCCCAACATTATCATTCGGTTCGTTGCCTCCTATTCGTCATATAATAAGTTTATCGAAATGGTAAGTGAGTTTCGCTCAGCACCTTCGTGAACGTCGTTGAATGCTGGTTGAGCTCATTCTCCCTGAAATCCTTCAACACCTCCACCAAATTTTTATCAAAGCAAACTGAGGGCTTTTGAGGATCGGAAGCTTTTCGTGGACAATTCTGAGCAATTCTTGGATCAGGGACTACGACAGAATTAGCTGGCTCGCAGCATGGTAGAAGCAGCAACCACATGTGTATTTTATGGTTTACCAACGCGTTGCACTTTCCACGTCCTCATCAAAATAGTACAATATTAGGTTGAATAAGTCAGATTAGTTAATATATAGCGTAATATCTCTATGGAATTAAATTCTTTAACATCGAGCCAGTTAGCCCAAATCCTTCTCGCTCAAAATATACCTCTCGCAAGAAAGAAAAGTAGGTGACGAGAAAAGAGTAAAATAACCAAATGTGTGAAATCAGTTAAACTAAGCAATGCGTAGAGATTGATATTAAAAACCGGACTGCTTCACCAACACAACAGGATTTAGACGAAACAGAAAAAGCGGGATTCTTTGAATATTCGATTTTATGTCTCTGGAAAATTCTGCAAGGTTCCGAAATTCTGGCAAGTACCATATATAGTAATCTAATTGAAACTCACAATTACTAGACAAGTAAGAAATTCTATTTGAAAAAACAGAACAACAGAACAAGATGACTTACATTTCGGTATCGTGGGACATGGATCACGATCACACTGAACGGAGACCAGCACACAGATTTTCCGTGATCGGCAAAAGAAATCCCAAAAGAAGTATGCTAGCAAGAAATTCATAACTAATGCACACATAAAATTGGAAAATAAGGCGGAAAACGAAAAATCTCGAACTAGTTCCAGTTTAGTTTTTTTTTTTGAGTGAGATATGAATCAAAAAACTCAGCTCCGGTACGAACTGATTTTTTTTTAATGTTTAATAGTTTGGATATTCTTGGTCTCAGATCTATTAAGCATACCTCGCATGGATTGTTGCATTGACAGGTACCATTGCGTGGACAACCGTTTGTGTCTAGACGAACCCCATGAGAGCAATTTGACTTTGCACAGGAGACGGAACAAACTTTCGGATCTAAGTGTAACGGTGGTTTTTCAGCAGTTTATGAAATCCACAAAACCTTTGAAGATCTCGTTGTGTGTTTGGTCTACTATAAAAGATTGAGAGAGGATGACAGTCACGATAAAGAGATAAAGAAAGAGAAAAGAGGAAATAAGAACAGAAATGAAGACTTCTTAGGTGGAAATCGCAAAGCATTTGGTTGCATACAGTGGTTAAATAATCGGATTTTTCATATAGCCTTTGTATAGTGTGTCCGCCCTTCGTTCAGTATAGCTGCTTTAGAATCTCTGAGTGTTTTAGCAGACCTTGACCTACTTCATCCGCACCAGTTCGGCAGGCTATTTCTTCAATTCGAAGGATGTATTGCTCATATGAAGAAAGAATTCTTGAAACTTGTTGTGTCTTGTCTTGCTCGCGACCCCATATGAACAGCACGTGGGCCAGTCCCACTCGTAACACCAAGGTGAGTAGCCTTTCTGTTCAATATGGTGTAGACCTACATTTGACCGTAACATCTGAGCCCACCATCTACTTAAATGTTTGATCTTCATTAATACTTTAGCCTTTTCCACCGAAAAAACAAAGTATTCTAATATAAATACGTCCAGGCTCTGAGGAAGGAGAAATCGCCGAAACGTCAGCCATCGACCAACAACAACAATAACGACAACGAAGACCTATACCAACCTCACAGCAGCTAAAGAAGATCAGTTTATAAGATCATAAATAAATAAATAATATATTATCTACATATGCCGAGGTTTATAGAAAGTCGGTCTTTTGAATTCTTGAAACGTTAGAAAAAACTTACGCTTGCAATGAGGCATCCCTCGATCGCTATTCATTCTTGTTCCGGGAACTTCAACTCCAGAACTGTCCACGCACCAACATTGCCTTAAAGACTTCGAAATGGTAAAAAAAAGTACAGAAGTGCAATCTTGCAAAGAAGGCTGGTCAGTCGTATAGGGATACGCCATACCTTTGCGTTAACTAAACAACTTAAAGATGAATGCATATTTGGCCTATACAGTGATTCCAAAGGCCTACAATTTCACTTAATGCCTTTGCCATCCCAAGCAAATCTTTAACCATGCGTAGCCTTAAGCGCAGTGGCCAATCGCTGTTCGGGGATCATGCACATCGCTTGACCCCTCTAAATTCTAACTATAAGTAACCAATCTTCTAGCCGAAACAGAGAACACCTGCTTTGTAGTAGCGAACTTGACATTGCTATTGGCATGCAGTACCACTTAGGAATTATTAAAATATCATCAGTAATAAAAGTAGTAGATTCGGATACCAATTAACTCAATGGCAAAAGTGTGGGCTCCGGTAAGTAAGTAAGTTTAACCACAACGGTTATGAGTTAAACTTACTTTCTTACTTGATACTTGAAAGATCCGTCTTCACTGGTTGTGGGGGCCTCAAAATAATCACCATTTTTCGGAGATTTGCTGGTTAAGGCATTATGGCTCCCTAGAGTCCCGAGGTCAATCTGGCCAAAGTCTGTCCTAGGTCTTCATCACCACTTTGATACCAAGACGGTGGTGGATCCTGGTATTGGTTTACTTTTAGCTAGGCTTCGCCGGACTCCTTCTCAGCCTGGGTGATCCTGCCGGGAGAACGAATCTCCCGCTGTACATCGCAGTCCGACACTCAGAAACACCTTCCAGCTACGATGACGTGGTAAACCGTTGGGAGGAATAGGGGTTGAAGCGCAAAAGTCTAAAAAAATGAATACAGCAGTAAATTCAAGAATGATGACCTCGTTCGGCTATGGCATTGTATTTCGCGAAATTCACCGTTTCCCTTACATTGTACAGGCGGTGGCAGATGCGGTTGCTGTCGAACGAAAGCTGCTAGGCGATGCATACATGCAGTGGTTATCTATAAGAAAAACCTCTCGGCATTGATCAGCTCTTGTGGTATACCTCATGTATTCGATCTTATTAATTTAGAGGTGACTGAATGCATGACTGGCCTACATAATCCCTAGCGATGTATAGAGCCAGTGCTAGTGTGCTCACAGACAAGTCTGGTACCAATTTGCCGACCCTGGAAGGACGGATGGCTTGGAGAGCCTGGGGCACAGAGATAGATATAGATAGAGAGATACTGATAGATAGGTAGATATAGATCGATAGATATAAATAGATAGATAGAGAGATAGACATAGATAAAGCTAATGGATGCATTGCAGAGATGCGTTGCAGGATGCCAATGACCAATTCGCTATCCGCTCCCTTCTGTAGCTATGCATAGGAAGTACAGATGGAGTAGCACGAAAAGCCGGCAATTAATAAAGGAGATGGTGACTGTGAAAAGGCAATTAATTAATTAATTAATTAAGAGATATGTGGAAAGTTAATTAATTAATTAAGAAACAAAGTGAACATGATGAGTAGGAGAAGGTACTCTAACGTGACCATACCGCCGGTTCTATACATTTGCTACCACAAGTGGCTCTGCAACATTTAGCAAACGTCAGGCATTCGGCGTCCGACAAGCATTCTTCATGGCATCCTGGATTCAACACCATAGGCGGACATATGCCAGGCTTTTGTAAGACCGCTATTTGACCTTAAGGTAAGTGTAGTAGGCTGCTTCTAATCATAAAATTTTTGAAACTCATGTTTTTCTGATCATGCTGCATTCAGGAGAACTTTGATTAGGCCTGGATTCCGATGTTTGTTCGAGCATGTGCGCTGTCAGGACAGTTTGAAGAACGGTGAAAGTATTAAAATAAGAAAAGAAATTGTTCTTTTTTTGTTAGACATTTTATCCAAAAATTTTTTTCCAATTTATAAAAAACAAGGCTTTTTTAAGTTTGTTTCTATGAGTACGAAGCTCTCAGCTCTTAGTAAATTCAAAGGATTCATTTATTAAATTCACCACAACGATGGGTCATGTTTTTTACCACAGTGAAATTATATGTTTTCCTCTATAACCGTGGGAATTGTTCCTAGGACCCGGACTGTGATGTAAAGCGAGGTGTTCTTCGCCAAAAGGTCCACCCAAGATGGAAAGAAGTCTAAGGTTTCTACTGCGGCAGGCCTCACTAGGAATAAACCTGTGCAAATGCAGAGCCTGGACAGCCAACCATGGCTAGGTCGTCTCCAAAACCACTGAAAGCTAATAGCTCCCTGTTAAAATTATAACTCTCATGGGAAACAGAGAGTAGTTCTTGCAGCACGAATATAATCTCTGCTGGTGTAGGGAAACAACTAATACAGTTATTTCCTAGATGTGGATTTTGTTTATGTTTATTTTTGTGGTACTGGAATCCACATCGAGTCAGATCCAATCAATAAAACGCTTCCTTAGTGGCAAATCAATGGCTGAAGTTTGTAGATAAATAGCAGGTAAGCCTAGCGACTACGTATGAAGTACTACCTTGGAATTTTACATATCCATCAGGTAAAAAGAGGTAACCAGCATGCATCATTGTCATGTTATCGTTTAAGTCATAGACTACATATGGACCTCTCCTTGGCTAATTATCCTCTGGGTGCCTTCTTAGCAAAAAATCTGCTGCATGGTGGATTCGAAGCTTCTCGATTATATTACATCTTAATCTCCGCTTTATGATAGTGGAGGGGGATTAAATGAAACACCAAGCAAAAACCATTTTCGCGCATCTATTTGCTATCTCAGCGTTCTACGACAACCGGGTGAGAGCGTTCTCAGAACTCTGTCACAACCGGTCACTACTCTTACGCTTCAAAAGGTCGTTCATTATAGTGTGACAAAGGCCCACTTGCAGGAAAATAGCAGCGAACACATATGTTTTTTCCAAACAAGTTTAAAAAGTGGTAGATTTTCCAGATCAACTTTCTGTTAGGCTCTGCACTAACAACTCCGCTTAGAACTCTAATGATAGCTCAAAATAAGACCTGAAAATGGTGAAGGTCCAAATGACATCCTCAGCCTCTAAAAGATTCATTAACTTAAACCAAAATCAAATGATTATTAGAAAAGCACGTGCTTTTCTCAAACACAGAACCAAACAGCACCGTGGTTCGTTTAATGAGAAGCGTCACGACATTTGCAAAATGAGTAAGAGTTTCTGTATTAGATTGTAAACAAATCTCCTTATGACATATAACAAACATACATACTTAAAAAACGAACAAACCAGGTTTGCTTAAACCATATGTTGCTGGCGGAACGACTGCAAAGACAGGAGCGACTGCAGTTTTCTGAAACATAAGAAGCTGACGACTTGCAATATGAGATGGTGATGAGCAAATATCCACGACCTTCAGCGACTTGTAAAGGCTTCGAGAAGGGTGACGGCTGACAGCGATCCCGAGAAGCTCATCATCTGCAGAACCAGCCTCTTTTTTTGAATCAACAGGATGAATAGGTTGTATGCTTAATGTAGGTCGGACGTCACTTGGTTGTATTCGGGCTGATGCAGACGGAAAGGTGATCGCAAGAAATTTTGCTGAAAAACAGTGTACATCTTAGTACTGACTCTAAAATGGTTTAAAAAACGAGCCTTCGTCATGGCAATCCAAACAAACTTTTCTCAAATCAATTACGACGTCCATTGCAGTTTTACTACTGTTTCGTAAAGTGAACATTTCTGAGATGTTGACATTTCTACCAGTTTTATTGTAAGGTCTCACGACAAAAATTATGCTGCATCTACAATGTCAGCGAATATACATTTTATCCAGTTACGCCACATTACCCTACATTACAAGCGTTGTGGATTTCAGCACTTCTTGAAATCGACTTATTTCTCCGCACCCGTATTACATAAAGAAATTCAATTTTTGCGTGGTATTCTGCTGTCTAGTTACGAACTTCGTCTTCATTATGAATGCTGTTGAATGCTGATCGATCCGACTGTGCTCGAAATCCCAGTGCTAAGACATCCCAGATCTTCACCACAGGCATTTACCAGAAGGTTTCGGCTCTATTGCCTTCTTGAAAGCCGCCGCGTTGTTCTGAGATGATTGTCCACAGGTGATCGTTGCCACGATGTGGGTCTTTGTAGTCGCATCGAGTGAACGGCTTATATAAAACTCGAAGCCTCTGGTGCCTGTAGTCGGATCGAGCCAACAGCTTATATAAAACTCGAAGCCTTTGGTACACTTTGAACCCACGACCACCCTTTCTAGAGACTCACGTGCTATCGACTGCAGCTCCAGTAAGGGTTTTCGCGGTGTCGAAGCGCAGGTGATGTTTTCAGTTTTGCCAATATCTCAGCATACTTAAAATTGCATTTCACATAATAATACGTCATGAAAAAATGGCTAGTAAATAAAAGTTGAAACACTATATAAAATTGTTGGAAAACAATGCTTCAGTAGGTCTTATGGTGTCTGTTTAAGTACACGACAGCATCATTAACGGCAACGATCACTATTCCTCCTCGTCTGTACTGTTGTGAACAACCCTTGAAGGCATAGTAATTATTCCCTAAGCAGTTCCTAATCTTTATATTACTTTGTAATCGTGCATATTTCATATTAAATACGCTTTCTGCTGGCCACATGTATCCTTGCCTTCTACGCTTCGTACCGCTTTCACATAAGAGCTCTGCTTAGGCCTTTCTACCGTTTCCACATCTATTAACTATGCAAGCCTTTGTATAAGCTATTCCGTCACTTCAACATGAACGTTCTGTATAAACCTTTCTGTCATTTTTTCGATGAACTTCCTGCAAGAACAATTGCGCTCTTTTACATGCACTATCTCTATAAGCTATTGTATAGTATTCACATATCTTCTGCTCATGTAGTTCTTTCATATTGTTCTAGCTAAAAAAATTTTATAACCCCTCTCTAAGCACCGCCTCTAGTTCTCTCTCTCAGAACCACACACAACAAAAGGAATATAAAAGGATAAAAGGATAAAGCTCTTGGCGTTGATCAATCTTTGAGGAATGCGCCATTCATTCGATTTCATTAAGTATCATTGGAGGTGATTGAATGCATATCCGGTTTTTACAATGACTCGCGGTGGCATACCGATGTACCGAGCCAGTGCTGTCCTCCCAGACAAGTCTGATACCAACTTGCTGAGCCCGGAGGGATGGAAGGATTGGTGGGCCATGGGCACGGAGATCGATTCCACCTATGTGTAGCAGTGGCTCCTCTAGCTACTGCGCCACACGCTTTCTAACCCAAGTTGGGACTGTCGTACGTCAAAGGGTCGCGCTTGGAAAAGTCGTGCAAAGTCGAGCATTCTACTTCATGTTGGTAAATGCTCTGCACCGAAGACTGACCCAAAGCCCTATAGATTATAACAACTTGTACAGAAAAGTCTTCATTGGTTGACTTTTCCGTCATCTTTGGACGAAATGGTAGAATGGATGCTCTACAACCGCTAATAAGAAAGGTTTTCATTATCGTTTCAAATGCCTCTATGTCATCCTTCGAGGAATCAGTAGTTTTTGAATTAAACGGATGGAACTGAAAGGTAGAGCTGAAAAATTCTATTCGCAAGAGATAAAGCACTTCTTTACAGCAACCTGTTTCGAACTGACAGCTCATTCCACATCCATTAAAACAGCACACGGAATGTCTACAATCGTTAGAACGACGACATGAGACGACGCAAGTGGACGAGTCAACTGCGCCAGTGGTCAGTGGTGTGGGTGGACAAGTTATCGATGGCGCTTGGTGATCTGGAAGCTCGCCAAAAATATACCAAGCTCCCTCCTTTTTTGTATTTTATCTTCTCAGAACTCAGAAACAGCTACTGCTAAAAAATAGTTGTGGTATAGCGAAGGAGTTCAAGTAAAAACAGCACTTTTCGAACAGTCCGAAGAAATAAAGAGTGCGTAAAATTCTCCTGAATTGAGGTTTTAGTTCATTTTAAAAGTCGAACTGTAAATAAAAACCTGTTACTGTCGATGAACTTGTCGATTAACTGCCGATTAATGGCTTTCCAATAACTCACCAACATCGCGACAGCAGAAACTCCTGTCTTCATAGCCACTCCAGTTGCAAAAATATCCAGCCGGACACGACGTCTGCTCATTGCATTGCACCAAGTGCTTTGCTTCCTGGTCTTCCCAATGTATCAATGGTTCACCCGACGGACACGTATTTGGAATACCTTGGAAAAAACATTTCGTAATTTATCATTACGAAAAAGTCTGTCACTCTGTGAAACAGGCCTGTACATGACATTGCAAGGAATTCAACTTACATCTGGGAATCGAAGGACAATCTTTGCTGTAGCATTGCACTTTCACTATCCTACAGACGAATCCAGCATTACATCGGAATTTTTCACATGGTGCAACACAGTCGCATAAGGGGCAGCCATCTTTATCAGTGCGAAATCTTAACAAATCAAGCTAAATTTCCATATTAGAAAGATAACGAAATCAAATTACACTTTACATTTTTTTTGCTACTTTACACGAACCGTCATCATATCTAATCCAGCACTTCTTGTGTTCAATTCGCTTTTCCACGCATTCATCGTAAAAAAAGGTCTTCGAGCATTTCTCATGCTGTTTCGACTGCTACTTGAGAATTTCGTCTTCTTTGTGAACGTCGTAGACTGTTGGATGAGTTGATTCTCCTCGAAATCTTAGAGATAGCCCAACCAGGAAGTTCCCACGATGACTGGAGGAGAACGTTGGGAGGGAGCGACCCAGTGCCTCTGCTGCTTGGTCAAAGGCATCACTAACAGTTGCGCCACCGCGACCCTAATCATATCATAGTAGTAATATAAATGTGATTATAAAACCCTCTTACCCAAGAGAACAATATTTGCCACAAGCTCGTACTGGACATGATCGCGGCATTGCACAGTTAGGTTGGTGAGTAGATTTACTGCCTGAAAAGATTTAAAATAAACTCGCCACTGTGACGAACACAGTGACTAAAATAAGCTTTCACCTAAAGTTTATAAAACAGTTATAAAAAATAACTCTCAACGGTTTACCGTTTCATCATGGCTGAGAGGTGTTCCTGGGGTGTCGGGCTGAGATGTACAGCGGGAGGATTTATCCTCACGGCAGGATCTCCCAAGCTGAGAAAGAGTCACCCGTTTTCACCAGAAAGCTCAGCAAAGAGTAAACCGATACCAGGATACACCGTCGTCCTGGTATCAAACTAGTCGTATGGTTGATCTCCTCTGATCCACAAGCATGTCGACTACCTGTGGTGGGGGTAGATTTCGGCCAGGGTGGCCTCAGGACTCTAGGGAATCAAAACGGCTAAACCAGCAAAATGCCTAAAAATGGAGATTATGCCGAGGCCCTCACAATCAGTGAGGACGGGTTGTTCAAGTATTCGAGTAAATAAATATAAAATTACTTTCCGGTTAGGATTCACAGAATAAGTTTAGACCAGCGCAAGATATTCTTCACCACATTAATTAATTAACTTTTCTCCATGATAAGCAAACAATGGGTTGTTAACCAACTCTTTACTTAACCGTTTTTTGTTTACTGCCTACTCTCTTTAATGACAGGATATATTGCGAAATATAACTTTAATGAAGCTGAGATATTTGCAAAACTCTGGACCGCAGGTGTCTATGGAGGGAAACGAACGTGCTATTGTCTTTTCCGGGGAGTAACCCGCTCACCACCACACCATGCGGGTCGTTCGTTTCGCCTGTCTCTTGGCTAGTTCTATCGATCTTTTGCCATCAGCAATCACCCAACAGCGGAATTGATCTGGGGAGCACAAATCGGCAATAAGCCCAGTTAAACTAGCTAGCTGAGAGACAGGCGAAACGAAGGACCTGCATGGTGTGGTGGTGAGCGCGTTACTCCCCGGAAAAGACAATAGCGCGTTCGTTCCCCACCATAGACACCTGCGGTCCAGAGTTTTGCAAATATCTCGGCTTCATTAAAGTTATATTTAGCAACTCTTTACTCATTAAAAAATTGATGTTTCGGCAGATTTCGCTTTCTGCAGATCTTGGAAAGGCCTACTCAACTGCAATCCAATCATTTAAACACCTCAATAACCCCAGCAGAAAAATCGTGAAGCCTAAACTACGATCGCTTTGGCAATAAAATAGCTTCTTCGGACATTCACCGCCTTCTAGGAGTCTCTGACTGAGTACTTCACGTGGAAACGGACCGCATGGAGTTCCCATGAAACCGCAATCTAGGTCCTTCATATTGAAATGTCAGTCTTAAACGTTGTGTGAGATCATGAGGCATATTCCTCTGGAGTTTATTTTTGGTTTCCTACAATTTATCCAGAATGACTATTCCAAAGATCTAAAAGTTGACCGCAGGGAAGAACTCCATCTCACATAGAACTTAGGACTGTATTCATTAGTTTTCCATACATGCTGTGTGCGGTTGATCTTTGCGTGGAACACTCAGTGGAAGACACATAAAGAGTGGTAGAGTCTACGACGAAGCCATTTTGACTCCAGTGCAATAAAAATCTAGGTCTCGCAAATTTTATATTAAGGTTACTGAGGTGGTTGTTTAACTGGATTGCAGTGGACGTTTGCTTCCCAGGGTCTGAACAGGATGAAATCCGTTGGAACGTCACTTTGTGTGAGTAAAGAGGAAAGTAACAACCTCATGTTTGATCATAATAGAAAAAAGTGAATTATTAGGATAATTACCAAGGTTAATAGAAAGTCGGTCTTGTAAATTAATTACTTGAATACTCGAGTACTTAGATGGCCCGTCCACACTAGTTGTGCGAGAACCAGCATAATTTAGGCTAGAGTTTAGACTAGCCACTACGTAGCTAGTTTCACACCAGATCGGTGGTGGATCCTGGTATTGGTTTACTCTTAGCTGGGCTTGCTCGTGGAAACGCCGGACTCGGTTTCAACTTGAGAGACACTGCTAGGGGTATGAATTCCTCAGCTGTACATCGTGGCTCGACACCCAGGAACATGTCCCAGTCAGTCACGATGAGCCGGTAAACCGTTGGGAGGACTTGTAAGT
Organism: Angiostrongylus cantonensis; assembly: GCA_009735665.1. NCBI lineage: Eukaryota > Metazoa > Nematoda > Chromadorea > Rhabditida > Metastrongylidae > Angiostrongylus > Angiostrongylus cantonensis. The sequence goes on from MQTX01000077.1 coordinate 1,030,068, forward strand.
TAATTAGATTAAAAATTTTCGAAATCAACAATTTAAAATTAGTCTTAAGCTTAAAATATTAAACAGAATGTTACATCTCAATTTCTATTCAATAACAATAACAAAAATGATGATATTAATAAACAATAAAGGATGAAGCTCATGGCGTTGATCAATCCCTAAGGGATACGCCATGCATTCGACTTCACTAAGCATACTTGGAGGTGATTGAATGCATATCTGGCCTTTACAATGACTCGCGGTGGCCGGCCGATGTATCGAGCCAGTGCTGCTATCCCCCAGACAAGTCTGATACCAATTTGCCAACTCTGGAAGGATGGAAGGCTTGATGGACCATGGGCCCGAGGATCGATTCCATGTGTGTCGCAGTGGCGCCTCCAACCACTGCGCCACAAGCACCCTTTTGATAATATTAATAGTTAACAATAATACCAATAATTATCAAATAGCAAAATCGTAACAATAGGGTTAATACCATTAATATTGATTAGGTTCTGGCAATAATATTTCAATAACGATAATACTTGATAGTAACAGTTCATTTATATCACCAGTATAAGTTTTACTAGATGATAGCAGCTGCAGGTGTACTTCTCTGTCTAACTGCAATACATAAATGGATTTGTCACTTCACAGAAAGAAACCACGTCAAGAAGGTGTTCCACGTCTCCAACCGGAAGTTGTTCAGTCAACCAACCATAGTAGTCCCTGGTGCGCTGATATATTATGCAGATACGATTAATTTCTGACGTGATCGGCAACATCTATCAGTTTCTCCCCTAGCAAGCACTTTTAGCAAAGTAAGGGTAAAATAATTTTACAAGAATACAAAGAATTACTTGATCAATGCCGAGGTTAATAGAAAGTCGGTCGTGGAAGTTAATTTTAGACATTATAAATACCAGACTAAAAATGGTACTAGACAAAATCATGGCGCTCATTTCCTTACCAGGAATTTCGCGTCCAAATTTGTCGACACACCACCTTAGACCAGAATGACTTTGAATCTGGACATATTCACCGTACGAATCGCATTCTGGCACGAAGATACTGCCGTCATGATCACGAATTGCCAGAGCGGCCAGATGAGCATGAATACCTGGAAAGCAGCTTACAAGACTTCTCTGACTGGGTATGTGGAAACGATGTAATGATCGTGAAAATTAACTCCATAATTCATTACTATTGTTAGAGCAAAATAACTAGATAAAGTGTTCTTCCTGTAAATCATCACATCTTTGTAGCAGTAAGAAGAGGATTTCATGATATTAAAATGCGATGTAAAGTTCTACATTGCCACAAAACGCCCAGCTAGTATTTAGTAAGCCTAATCCACCGAAGAACCAAGCAAGCCACTAATTGGTTCCATCCTTCCCAAGATTAGAAATAAGAGACATCGTGCCAACCAATATGAGGCTTTTGGAGCCTCTCTAACAAGCGGAGGTCGAATTAGTCACATTTAAAACAAAGATACTCAAAAAGGATCAGTGAATAGTGTCGTGGATCAAGTTGTAGAGGTAACACATGAGATTCCAATAGCTTGAACTACAAAGGATCTTACAATGAGTTGTGACATATGGAACTGTGCATCGTTGTGTACAACCGTCGTTGCAACATTTTCTCAGCGTTGGACAGTCAGTGTCCACAAAACACTCGGATTCTTTAGTCCTAAAGAAGTTTATAACCTTGTTTCCTTGTTGTTAACTTAATTAACAATTTTCAAAAAATGTCTTGGTATCTCAGTAATGGGATATTTCACAAAGAATGTATCAATTCTAATAAATCAATGGCGATAGAGAGACAGGCAAAACGAAGGACCCGCATGGTGTGGTGGTGAACGCGTTACTCCCCGGAAAGGACAATAGCGCGTTCGTTCCCCACCATAGACGCCTGCGGTCCAGAGTTTTGAAAATATCTCAGCATCATTGTAGTTATATTTCTCATTATAACCTGCCATTAAAAATAGTACGCAGTAAATAAAACGGTTAAGATTCTAATAAATCACTTTGAAATAATCTAAAAATGAGAAAATGCAGCGTACCTTTGGACGCAAAATGCTCCCAGAGGCTTGACATTGAGGCATTCCCCAATGCGCACAGCAGGCGGAGGAGGAGCAGCGAATACTACAATTATAAATAAACTTTATTTATATGTTTTTAAAAACTGATCTTGTTGAGCTGACACGATGTTGATATAATTTATCGTCGTTGTTGCTGCTGCTGGTGTTGATGTTGTTGTCGTTGCCGTTGGTGTTATTGGCCGATGGCTTACTTTTCGGCGATTTCGCCATCATTTCGATTTCGGCTCTGATGAAGGCGAAATCGCCAAAACGTCAACCATCAGCCAATAACACTAACGGCAACGACAACAACGACAACGACAACGACGACAACGACGACGATAACGATGACAACGATGACAACGGCAGCGACAACAACAGCAACAACAACAACAGCAACAGCAGCAGCAACAACAACAACAACAACAACAACAACGACGACAACTTATACTAACCTCGTCTCAGCTCAACAGGACCAGTTCATAGGAACACATAGATAAACATAACAACTATTTATGCGGACGTTCATAGAAAGTCGGTTTTTTAACTTAATAAACGAACTAATTGAATTTTTCGACAAAGAAAAACATCCTTGATATGGAGTACCTAATGAATGTCACAGTTCAAACTTAACGCCTTAAGTGTTTCCGATAACTACGAATGAAAAAACTTGTACCATTTAATTCTACATCGTCACAGCATGGACTGACTACGTTCTTGCAAAAAATAAGTGTTGGATTACTAGCTCTTTCAAATCTTACCAATGAAGAAGTTTTGATAGGGAAAATTTCGAAAGAAAACAGCAGTAAGATATGATATAAAGATTTTCATGTATTAAGTCATGGTTTCTGAATTTGAAGTTCTGATTCACCAGCAACCACGCAAGACAATCCACACCCGTTAAAGCAGCACTTCTGCCCTGTAGGACATTGTGCGTCCAAAACACAGTGACGAGAGCAGTCACCGTTCGACGACGGCGATGGTGGACAAGTTCCAGGAGACCAATGGGGCCCTAAATGAGATGAGACATGGAAGTCGCATAAGCTTGGAAAAAATGTAAACTGAACTTGAAACAACATCTTATCTAGGAAATGCTTTTGAAATATACTTAAAGGGTAAAAGGATAAAGCTCTCGGCGTTGATCAATCCTTGAGGGATGCGCCATGCATTCGACTTCACTAAGTATCGTTGGAGGTGATTGAATGCATATTTGGCCTTTACAATGACTCGCGGTGGCCAGGCGATGTATCGAGCCAGTGCGGCTATCCTCTCAGACTAGTCTGGTACCAATTTGCTGACCCCGGAGGGATGGAAAGCTTGGTGGGCCATGGGCGCGGGGATCGATTCCACGTGCGTGTCGCAGTGGTGCCTCCAACCATTGCGCGACACGTGCCCTTTGAAATATACTTACTTAGTAAAAATGGTATTTCCGTTATGCCTGCTAACGTAGTTCTTGAACGGCTCGTCCTCACTGGTTGTTGGGGCCTCAGCATAATCGTCCCTTTTCGGAGATTTGCTGGTAAAGCCATTGCAATTCCCTGGAATCCTGTGGTCAGCGTGGCCAAAGACTGCTCCAGGTCTTCACCACCGCGAGCAGTCGCAGCCTTTGTGGATCAAAGGAAGGTTTGTCACCACACGACTTTGATACAAGGACAATGGAAGGTCCTAGTAATGGCTTAACTAGACGTCCCGATGGAAACACCGGACTCCTTCTCAGCTTGGGAGACCCTGCCGAATGAACGAATCACCTCGCTGTACATCGCAGTCCGACCTTCAGGAACAACACCTCCCAGCCACGATTAGGTGGTAAACCGTTAAGGGGACTTCTGTTATACTTATCTGAATAAAGTAAACACTTAGTTAAAAGACGAACAAAAGTGAAAACGAGGCTAAGATTAATACAAGGATAAAAATATTATAAAACAGAGATATTTAGCAGCCCAAATTCTCATACGAAAAGACAAGAGGCAGTGAAAATCAAAGGCTAAGAAAATATTCCTGATACAGATATATTTAAAAATCTAGGTCGGAAAACCATATATCTTGATGCTAGAAGATTTTTCAAAAAGAACTCGTAAAGTTATGCATTCTTAACGAATGTGACTTACCTTGTCCTGGACAGCAAACTCCGCCATCACTTTTGTAGTGGCTACAGTATGCAGTTATATTTGGCTCTAAAATATTTCTGAAAATCGCTTGGATAAATGTAACCTTTTTATAATTAACACGGTCATAATTGATAAAACTATTAAACATACCACTACAATCTTCGTTCGCAGCGCATTTGATAAACTGCCCAGTAGATTCGTTCAGTAGTGGCGACGCGAGGAGACATGGATTCACTACGCATCTTGGCACCTACGGTGACATTTGCAAATGGTTTTATCGTAATTTTGTAGATCACACCTTTTAAAAATCACGGCCCAAAAAGAAGGTTTTGCTCAGGTGTTCTTGTAGAAACAGTGTACAAGTCGAAAGAGGCTATGGATAACAACATGATCAGTACATCGATATATTCGTACTAACCATAAATTACTAGCTAGCGTTTGAGAATTTTTTGCATCGGTTTAAAGCTGGATTAAACAGAGCAATATCATTTACATACAATAAAACAAGAAGAATCATTAATGGCATAGAAAGGAAACAAAAGAAGAAAAATTGTAGTCGAATAATATCACCAGTGCTATTGGTTTAAAAAAAAATGCTGTTGCGAACGGTAGCCATCAAAGGTAAACTTGACTGGTTTCAAGTCGTAAAAGGTTTCTGAGAAATAGAAAATTTTTCTTATAAACTACCACCTCAGCACAGGGTCTAACGATACAGGCTACTTCCATTGGCACACATACGGAGGCAGCTGGACAGACGACCCGCTTAAGAAAACCGATTTTTCCCTAACGTGTATATGAAGGACATTCTGTATAATAAATAAAACTAATGAAAGAGAAACAAAGAAACCACCTACATCACATGGACTACTACATTCGCAAGTGTCACAACCGTTAGAATCTTTCTTCATGCCGAATTTACACGAAATATCATGAGTACATGAAGGAATTTGGCATTTTCGAGGTGCTGGAAAAGAAGGATAGAAGTTTACTCTCAAATATTCGCCTCAAGCAATTTCGAACAGCATTAATTATCATAAAGTTCAGTGGTCCTTTTTCAGTAAAAGTGGCCTGAGAGTTTCATTAATTTCACAGTCTTCTAGTTTCTTTGATAACTGATGAAAAATACACCAGTCACTTCTGTTTGCTTGCGAAACAAAACCAGAAAATTTATGACAAATGACAAAATACAAACGGGCCAGGAGTTAGAGACGTGTAAAAATGCCGTTCTTTTTGGTCTTGGAAGGAAATAGTTTCTTCTTTAATTGTCATCGAAAAATTATTTGTAAGGAAGGCACCTTTAATCAATGCCAGTCATATTCACCAACCTCGGCAATTCGGCAGAGTATCCTCGGACGACCGCGTTCCCTCCACTTCTAGGCCGGACTCATTCACGCACCAACAGTAATCAGCATCACACTGAATTTCCTCGAATGAGCCATCTAAAGTGACGTCATTTCCTCGAGAAAATTCCTCATAAGGAGATCGGATATCTGTGCTTGAAATACATCTAGTAATTACGAAGCTACTTTGCCGATGTTCCGGATAGTATAGAAGAGAAGAAAAAATGCTGCAGAAGTATACAGTCGTATCAACAATTCACAACATAGTAAAAAATTGTGTCATACCTGCTCTACATTGAATCCTGGCAGCCTGACCAATCATTTGCAGTGCGGCTTTCATATGAAGACAAACACTGTTTTCTTCCGGATGCAAACATTTCAGCCCACAACCATCCGAACAACATTTCTGAACCCCATCACATTCGCTGTCCCAGCTACACCGATTTTTATGGCTAAATAATTCATATGAACATCACAGAAACCCAAGAAAAAACTTTTACAAAGTTTACTGCACCAACTGTACCAAATTTTTCTGGCTTTGCACTAAGGTGCTGACAATAGACGCTCCAATAAAATCAAAGGATTCATGAACAATTTAAAGGCTATCTAATGGAATGATTATTGTAATTCAACCATTATATTCGACACCGATTTTCAAAATATATCACTGGATAGCCATTTTACCTCCCCATAGTCCAGCACTACTTCTATTGGATGTGGTATAACAGACTATAATCTGGATCGTGAAATTCTCTAATCCTCCTTGGAGAAGACAGCGAACGTGAGGAAGATCTCAAAATGGGATGATAGGAGTGCAGATATGGTTAACCAGTTTCATCCTCGATTGCTTAGTTCTGCCATGCTTACCCAGCTATTCATAATCGTATGCACATACGAAGTCGACCATAAAAGGATAAAAAGCTCTCGGCGTTGATCAATCCCTGAGGGATGCGCCATGCATTCGACTTCATTAAGTATAGCTGGAGGTGAATGAATGCATATCTGGCCTCAACGATGACTCGCGATGGCCTGCCGATGTATCGAGCCAGTGCTGCTATCCTCCCAGACAAGTCTGGTACCAATTTGCCGACCGCAGAGGGATGGAAGGCTTGGTGGGCCACGGGTGGAGGGATCGATTCCACGTGCGTATCGCAATGGCGCCTCCAACCACTGCACCACACACGCCATGAAGTCGACCATACACTTGAAAAACACCCATAGAAGGTAAAGCGAGTTTGACAGGTTTTAGCAGTGGATAATGGTGCATACGAAATGTTTAAATGGTGTTCCAGTAAGAAAAAAATCTCTTACGGTGGCTTTCTGCAGGTTCTTTCGTCGAAGAACGGACACATACCCGGTTTTGTCACATTTGGCTTGATCATTCCATTGAGGCCACCGCTGGACGCTCTTACTTCTGGAAAACAAAGACTTTCTCCCAAAGCCTTAGCCTATAGTATAGTTCAACTTCAAAATTCTGTAACTATTAGACGCTCATCTTATTCTCAATAGAAATCGACAGGTGAGATTGAAAAAAGCATTCGGTTTAGTTTACCTACTTGGATACTTGCATGACCTGTCTTCACTGGTTTTACGCGCCCCAGCACAATTTTCGTTTCCCGGAGACTTGCTGGTTTAGCCAATGTGGTTCCCTGAAGCTTCGAGGTTAGCTTGGCTAAAAACCTGCCCAAGTCGTCACCACCACAGGGAGTCGCCGCCCTTATGGATCAGAGGCATATTTGCCATCAAGCGACTTGTTTCATATCAGGACGGCGGTGAATTCTGGTATTAATTTACTCTTAGCTGGGCTTCCTGATGGGAACGCCTGGACCTTCTTAGCTTGGAACATCCTGGTGGAGTATGAATCTCACCACTGTACCTCGCAGCCCGACACCCCAAGAGCATCTCCCAGCTGCGATGAGGTGGTAATAGTATCATTTTAAAAACATGAAGTTATAGCTCTACATCTGTTTATTTTTCTCGGGCTTGTATTTATACCCAACACATTGAGAATTCGATTAGTAAATCGTTCCTATTTGAGAAAAATTATCGAAAATCACGAGGAAGCGTAAAACCTATCGCTATTGGAAGCGATTTGCAAGAAGACAATGTAAATTATAAGTATTTTTTTTCTTGATGAGCTTACACGAGGTTGATAATAATCTTTAATCGATAATAGTCGTAAATTATAAGTAGTGAACGAAAACGAAAACTTCTTCAAGAAAGGTGAAGAGGAAACCTTAAGAACAAAAATGAAACAATGAGGTCTCAGCTCTCAACGGACCGAAATAATCTTTCCTCAGTGAAAAACATTCGTTAACCAATTTTTTTAAAATTACTTCACTTTATAACCCTCGCCTATCAGTCCCATTTATCGAAGCTAGAAACTACTAATGTTTTGACTTTTATCTACTGCATAATCTTTTTTCACGGCAGCGTACGATGCGTAATACAACAACATTTGCGTTAAGGAGGCTTAGTTGATAGCATCGATAAAGTAAAAAACTGGCTGAAAAACAAGGCAAAACGATGTCCTCGGCTGTTACAGAGAATAGCACATGGGCCACCTGTAAGGGAAATCGCAGGTCCGAAGTCCAAGAGGGTTCCCAGTTCTGTTCATATTTCAGCATCCATGCAGTTGTAGAAGCTACGATGTTCTTAAGCAATATTTTAGAAAAAGCTCTACTTTGACTTGGACAAAATTTTCGATTCGATTTTCATGATCGCTTTCCAAAAATCTTTCTTTATTATATTATTATAAGAGGGGAAATACAGAAGTAGTAATACTCAGTAATACTCAACGTGCCTTTGCACCGAAGACCACAACCATCATAACAGCATTTTTCACCGATATTGCAGTCGTCATCGGCTCGACAGTCGAAGCGACAATCACTGACTTGGTCAAGTTGTGGAAGCGACAAAGGACATGTTCCAATGTGCATCAGTCGAAGAGGAGATGGACAGCAGAGTCCTGATGAGGAGAATCCGATCTAAAGATGTAATAGCTTGAGCCTATCGTGTAGAATTTTCCACGAGTAGTGTGTCGATTCAACACTGAATACGAAGAAAAGCTGAAACAGAAGCAGAAGCTGAATTCGCAACTACTTTTCAAGAGATATATTACATATTTAATCATAATTTATTGCTGTTTATAATTATTATACTTTTAGGGAGCGCGCACAGCGCAGGGGTTAGAGGAGCTTTGTAATACACTTGGGATTGATCCAAGGTCCCCGGCTTCCCAAGCCTTCCAACACTTCGAGGTCTGTAAATTAGTAGCATACCTATCTGTGAGGATAACAACATTGATTCGATTGAATGGTAGGCTATCGCTAGTCAATGTATGGGACAGGCGTGCATTCAATCACCTCGATACTTGGTGAAGTCGAACGCATGGCGCATTCCTCATGGATTGATCAGCTTTAACCTTTTTTTAACATTTCAGCTCTTTGAACCAGTAAAATATCCTTCAAGTTTACTAGAAATGTTTTTTTTCTTTAAAGGATGTTTCATACAAGTTTCATAGTAAAGTCGTCCACCCAGCAGGATTACCTAGAATCGAATATCAGCAACAATTTCGTCTAAAGCATAGCTATAAACACATGACACGGCAAATCTGTGCAATTTACCTGTGGCTGATTACCATTACTCCAAAAAACAGCTAAAAAAAATAACGCTATGTGGAAAAGGTGATGGTTTTCATGTCCCTCGAACAAATGGGATTCACTGAGCAGCGCTCACTCGAAAAAGTGCGTTTTTTTTTGCAAAAGAGACGAATGAATAGTTCAAACTCATACATAGTTGAACTGCACTGAGTAAGTCCATAACTAGTCCGACTACATGCGGTTAAAGTAAATTTAATGCTTTATAAAGCAAAATATAAGTACACTCACAATGATGCAAAACTCTGGATCGCAGGTGTCTGCGGTGAGGAATGAAGGCCTGACCCCTTCCGGGGTCAACGCGCTCACCACCACATCATACGAGACCTTCGTTTCGCTTGTCTCTCAGATAGTTCAGCATCATTGTAGTTGTATTTTGCGTAATACGAAGAATAGTAATAGGCAGTAAATCAAAAAGTTGACATTATAAGTACAGTTTTGCAATTTTGGTGATGCATATGTTAGATCTTCGTGTATAGTTGCGATTTGGGCTGTCTTGTATACGCACGGTCGTTGGTTCGACCCTGCGTCGCCGACAAAATGAACTCTCTGTGCTTTCTGGGTCAACAAATTAACACAAGACTTGCTTAGGAGGATAATAGTTCTCAGTTGGCGTATCTGTGGAAGCCCGCCAGTCACCACGTAGAGCAGATACAAATTTAGTGTGGCGCGGCTAGAGGTTGACAAACGCTGTATCCCATATCCCTTTTATGGAAATGTTAGCACAAGAAAATGAACAATCCACTCAATCAAGACGAATGTCGAACTACTCATCTATCAGCACAATTAACTTTATCTGGTAGAAAAATTGTATGGAGAAAAAGAAGGCGTATAAAAGAGAACTATGTACACACCTGATGACACCAGTGTCCAGGTGGGCATTGTTCGTTTGAGTTACATGTCTCCGCTACTCCCAGTTGCGAAACAAATGGATCTCCATGAGGACAAAGATTTAAAATGCCTAGAGGAATGAAATTCCAAAACAGCAAGCTAATGTAGTATATCATATCCCTGATTAGATATGCTACTAAATTTCAAATGCATTCTATACGTTAGACTTTTGTAAATAATGTTAGACGAACATCTTGGTTGGGGTGGACAGTTGTCCATTTCGAAACAATTTACTGCCGTCATGATGCAAAAGCTGCCTTGAGGACACCTCACCTGCAATACTTTTTCTGGTCAATTGACACAAAAAAAAACTTGTGAAAACTGATCTTACAGGAGCACATGGATTTCTGCATCGGCACGACAAACAACCGTATTCGCTGCGTTCCATTCCATAAGGACAAGACGTTCGACAAACGATGTCAGGACAGTTGCCTCTTATTGGCCCTACAAAGGTGCTTAGAGTTCGATTAAAGGAATTGCGGCATCCAAAACATATAACCAGCATAGTGCATAGCTATTACTTCCATACTCAAAAAGTCTCAATAATTTTAAAATCACCAGCATATGTACAATTAAAGCACTACAATATACTAATTGTTATCAGTTTAACGCTACATTGCATCGAGACTTGCTAGTGTTCCTGAGTGTCAAACTGTTGTGTAAAGCGCGGGTCTTGCCTACGAAGCAGTGCTCTAAAATGTTAGAAGCCTGCCACAGTTCCATCCCGAAACCATTCTAGGAATAAATCAATGCCATGACAAAGCCTGTTACCTATTACTACTTTCTTGCATAGAGTAGGATAAAAAGGATAAAGCTCTCGGCGTTGGTCAATCCCAGAGGGATGCGCCATGCATTCGACTTAAGTATCGTTGGAGGAGATTGAATGCATATCTGGCCTTTTGCAATGACTCGCGGTGGCCTGCCGATGTATCGAGGCAGTGCTGCTAACCTCCCAGACAAATCTGGTGCCAATTTACCGACCCTGGAGGGATGGAAGGGTTGGTGGGCCATGGGCGCAGGAATCGATTCCACGTGCGTGTCGCAGTGGCGCCTTCAACCACTGCACCACACGCGCCCTAGAGTAGTAAACAAAAAATCCTCCATCCTTTCTACATAGAGTAGTAAACAAAAAATAAGGACATACGAAAGGATATGAAGGAGGTGAAGTTCTCCATGTTTCACGGCCGATTAGATTTTGCTGGGCAATTCTGGTTCATGACAGATTTAGACTATTTTTGTAATCACGAGCTGGTCAATGATTTTTGAAATTACAGTTTACGCAGTTGATTAGCGAATATAGAATCCTTCCAAGTTAACCTCGGTCCTTAATAATTCTTCTTATCATAAGAAAAATACGTGAGAGCTTCGTAAGCTTTTTGGAGAAAACCCAGTTAATAACACAGAAGAAATTTTTCTCCTTGTCAACAATAAACGCAGAAGATGAAATCGGTAAGTAGATGGAATAGATCTATGATGGTATTACGTCGCAAATGTCTAAATGCTGAAAAACCTTTTTAAAAAAATCCACTAAAACGTGTAAACATACTACTCGTTTCTCATATAAGCTCAAATCTCCCCACCTTTGCAGTTCGGAGTGTCATTGGCGGTTCGTGTACCTGGAATCTCCTCACCATTGGCAACATCCACACAGAAACAAACGCCATCATCGCACTGGAAAAAAACCGTATGATGAATAATGTAGAAATGACCCTTTCAATCTTTCAGCAGTATTATAAAGATGGTCCTTTTACCATGCTTGTCTTCCCTGGGTAGCCTTATGTAGAGGTATAATTAGCGATACGCTACATTAAACACAAGCTCATCAGTTTAATAACGTTCCTCAGGCAGGGCCAGGCTCTCAATACCTCCAGAGTGGAAAATTGATGTGATACTTCTCTCGAGTGAAGAACGTGTTGACCTAATATATCGCTGAGTTCCCGTAATTGACTGTTGACTAGACCGAAACGCATTTTGTCACATCTACGATGCTTTATGGAATCAAATCCAAAGCTTATTGGTAAAGGATTGATCATTGCCTAATGGCTTATTCCTATTTATATAATTTACTTTTATGTGTCACTTTTTCAGGTAAAATATGATTAAGTCATGTAAAAAACCTACCTGGATCTGCTCGAATTGTCCATTTTGATCACATCGCCTAATGCTCGGCATGTCATAGAGCTCTGCTGTTAAGGCAGCATTCAGGCATGCTTGAAAAGATAACCAGCGAGATTGTGAAACGAAGTTAGATGTAATAAAATAATAATTTGACTAGTGAATGAAAGAAGTGCTAGCTACCACGACATTTGAAGGCGGGTGTAATTAAATTTGGTTACGACAAGCACTCAATAAGTTCTCCACGTAAGACGCAATTTCTAATGAGACAGGAATTGAGTGACATGCGAAACGAACGACCCGCATGGTGTGGTGGTGAATGCGTTACTCCTCAGAAAGGACAATAGCGCGTTCGTTCCCCACCGCAAGAACCTGTGGTCCGAAGTTTTCCAAATATCTCAGCAATCTTGTGGTTGTATTTTGCTTTATACTCTGCCATAAAAATTGTAGAAGGCAGGAAAAAAAGTAAACATTGTGAATGCAATTTGTAATATTTGAGAAGCGGGTGAGTAACCAGGGAAAAACGACGGTAGAACTTTTGATGCACTATAGTGAAATCAAGCCCACAAATGTCGAAATTCGTGTCATAGTGTCTTGTCTGTCTTTTGATTTCAAGGTTTCTTTTTTATTTTCCACTAGGACATCAGCTGATGAAAGACAAAAACAGGAATGAAATGACTATAAGGCGGAGAGGACGGCAAAACGAAGGATTCGCATGATGTGGTGCCGAACGCATTAGTGCCCGGAAAGGGTAGCAACGTGTTCGACCGCCACCGCAGCAACTATCTCAGCATCATTGTGGTTACATTTCATATCGTAGCCTGCCATGGAAAAAGGATAGGAAGCAAATAAAAAGTGATTACATTAAAGTGGTTAAGTTTACAATACTTGAACACTTTTAAAGTACTCATTATTCATCAAATGTGCTAATTTAAAATGAAAAAAAAAGATATTCTAAACACTTTTATGTTCCATGTAAGTTGTGTCCAAATAAGCATCTTGATCGAAGAGAACTACTGTGCAAGAAAAACACGACCATATTCGAGATTTTTTGATCTTCAGAGAGGAATTTGATGGTGCTTTAGATGGTAGCTATCATGACCGTATTTATTCCTCCATTACCTCAACCATATAAATATCTCTTTGATCTGAGAACAAAAATCCTTATCGGAATTTTGTTATAAACTCGGACGAAATTCTTAAGTCCCAATGGATTTTTGAAGAAACAGCATCGAAAATGCACTCACGAGTGGTCCTGATCGGATAGAGGCACTGAGCAGAGCACCCGACGCGACAACACCGTTTAAGTCCAGCACATTCGTTATCAAACTCGCACATTAAGTTGCATTCGGTAAACTTATCGATTAATGGTATCTCCAAAGACGAAGGGCAATCGGCCACATGAGAAGAGATGACGCCTTAAGGAACTTATCAGAAAACTTGAGAAAACCACACGGTGAAATTTTGTGATCTTCTGTTATATCATTGGTATAATAAATGAATCTCCTTCATAGTGCCGAACTTGGCGCTAATTTCTACCGTATTGGATGCACACTTGAATTTTTTCCGTTGTTCTTCAGATAGTTATTTATAGAGGTGAAGCATAGTTCCGATCGTTGTGAATTTGTGATAGTTTAGAGTATTTCCAGTACATCAGTTTTAAAATAAAGGTAATGTCGGATTCAAAATGAAAACGCAGAAAAAAAATCCTAGCTTCCAAGGCTATTTTAACCTGTGAAGTACGTTGTAAGTCGAATCCTGATAGGAATCAGCTTTGAAAATATCACTTGGGAAAGAATGATCTCTTTACTTTCCTCACCTTTATGATGTTTCGTCAGCATGTCGCGTGATTGGTGAGGTAGTCTTCTATTTGAACCCATCTCTTTATTGGAAACATCTAATGAAAAACACGATAATCCGCAACCGTCAAAACAACATATTCCTTAAAAATATAGAATCAGAAATCTTTAGAGATATTGTGATTTACGCATGAAGGTGCTATTAGATATATGGAGTATTGCTTTTCTAGGCACCCATACTCCTTAAGTAGGAATCGTTGGCAAAAAGTTCTGTGGACCAAAGTAAACCACCAAGAGAAAACGATCACTATAGGGGTCACTCTGGCCACAATACCCTCTTGCAAATTACTCTCATAGAGGTCATGTCCTCGCTCGTCTAGGACTCGTCTAAAGGAGTCTATGACACAGTTGAGTCACACAGTCGTGTCAACCGCTGAAGTTGTGCAGGCACCACAAGCTTCGCTAGAGGTTTGCACATGGGGATGAAGAGTGATGAGGTGACAGAAGATATCCATTCGCTACCGTTGACACAATCTTCATCCATTCTGCATATAGATGAACATCGTGAGGTGTTCCTCAGTGCTGTCACCGACGGACATGCGCCTCGTTTCTGCAATTCCGCACCGCTACAGCAGAAACCGTAGCCGTTGTAGCCGATCTGAACACGAATCAATGTACCTTCTATTTGTAACAAAATTTGAAAGGAGTGATTATTTCGGACTTATTTTTCTACCATTGCGATAATAATTTTTACATTTTCTAAGTTTTAGGTGCAAAAATTGGACCTTTCAAAAACTACGGTAGAGCTATTTTATACAGAAGAATGTCGAAAAATTCCAATAACAAGGAAAAAATCTAAAAACTTTGAGGTCAAGATGACATAGCACAAAATTCTCATCAAACAGCGAAAAATCCCTTCAAAATCAAGCTTTGAGAAAGCGTGATGTTCACTACCATAAGCTATTCATTGCGTAGTTCACTCAAATTCTTAGAACGGTTTTAGCTCTCTCCAAAGAACCGTTAGTGCATTAACGCACTTCGTCGCTTTCATCTCTCATGTTCAAGTCGCGTTTCGCGTATACGAGAACAGTCTGCTCAAAGTTTGCTGGGTTGGATGTCCCTAAGAGAGTTGACCATCGATGTGGACAATAATTTACGTGAGCGATGCATTCTGGTGCTGTGACCGGATTATTCACCAACTGTCAATTACCCGCTCAGTAATTGACGCAATAGGTATGAATGAATGAATGCTGATGACGCTCCAACAAAACATTCCACTGACAACCAAAAAAAAAACAGCAGGAATACACAAGAATTTCTAGCCCATGTTTTTTCCTCATCCAATTAATGGAAGGACATAGAAGATGCTTAATTGGTAAGCTTATGGTCCTATTGAAATGAAATAACCACGTGTTCCGCTCCAGAGGATAGTGACGTTAAGTTTGACCAACGTTAAAACTATATTTGCAAAAATGCAGTAATCAAACCGAATAAACAGAGATTTTTTAAAAACGATATGCTAAATTAAATAATACATTAAATCTCTGCACACTGGGCTATTTAATAGTTTATAAACCTCGTGACACCAATGACCGTCTCCACATTGTACGGTTGTAGAACAGAGTGCTGTAACGCCGTTTGGAAGTGTCATGATATTGCTGGTCGGACATGGATTCAAAAGACCTGAACTATGGGTGCAGTTCTACCTTGATGAAATCGTCAAGAACAAAGATATTCAAGGCACCGGAAGCGATGCATTTATCCCATAATTGGATTTTTTGTATGTTAAAGATAAATTGTGTCAAAAGCTCTGACTTTGATTTTTTTTTGAACTGATTAAGTTTGTTAATTCTCTCTGTACACTATTTGACGATTATAAATATATCAGTCACCGGTTCACTACGAAAGGTCTGATTATCTTTAAAAGTCTATAGAGCGATGACCACTATTGGTGTTTCTGGGTGCCGGGTTGTAATGTGGAGCGGGCAATATCCACCGCAATAGGGTCTCCCAAGTTGAGTAGTCCGGCGTTTCCATCAAGAAGCCGAGTTAAGAGTAAACCTATACCAGGAATGACCACCGTCCTGGTACCCAACTAGTCACATTGTGACAAATCTCCTTCTGATCCAAAAGGACCTAGACTGCCTGAGCTTAGGAACACTTCGGCTAGGCTGACTTTAGGTCGTCAGGAACCAAAATGGCTATGCCAGCAAATATAAGTTATACTGGGACTCGGATAACTAGTAAAGACGTACCATCCAGGTAAATAAATTAATAATTAAGCAATATTCCGCATTCTGTTTGCACTAATACCACGCTGATATAAAACTTTGATAAATTAAGCTCTTATTTTCGTAACTGTGAGATTTTCCAGATACCTAAGTTTTAGTAAAATAGTGGCGGAATGTTATGTTTAAGACCATTTTCTTACATTTTGGAACTGGAAGACAAGGAGGACGAGCGCAATCTGGTTCGATGAGCTGACAAACGTCGCCATCGTTGTTACAGCTGAAATAGCAAAAACTAGCTACCATAGTTCGACGTTCCTTAGGGTTTTGCCAGCATAGAATCTGATAGGCCTACCGTATACCTTCACAGATATCTCGACATTCACATGTGGGGTCCGGACAACCGAACACGGACATTTTTAATCCATACGTGCACTGTTTTAAACACTTAACCCCACAAAGACGAACTTCTGCAAATTGAAGAAAGCAGTAATTTTTAGGATTTTCGTTAAACTGATCCAACAGCAATGAATAAGGATGAAAATAGTTCGGCTTTGCTAAAAACTATAGAAAAAAACTTTTTAAAAGTTTAATATCCTTTGATAGTTCTTTCAGTCATTCGCTCTAAATTTTTTCAATCCCTCACTTTTTCTTTTATTTATTCCTTCCTTTAATATGTCTTTCATCTCCAATTCCGACAAGCAGTTTTTCTCTGGAAAACCACTTTTGCTTTTTCATGAAACTTAACTTGAAGAGCTTTTGGAACTAACTCCATCGCGAATTGACAAAGGAGATTAGATATCAGAAGTTATAAGAACATCCAGTATCTATTTCTGTAATGGATTCATTAAGACCTCGTTTAATAACCTATGGATTTCATAGCAGTTCAATACACGGTACACAACGTGGGATTCTTATTGTTATTATATTTCTGCCAAAACATAATGGACCGAAGAAGGAAGTTAAACAGTTTCCTCTTCTCATCATACAATCCTCTTCCTGTTTGTTGTCGAACGTAGGTGTCACAGTACAAAGCCTAAGTTTGACGACGTTCAACAAACAAAAGCCGAGGGCGACTAGGTAACGATGGAGGTCGAAAGAAGGATCCGTCGTAGCAAGTTCTCGAAACATTGATGAGAAATGCTCAACACCAAGAATGCATTTATCTGAATACCGTAGAAGTAATTATGGAGTTTCTTTAAATATTCCTGGTGTTCCAGTTGGTGATTTCTCAAAGCTTCTATAAGGAACGCTAATAGAGGTAAGGTACTTGTTCTCATTTTTGGTAATACTTCTATTCTCTGATCTGGTTCCGTTCCCTCTTCGCATTTCAATAATCTCAATCGGCGTTATGTTTCAAACACATCGTTTTCTTTTGCAATTTACAAAGTTTCTCATATTTTTGGCTGGCTGATCAATTAAGAGGAAAGTCCCTATTAGAGTGATTTACTGCAGTTGAGGATTTCCTAAGTGTCACACATCGAGGAGGGGAGTGTTTCGTCTCAGCAGAGTGAGTGCTCAAGCTGAAAAGGAACTAGGTAACTCGATTCGGAAGACCAGTTCGCGTAAATCTATGTCATGATGAGGCTAATGGGCTATTGATAATTAACTTCTTACTTAAAACAAGAGAAAAAAAGAGTGCAACAGACGTGAGGAGTTCTTTCTATCTATTAAGCGAACACAGCTCGTGAGACAGTTCTGGTCCATCCCCGATAGAGGTGAATAAAAATTCCACTGGTGCTTAGTTAAATCACTCAATAATTAACGCTTTTAAAGCTGAAGGCGTCAAGAAAAAAGAAAGTTTGACGAAGAGCAACATCGAAGACCTATGATCTTTATGATAATTCCATAAGGTCAGTCTTGTGTGAATAATCGTGATCGCGGAAACACTTAGCAAATGATGCCGACAAATCTTCACTGATGACGAATTGTCTAGAAAGGTCGGTTATAATTGAGCACAGTCAGTAAAATAAATATGAGCGGCTAGATTAAAGAGAGTGAGATATGGATATCATCCTAGGAGCAAATACATACATAATATCTAACAAGAAATCACTGAGCTAAGGGTGATTACTTTCTCAGATGTTAGCGGATAATGGTCAGTCGTAATTCAATGGAATGTACGACGACTGTCTCTTTTTTACGGTATCGAATGTTATTATTCCATGAAAATAAAGAAACTACGTTAGTCGCAAAATTGCGGACCAGTAACTGCCTTTCTTGTATTATTTCTCCTCAGACCATCCTAAGCGGCAATTAGGAAAATTGACTGAAAACCTGCTTCACCAGCTAGGAAGGAGAATGTACCTAGGTGTCGACGTTCTGTGCAAAGGAGAGAACATGTTTCTTTGTCCGAAACAAAGGCAGTTTACTACCTATGTTAGTAATCTAAAGACAGTCCAGTACAATTGTCTTCGGAGGTCATAAAAAATAGGCCCACCAAACAAGTCACTGTGTATTGCCGACTAGGCGGAGATGCACAAGGCTTCTAAGGGTGAGCTATCCAAGGGTGAATAAATTAATTTGAGAGAATCCTACTTAACTACGGTTTACTTAGTCCATTTTCCTAAATTGACTATCTGTCAAGAGTTTTTCATTCCATCACTGATTTTTCAGCGATGATGTATACTACCATGACTGGTGAGTGCATCCATCGTTGACCTAAGCATTAAGTGCAAATATTGAGAAAGAGCACTCCAGTAGGATAACAAATGATTTGTGACACATATATCAACTTCGCCGATGACCCTCACTGAAGCTCAACTGACCACAGAACTCTAAAGCGAACAGAAAACGAATTAGTTATTGCTGGAAAAGAGCTCGTATCCAGAGCTACATCCAGTCTGAATTTATTAGTGGCCCATAAGATGACGTTTAGTAATTGTCAACACACGTGGCAGAATAGCTGACCCTTTTTCCTTCACGGTAACACGTTTAGGCAACTGTCCTTCCTATTTTCGACTCTAACCATTAAACCAAGTGCAATCTATTCCTTAGTTCTTACAGCGTGCTTTGTTCACAAAGAGGAAACACACGTTGAGCATCCTGTTGATCTTGACCACTTTATAAAGAACGCTTTTTTTTGAGAAAGCTGCTTTTCAATGCAACCTTTCTAAACAGAGAACAAAAACAGCACAAACATCAAAAGTTGCACTAAATTGAAAAGCAAAGAATAAAACAGCTATAAACAAAAACTAAGACACGACGACGTTTAATGTAATATAGCCTCTCAAGGTATTGGACGAATGAAACCATGACAAAAAAGAACAGTGTCCATGAGAAACTTACCTCTACACATGTCGGCTCGTCTCATGGATATCGGCACTGCTGAGCCAGCGATTTCCGTGCCGTTGTTCACGTCTACACACCAGCATTGATGTTGATCACATTGGATCCGATCAAACTATCGTTAAAAGCAAAATCAGTCAGATTAAGAATTTCAGAGACAACACTTCAACTACCTCGAAAAAAAAAACATCAAACATGAATTTTTACGAGAATTTACCTTGCCATGCTCATCACATTTCGGGACATAATTGTTCTTCAGAGCCTTATTAGGTAATTTCTTCACGGCCACGAAAAGGTGAATGCAGTCTGTTATGCAAAAACCATGTTTGCCATAAATAAATCCATTTTTATGAGAAATAAAAAGTTCATTTAGAAAAGTAACAGCTCCATTCATAAAGCCGAGTCTTTGACAAGACATCTCAACTACGGAGCAAAAATCCGAGAGAGATGACATCTTCAATTCAAGTTTTATGAGAAGAAAAAAAAACTGAACGAGTCTCTCAGCTTCTTTTTTAACTTCATTCGTCGGATGCTTCTCGATATCCGCAGTATATCTAATAGAGCGCATAAGAAGAAAGGCAAGAAGAGAAAAAGCTTTCCAAAAAAAAAGAACACAAGTACTAGTTGAATGATTTCGAAAAGCTTCTGTACATTTGTGAGGTTGCCGTAAGCTGTTGATTTTTGATGGGAATAAGCTCGTCATTCATACTAGTTTCATTTTCCACTAATTTCTTCCTATTATGATCATTACTATTACTATTAGTTGTACTTCATTTTTGTGTCTTGTTTATAATTATACGCTTATGCAACGTAGTTAGCTGTGCCTTGCATTGCAATATACAATCGGTTTGTGCATCGATCACACTTCCCAGGCAAAAAATAAGCCCTCCATTCTTTCGGGTCTGCGAAATGGTACCAGACTAGTCTGAAAGGATAAGAAATCCGAGCTAATAAATCGGTAGTCCTTCGTAGGCATTACATGGACCAAACATACTTTCAATCACTGCTACCCTAGATAATGGAGCTGGGAGCATTGCGTATGCACAGCGGAATGATCAATGCCAAACGCTTCACCTTTTTTTTCTTTTCTTTTAAGAAAAGAATCATAGAATAAAGACCAGTTCGGTATTTTAATGAAAGAAGCTCCTGAAAACTTATCGTACTTGTTGCCGTCGTTGGATCCACGCAAACTTTCCCACATGCAATCGTACAACACTTCTCTACGTTAGCACAGTTTCCGTCATGTGAACATTTTAGGTACACTGCAAAAAAGAAAAAAAAATTTTAAGCTGTAAATAAAAAAAGAATAAGTAAAAGTGTAGAGGGAACGAATTTAATTGTGCTTACTATTACACGGTCTTTCGTCCCCATTCGGCGGACACCGACCTATTTTCACATTTCGCGCCGAGCTCATAGTGAATGGGCTGGATTTGTCTACAAAGAAAAAGATGCCCTTTTCGTAAAGTACTTTCTGTATACATGTAACGAACCACTACTTAAGGAAACTGGCAAGCTGGTAGTGTTGGTTACGGCTTTGATGATTGCACTTTGGGTAGGTTGGAAGCCGACGACAGTTACTATGTGATGAAGAGTTGGGATAACTGAATAGAGATATGAATGGACTTAAAATTAATCAAATCCTGCAAGAGAAAATAAAAGTAAATAAAGAGAACACAGCTAAAAATATGAATTAAATCGATGTGGAGTAGAACTAAAGGCGTAAATTGGAAAATTGTGAGAGTGGAATTAAAACGAAGAGGCGGGAAACAGGTAGGAAAAAGAAATATTTGAGAAATAAAGATGTAACGGTAATGAAAAAGATGAGCAAGAGAATGAAAAAAGAAGGAAACAAGTGGCGAAAGTGGTGGATGAAAATGAATTGGTGAAGGATTACAAGTAAGGTGTATAGAAGGAAAGCAAAGAAAATAAACTACAAGAAAATCAAGCCGTGAATACGATAGTAAGGGTAATAACGCAAAACGTATGCATTGAAAAAAAGCGAAGAAGACTGGGGAAGAGTTCAAGATCCACTGAAAAAAGAACATCTTACCGTTTACTGGTTGTATGGCATTATTCACATTCAGAGAGTAGCTCATCGGTAGTGGAAACACACATTCACGTCCACAACCATTCGAGCAGCAGATTTGTGCTGCTAGAAATCGTCACAAAACTACTTAGCGAATAGAAAAAAGTCAAATGAAAGCGCTTTTACGTACCCGAACAATCGCTGTCGCTTTCACATTTGAACTCACAAACTCCGCCAACAATCACTCGTGGACAATCTGGACGTTGAACGCCTAGATAAATGAAGTTATCGTTTAATCTTCATTTTTGAACAAATACTTCATCATTTAACTTTTTATGGTGATTAACTATATTAAAGACATTGGATCAAAGAACGTGGTGCCTTCGACTCCATTATGCATCATAAATAAAAAGGATAAAGCTGTTGGCGTTGATCAAATCATGAGGGATATGCTATGCATTCAACTTCATTGAGCATCGTTGGAGGGGACTAATTGCATATGTGGCCTTTACGCCTGACACGCGGTAGCCTATCGATGCATCGAGCCAGTACTGCTTTCCTCCTGACAAGTCTGGTATCAATTTGCCGAACCCGAAAGAATGGAAGGCTTGGTAGGCCATGGGCTTCGGCATCAATACCACGTGTGTGTTGCAGAGCGCCTCCGACCACTGTGCCACACGTGCTACATTTTTCAGTTAGTAATCTACTGATGTATCGAGCCAGTGCTGCTACCCTTCCAGACAAGTCTGGTGCCAATTTGCTGACCCCACATGGATCTAAGGCTTGGTGAACCTGGACGCGGGAAACGATCTCATGATGTAATACAGGGCGCATCCGCCGACTGCGCTACACGCGACCCTATTATGCATCGTATACTCGGATACTCGAAAGGCCCGTCCTTACTGCTTGTGCGGACCCCAGCATAATCACCATTTTTCGGAGATTTGCTGGTTAAGCCATTGTGGTTTCCTGGAATATCGAAGGCGACTTCGTCAAAGTTTACCCTAGGTCACCACCACCGCAGACAGTCTCAACCCTTGTGGATCAGAGGCAGATTTACCACCATACGACTTTGATGCCACGACGGTGGTGGATTTTGGTATTGGTTTACTTCTATCTGGGCTTCCTGATGAAAACGCTGGATTCCTTCTCAGCTTGGGAGACTCTGCCGGGGAGACGAATCCCTCCGCTGTACATCGCAGTACGACACCCAGGAACACATCCGTCACAATGAGGCGGTAAACGGCTGGGAGGTATGCGTCGTATAGGTAGTTAAATACAAATTAAGTCTACAAAATGACTTATGAGGATTTGCTGATGTGTAGACTCAGCATTTTAACCCTTCAGATAAGTTTGGCGCCAATCTGCCAATCTTGAAAGGATGGAACGTTCAGTAACTCTGGGACAACTAATTGATGCAATGATCAACTTCACCTAACCGAATAGTCTGCTTATTTCGTAGACAATGACTACTTTAAACCCTACAATACACATTTCTGTTTTTCCACTTACAGTTTTTATCCATAAAACACTTATGAGGAAAAAAATCATCGTGAACCATCACTGAAACAATCGTTGTGTTTCTCACCTTAAGCCTGTTAATTCTATCAGAAGCAAGCCAAATAGAACAAAACGTTTAGGCAAAGGTGGTAATCGTTAAATAAAGGGTATAACAGAAAAGGTAGAAATAGGACAACAGTTCGACAAATTGTCAGATTTTCTCCGATTTCATTTGTTTCTTTGGCTATGACATTTTTCATCCACAACTAATCTCTTGTTTCTAACAAGTGGATGAAGAAAGGATGGAAACGGACAAAGTGATGAAGGTTTTCGAAAAACCGCTTGCTGGCTTATGAACTTCCAGCTTAACTTTCTATCAAGCAAATAAGAGAACCGAAGAAAAAAGAAAAAGGGTAAACATAAAGCTCTTCTAGATTATTCAGAACAGAAATTTAAGCTCACCGAAATTCTGCAAGCACCTTGCCACTCCGCCCAACACCAAGCAATATTCGCCAATGGCACAGAATTTGGACTATAAAGATAATCATCATTAGTCACTATTAAGTAAGTGAAGGCCTAAAAAAGCAAAGTTTCGCTTCTAGAGCTCTTTATCCCACAGATTTAAAGTCGACAAGATACCAACATATCCTAAGATCAACCTTCTTTTAAACTCGGCATTGATTAATAGTTCACTGTTTTTCCAGATGAATAAACACAAATTGGTAGTGCAGAATTAATTAAAACATAGTAGCTGACGTTTCGGCCATTTCGCCTTCCTCAGAGCCTGGAAAGGACAAATCGACCAGCGGGCTACTCATCCAAACACTTGAATAACCTAAGCAGATAAAGCTTAACTCACTTAAAATTCCTTTCGCATAATAAACAGCTTTTTTAAAGCAATCATCGCGCTTTGCTCCTCGTAGGTTTTATAGTTATTTGGTGAAGACCAGCCGGAAAGCGTCCTGCATGGGCGAGGAACGTGAGTTAGCCAGATGATAAAATCAATCTGAGATTTGGCGGGAAATCAAACATCATGATAACACCTCCTCTTTCAGTTCATTTTTGAATTTTTGGAATTGATCGAAAACGCTTCAAGAGTTTTACGCGCTGATGTTTTTGATTCGTGCGTGAGGATTGTGACCCCTACTTCAAAATCTTCTCCGTTGTTTTCCTGCATCTTATGCGCGCCCAGTAGTGTTTGGTTTCAATTTAGATTTGCCGACAAGGTGTTCTTTTAAGCGGATGCAGAGCGGTCTACCCGTTTCGCCAACGTATTCGTCCCACATGCTTTACAAGGAATTAGGTATACCCATACTCATGCAATCACCATCTCTACCGTTAGAGCATTTTATGTAGATTTTCGTTGTGTATAGACGGTCACACAAGGCGGTAACAAACTAAATAGCGTCTTAGAGTGTCCGGTGGCATTTAAATCACCGTCACCGATTTCTATGGGCCGGTCCTTCTTAAGCAACGCTTTTTGGCCGCACTTATTTCGTTGGAAATAAAGGGTAGGATTGCCGAACGTCAGGATAGGCTGATTCTTTGACCTAGACCAAGCACATTCCTCGTTCATGTATTATTCTGTGCGACTGGTCTCCACGAAATATCTGGAGGAATTGCAAATAACAAAACGGTGAGTGTTTAAGAGAAGCTCCTTGTTAGGTGAATGGAAATTTATGTGTTAAGCTTCGTCTGCCGAGTTTATGAAAGTGTTTGGCTGAGTAAATTGTCGATTTAACCTTTCAAGCTCTGAAAAAGGCGAAACCGCAGAAATTCAGCTATTCTATGTTAGTAAATAACATTCGCTATTAAGATTGTTGCTATTACTAGTAAATAAATATATGTCATGCCAACCTCGTCTTTGATCATCGAGAGAAACAGCGAATTCATGACAACATAGTCTCTTTTTTTCCTCTCTCTTGTTTTGTTATTATATGTAGCCAATAAAAATAAGATTTTCAGAGTAGTAGGCAGCGATTTAAAAAATAGCCATTGTACTCCATAAAAAATCAAAAACCAATTTGCTTAAATCTACTCGACTAAAAATGGAGTAGAAGGAAAGTAAGCCTTCTTTCCGCAGGACGATGAATGCTCACCGAAATCGGATGAAGCAGAGGATAAAATGAAAAGTTTTCAAAAAAGAAAAGAAAAAAACTTACTTTTCGAGATACAACGAAAAATGGCAAAAGTTTATTAAATGGTTTTATAGATATTTTTTGTAAATTTTTTCTATAGTTTTGCTCTTCTCAGAGATCCTATAAAGAATGTCGTTGAAGTTCATCAACCAAATTTTCGCAGTTAAGTTGCCGTAGAGTACTTCCATGTACTACTCACCACTCACCATTCGCATTTTCTTTAAATCTTTCAAATCCTCTCTGCTCTCTCAGAGACGATTTGCAGATGATTTTGTTGGATGTTGCAAAAACAGCTATAAAAACAAAATAAATTAATGAATAAACCTGGCATGGATCTATGGCACAGGCACAAGCACAGCCGCTTCTACCTTCTCGTTGATAACCATTCGTACAAATTAAATTGCATTGAGGTGGCTTCAGATGACATGAATCCTCGATTATTGGTGGAAATTTGACAACTACAGTTATAGCCAGTCGATATAACAGAAAGAGCAGTAGAATCATTGTAACTACCTACTGGTGAGGTAGCCAGTACGGCATGTCAGGATAAAACACCGATTACTGACGTATCGACAAAAGGCTCTTAGTTGTCCAGGAACTGAATTCTAAGAATAGAAATGGCTTTCCAAAATGGAAAACTTGCAGTTTGATCGAAATGGGCGGGGCGAAAAACCAGGGCGTGGCTATTGGAGTGGACGTGGCTATTGGAATGGGCGTGGCAGTTTGTATAGTGACCGTATATGGAAGACATGGTTCGTGTCAACATTGACGACAACAGCCGATCAAGTTGAGAGCTTATAGTTTGTGAGCGAGAATAACGACGGGATATAGACAGAATTGCCACAAGGCTTAAAACATTGTAAAGGGTTTAAGGTTAGTAAACCTCCTTGAAATATAGTATGAATTCCGTTCAATTCAAAGCGTCGCTGAGGTGACAGAATGCATATCTGGCGCATACAAATTGTGGTGGTCATACTGAAGGAATGAAGGATTTGGTCTATCAAGGAGGCGGCATTGAGCCAACGACCATGCGTGTAATTTGAGTTACCTTTTAACTAGTTCATTACACGTGCCCCAGAACAGTTTCACTCGATGAAATTCTTGGGTCATTTTCATTTTACTCCGTTCCTAATCCATCGATGCAAATTCAGACATTTCAATGTACTTGAAGTTGCATCTTTAACCTCATTTTTGTAAGAACATGGTCGAAAATTTTTGCACTTATTTTTCTGAGGGAAAGCAGTAATAACTGTGAAACACCAAGTATTTTGTTGCATTCTTATTGTCTTGAAAAGGCAAAGTGGTGAAAAAATGAGGATCATAGGCAAATTAAAAATTTTTCCAATTGAGAAAAAATTCTTATAAAGTTCATTTTTTAAATTTTTTTTTCTCAAAAGAAAGTATCGATTTGTTGATACCTCAGGTCTCCAATTTTTTTTTTCGTGTCAGCAATCCAAACGCTACATTTCGTCGACTGCGTTTTTTTTTTCAGAGTTTTATGAGAAGGCGTGAATAAGGTCTGCTCCATGTCGCCGATCGACAGTCTAATTACGCGAGTCTGTGCCGACCTGAAAAAAATCTTATTCACTAAGTAGCAAACATTACCTCGATCGAAAAATAAGTGCGGATGTCTGTGAAGATGACCTAGGAATGCCCTACATCCCATTTCGCCACACCTAGAAAAATTAGGCTCGGTCACATTCCAAGATTTCGATGAGAAGGGAAGTTTACAGATTCTGCATATGTGCACTCCACACCCGACCACGATCGTCTCTATGGAATGCGGGCGTACCGAAGCAGAACTAGTGAATGAAGCGCTAGACTCGAGTTTTACATGGAAATGACCTGTCTTAGCAGTAAACCTGTTCAGAGTTATTAGTATTCTCTATTCCTCCAGGCAAACAAAATGACTGCTTCCTATGCTCCTCACGGAAGCGTGATTTCATATCCGTTACAATAGCGCTTCCGATACGAAATTAGGAATTTCCGTAGCAACACATTCAGCTTCTTCTAATGGGAAACGACGCAGCAGATGCTTTCATTAAACCATAAAAATTATACAAACTCGGTGAGCATTTATGTGAAAAATCCCAAGCCAGCCAGATGGGAAGTTTTCTAAAAGTAATTTTAAAAGATACATGATAAAGGGTCCGAAATTTATAAATTCCTCAGTGATCTGCTACGTTTACGAATTCTATAAGTATTATATAGGATCCACCTCATATTCGCGTTTTCAATGGCTTCCGCTTCGCCATTAGTGTATCAAGTCAGCGTTTTTATCTTCAAACAAGTCTGCAGGCAATTCGACGAGCCTTGAAGGAAGGAGGGCAATCCAGTTGTAGTATAAGTGGCTCAAAAAAAACCTAGAAAAGGCATTGCTTATTGAGGCACCGTTGGAGTCAGATGAGACGTAGGTCTCTCTTTCACCTTAGTGAGTTATGCTTATGTTGCCATTATGAAGGCCAATGAAAAAGACATTCGGCGTTAAGGTAAGTTCGTGAATAAGGTACGAAGCAATCGTCTTGGTCAAAGGTCACTAAAGATGCCTAAGTGCACTATCTAGCCAATATAATGATTTTCGGCGCCTATATATGTACTACGTCAACAGTCTAAGACGATTTTGCCGATCCTGGAAGGTGATAGCGACTGGTGAATTTGGGGTGCAAGATCACACCTAATTCTATGTGTCTATTGCAGGGCGCCTCGCACCTACACGCGCCCTTCAGCACTACACGTTAATGTAATAACTCGAAAAAGCGAATTCCTATGAACTTCGGCATTAATAAAACAAATATAGGGGCGCGTGTGACGCAGTGGTTGGAGGCGCCACTGCGACACGCATGTGGAATCGATTCCTGCGCCCATTGCCCCCCAAGCCTTCCATCCCTCCGGGGTAGGCAAATTGGTATCAGACTTGTCTGGGAGGATAGCAGCATTGGCTCGATACATCGCTCGATACATTAATAAGCAAAACGCGATCGTTGTTGTAAAAAAATCTTGGGAACAGCTCGGTAGTTTGTAAGAAATAAATATTTTAATAATAAATAAAAAGGATAAAGCTTTCGGCGTTGTTCAAAACTGAGCAATGCGCTATGGAATCAACTTTATTAAGCATCGTTTGGAGGTGATTGAATGCATATCTAGCCTTTACAATGACTCACATTAGTCTACCGATGTATCGAGTAAGTGCTGCTATCCTTCCAAACAAGTTTGGTACCAATTTGATGACCCCAGAGAGATGGAAGGCTTGGTGGACCATGGGCAACGGGGAACGATTCCAGGTATGTGTAGCAGGGGGCCTCCGACCACTGCACGACAGGCACCCCAATTTTAATAATACAGGTAATAATATTTTTTTGCTTCGTATTCCAGGATACTTGTCTACATTGGTTTGCTTCATGCACGTCGGTTTAATTCAAAAGTTGCAAGTGCGCATGTAGTACCAGGGAAAACGATTCACAGTCGTCTTTTAAATTTTCCCCGCAAATTAATTAATGTGAATGCGTTGCTTTCGTGTACAGTAATCGCGAGGTTGCTGTACAGCATACATTTACTTCCATAGAAAAGCACAAAATACAATACAACACAATAGTAGCTGACGTTTCGGCAGTATCGCCTTCTTCAGAGCCTGGAAGGGTATGCTGATATACATTCCAATGCCGAGGTTAATAGAAAGTCGAACCTGAGAACTATTAATTAATGTTTTAAAATTTTTTGTTTCTAGTCTTTAAAAAAATGTTAAACATGCATCTTGGCACAAAATACACGTTTTAGCATTTTTGTGATAATATGCATTCACTAAAAGAAAAAAGTGAGCACATTCCGGTTCAAAACAATATAACCCACGTTATGGTGGACTTCCCACGGGTCTCTCTCATATGGGGTATCTCGAGCCGGTAAGTCACAAGGCTACGTGGTGCGTCCCAGAAGGAGGATAGGGGGTTAATCGCGGACCAGAAGCGACCTTCGCTTCCCTGATGCGCAGGTGGAACCAGGAGATGGACTCTCTGTTTCTGATGCGCTGATTCGGCACATATTTTCCGTATTTGCTAGGCGTATTCATGCATGCGTGTGTAAATGCGTTCCCGCTTTATGCGGATTGTATTCTACGAGTCAACTCGGCCAAAAGCCTGCAATCAAGTGACAGGAAAGTAAATGGGAGGCGGTTAGGAGTCGCCTCCAACAAATAAGCTCCATCTCCACTCTGCGAGAGCCTGGTAAGGTACCCGTGAGAACACACAGCCCACACGTTTAGAACCCAGAAAGCAAAACGTGGGTATCAAAGTGCTAAACACAGTGAAAAAAAGGCCTCATTTCCCTGACCCCGGAAGAGCCCGCAACATCGAAACATTGGGTGCGACGAGTACGGAGAGCTGCTAAAATTTCAGGGCCAATGGAAGCTCTCTGAATCACAAAAAACTATGGTGACGTTCTGTACCTACAATGAACGTGCGCTTACATCCGAGTTTTGGATAGAGGATTTGCACATGCAAGCAAGAATGATAAAGTACGACGCCATCGGCCTGGCCGAGACGAGACGACGCCACCCATTCAACGCCGTCTATGACACTGGAGAAGAACTGTTCGCCGGAACATGCGACAGTGGAGGACTATGCGGTGTCGGCGTTCTCGTCAACACGAGTTTGTCAATGAAAATCGATTCATTCGAACAGCCTACAACCAGAATCGGACGTTAACAATTAAAAAAATGTGGAGCAATACCGGCTTTGGCAATCTTCGTCGTTTACGCTCCGAAATCAAACTATGACGAGGAAGAAGTCGAAGCGTTCTACATGGGCTTGGAGAGGTTCTACAGAGAAGACCATATCCTCTTCAAGGTTATCATTGAAGATTTCAATGCCAGGATCGGACCAAGAAGATCGTCTGAGGAACGTCACACTGCGACCCACGAATTAGAATGGGACGAACAGGGTGAGCGGCTCTCTAAGTTTATCATGGCGACCAAGACCATTCCTGGTAACTCGCATTTCCAGAACCCTCACCCTCAACGCGGGACGTGGGAATCTTCCAATGGAGAGTACCATAACGAAATAGACCACATCATAGTAAATAGAAAGTTTTCCCTAACCGATATCGCTGTTGTCCCAAAATTTTACACGGGATCAGACCACCGTCTCCTTCGTGCAAGATTTTATTTTTCCCGTAAAGGAGAAAAAGCCGCTAAATTCAAAAACCGATGTCTCAGAACCACCACAAACTGGGACTTATTCAACTCATTAGTCGGCTGTTGGAAAGATGCCGTTGTCGACAGCATCGACGAGGAATGCGATCGGATCATTCTACATCTTCACGTTAGCGCTATGAATGCTGAGAGTTCGAAAGTCACCAACATACGTCTATCTCCAGAAACTCTCGAGCTAATACGCCAGCGTGGAATCGCACGAGCTGCAGACAACCGCGAACTAACGTCCGAGCTTGCGAAACAGCGCAGACCGGCGATAAAAGAAGATCTTAAAGAGAGAAGAGCAGCCGTATTGGTCGAAGTTGCACAGGTGGGAAAATGTATTCGCAAAGTATGCCGAAGCATGGTCAATTACAAGACCAAGATGATTGCAATCCGACGCCCACACGGAACAATAACAGCGTCCAGAAAGGCAATGGAGAAAATCATCCACGATTACTACTCAGATCTCTTCGATAGCCACGTCCATCTCCCGTCTTATGATATAAAAGAGGATGGATATGCTGTTCCACCGGTTCTCCCTTCCGAAATCCGACATGCCATTTCGTAAGTGAAAAATCGAACAGCACCAGGTACGGGCAGGATAAGATCAGAACATCCGAAGAACCTTCCGCCAGTCCTCGTTAACACACTGGCTCGGCTCTTCACACGTTACCTGTCCGATTGCAAGGTCCCTACTCAGTGGAAGACCAGCAAGACCGTGTTGTTGTTCAAGAAGGACGACAGACACGATATTGGCAAGTATCGCCCAATCTGCTTGCTGTCTGTCGTCTACAAACTTCTCACTCGAGTCATCCTAAACAGGATAGACAGAGCACTGGGCGAAGGGCAGCCGTGCGAGCAAGCAAGGCTTCGAAATGATTTAGCACGATGGACCACATTCACACGATAACAAAGCTCATTAAAGCATCGCGAGAGCACAAAAGACCGCTCTGTCTCACTTTCATCGACTTAGAGAAGGCCTTTGACTCAATTGACATAGAAGAAATCATGGAAGCCCTTGGTAATCAAGTCGTCCCTACTCAGTACATAAAGAATTTTCGTGAGCTGTACAAAAATTTCACAACCAAGATTTCACCATTCTACAACGATATTAACGTTGACATCAATAGAGGAGTTAGGCAAGGCGATACCATTGCGCCAAAAAAATGTTTACAGCCACCTTCCAGAACGTCATGGGAACATTGGAATGAAATAATATGGGAGTGAAAATCGACGGTCGGCAGATACATCACCTTCGCTTTGCTGATGATATCGTTCTTATAACACCAGACATTAGCCAAGCGGAACGAATGCTTGCGGACTTTGATAAAACGTGTTGAAAGATTGGTCTTCCCAACCTCAAGAAAACGATGTTCGTGAGGAACGGATTAGTTTCGTTTGCCCCATTCATGCTCAACGGAACGAATACCTCCGAATGCTTCAGTTATGTCAATCTAGGTCGTGAAATCAGTATGATGAACGGCTTAGCCTCAGAGCTGAGCAGAAGAAAACGAGCGGCTTGGGGAGCTTACAAGAGCGTCGAGGATGTAATGAAGAGAACAAAAAACACACGACTGCGTGCTCACCTTTTCGACTCTACGGTTCTTCCTGCCCTAAGGTATGCGTCAGAAGCCTGGTCTCTGCGCAAGCAGAATAAGAGGTCACTCACCGTTGTCGAACGTGCAGTGGAAAGAACGATGCTAGGAGCATCCCGTTTCACACAAGTAAGTGATGGGATCCGAAGCTTCGACCTGCTTCAGTGAACAAAAATCAAAGACGTCGTTCTGTACGCCAAACAGTCGAAGATAAGGTGGGCCGGACATGTAATGCGCATGAATGATAACCGATGGACAAGAGCTGTTAGTGACTGGATTCTTCGGGATGTCAAACCTACTGCAGGAAGACCACCGACCCGATGGTCAGAGTTCTTCAGGATGAGCCTAGAAGAAAGATATGATGCTCGACGAGCCCCTAGAGCGAGCAGGACCCACTGGGCTACTCTTGCACGCGACAGGGAAAGATGGAAGGTTTTACTGGCGTGCGCTCGAGTTACTCGACGATCAACGAGACAACAGATGATACAGGTGATGCCTTGACCTAAAGGCGTGTGTGGCGCAGTGGTCGGAGGCGATCTGCGACACACACGCGGAATCGATCCCGGTGCCCATGTGCACCAAGCCTTCCACTCTCTGGGGTCGGCAAATTGCTACCAGACTCGTTTGAGAGGATAGCAGCACTGGCTTGATACATCGGTATGCCACCGTAAAGGCCAGATATGCATTCAATCACCTCCGAACGATACTTAATGAAGACGAATGCATGGCGCGTCCCTTAGGGATTGATCAACGCCGAGAGCTTTAAATTTGTGCTTTGAACTACGAAGTAACTGAAAAAAGACGTTTCATCCATCAGCAGGCCATGACGTCTCCTGTCGCATCGATGGCACTTTGGTTCGGTAGTCTT
This sequence comes from Angiostrongylus cantonensis, assembly GCA_009735665.1. Lineage (NCBI taxonomy): Eukaryota > Metazoa > Nematoda > Chromadorea > Rhabditida > Metastrongylidae > Angiostrongylus > Angiostrongylus cantonensis. The sequence continues at coordinate 1,062,867 of MQTX01000077.1, forward strand.
GTAGTGGAATTTTTTTCATTTTAAATGTTGTCATGTACTTTTTGGAAACCTTATTTATGTAAAGTAGACCGTCCTATGAAAGTCGTATTTGCCGTCGAAGCAAGAGAGCAAACTTCCTTCTATAAGTCTATGAGCTTTCATTCCTTCTTCTACTGTAATGACTAAGAAATTATCGCCTGCTTTCAAAAAAGCAACATGATTGCAGATGTGTTTAGTGAAATAAAAGTAAACTAAGAATTCATTTCACACTTTTACAAGGGACATACGAATTTTTTCCATGTCATTATGGAAAAAACCAAGGTGGGTTTTGATCAAATTTCTGATATCTGTTCCCATACATCGAATTAAACATCAAATTCCGAATTTTATTGAACCTCGTTATGAAGAATCAACATTTTGTGAAGTACAAGCGCAAGACTCGGAACCTCAGATGGCTTCGAACCCGTGACTACCTGTACCAAAGGATCATGTGCGGTCCGCAGCACCTATTGAGGCCCTTGCATTGGCTTTCTCTGAACCAACTATTT
>MQTX01000077.1:1063541-1106154 GCA_009735665.1 Angiostrongylus cantonensis
GGGGGGGGGGCTGGAAATACTGTGCTTATATCAGAAAAAAAACGATTGCATGACTAAAAGCACTATTGGGAAAAAATATGTGTATTATGAACAAAAATAGAGCGCATAGCATAGTGGTAAGAGGTGTTCTGCAAATACACACGTGATCTTCGGTTCGATCGTTCGCTATAGATTCACCGAGCCATCCACTCCACAAGAACAACAAATTGGTAGCAAGAATGCAGTACTCACTTCATACATTACTGTGCCCCCGCAAGTCATTTTATAGACCATATATGCACTAAATCACTTTCCTTATTGGAGTCGAATGTGTGACGCTCCTGAATAAATGTACTCGAGAAGTCACTTCATTGCAATTATTGATGAAGAGATCATTAATGTTGTCACGCTGTGAAGCTCGAAAGAGTAAAGGATCGCATGTCTAGCCAATTGACACGTTACATCATTGTTTTTATACTCCAAACAAATCTAATACCAAGTGGAGGACCCCTGAAGAACGGCAGGCTGATTAGTCCTTGATTCGAGCCAGCGACAATCGACAGCACGGGAACATCTCACCAGTGCACTAAGCATCCTGACTGCAACATGGCTTTCGAAACTCTTGTCTTTCTTGTTTCAGAATTCGCTTGTAACATCTCGCCTTTCTTGGATTCAGCATTCTGTCAGAAGAGCTACCAGTACTTCATCAAACTGTGATGCGATCAACGTTTTTCTTAATCATATGAGGCTGCGTATAAAATGGTGATAAAATCTCCAATTTTATTGTTAAATCTCCACACTTTTTGGTCCATGACAGAACTATTTGGGAGCTCAGCAAGTGATTGCCTGGAGCGAAATTTTCACGTAGACCGTCCATTCTTCGTCTTTTCTGAAGACAAAGGTCACATTATGTTAACTTTTACATTCACTGCCTATTACAATTTTTAGTGGCGTAGCATTACGTGTGACACAACCACAATGATGCTAAGATTTTATTACCCTCTCCGGGGGCTAACGCGTTCACCACCACAGCTTGCAGGCCCTTCGTTTCGCCTGTCTCTCAGCTAGTTCCTTCGATTGGTGGATGGCGGTGATCAATAGAACTAGGTGAGAGACCGGCGAAACAAAAGACACGCATGGTGTGGTCGCGAACGCGTTAGCCCCTGGAAAGGACAATAGCGCGTTCGTTCCCCACCGCAGACATCTACGGTCAGCAGTTTTGCAATTGTTTCAGCATCATTGTGGTTGCAGCATACTTAATACCTTGCCATAAAAAATGTAGAAGGCAGAAAATAAAAAGTTAACATCGTGAATTCAACTACAGCCTCAGCTTAACTGGGTTCGTTGCCGATTTGGGCTCCCTGGATCAATCCCGTTGACGGGTGGTCGCTGATAGCGCTGACCGATAGAACTCGCTGGGATAAAGGTCTCATTATTTGAAACAGTGCCGCTAGTTGCAGCATTTCTTCGAAAATAATGATTATTTCAAATCTGGCTTAATCAATTACTTTCAAACTATTCTTCTGGAGACAATTTAAGCATATTAAACGAAAAATCAGAAGAGGACAGATTGAACAGAATTGGATGAGACTATGAAGCTTAAGTGTTTTTCTCATATCTAAGAGAAAAGGAAACCACAGGTTTTCGTGTTTGCATTGAATTAGTATGAAAAGCTACGAGGATCCAAATGCTCAAATGAATCAAAGAGCGCTCAATATTCTTCAATGCTCGATGCTTCTACGAAGCCCACATTCACATTCAAAAAACGCTCAGTTGGAATCAATCTGAAGAAGACGAAGATAAGGAAGCCTCGGTCAAATAAAACTTTCGTAATAATCTCGTGCTTGCTCAATCATCTAAGAACATAAAGATTGGTCATCTGGAAGTTCTACAAGAGTCGCTACACCTTGATATTGCACAATTTTTAACATTTGAACGGCTTAGAAAACTGGTCTATTCGTAGAAAGTTCTCCTGGTTGCTCTCTGACTTATAAATGTTACACACGAAGCTCTATTGAATCTATTGAAGCAAAGCGGCTGTTTGGAACATAGCGAAAATCTTTTCAAATTCTCTTCCACAGTTATGGTTTTCGGAAGTTGTAAACGATTTATAAAATACAGCCTTCAAATATTGTTCACAAATCGATGCAGTTGGGAATGTGAGTAGTATTTATTTCGGTAGTTCAGCTAGAATACTCTTCACAGATCGATGTACTTTATTCTAGCAAAACTTCTATGGAGATATTTTAGAGTAAGAAACCACCTATATTCCGTTCTGTTGAATAAGCAGCGAAAAAATGATGCCATAGAATTCTGTGATTTGATTGAACTGTGGAAATGCTCGACACATCCCTGCTCACTCATATATGAGACCTATCGTGACGACCGGAACATCGTAGTGAGCCCGAAGGCTTGTTTATACAGTAAACGTGAAACGGGAAAAATTGCAATTGAAAATGTAATTGAAAAAAAATGAACAAAACGCAAAAAGTGAGAAATACAGATGGAGAAAAGTGAAAAAAATGTGAAAAAGAAATGTAAAAAAGAAAAATGAAAAATTATAAAGGATAAAGGATAAAGCTCTCGGCGTTGACAATCCCTGAGGGATGCGCCATCCATTCGACTTCACTAAGTAATGTTGGAGGTGATTGAATGCATATCTGGCCTTTACAATGACTCGCGGTGGGCTGCCGATTTATCGAGCCAGTGCTGCTATCCTCCCAGACAAGTTTGCTACCAATTTGCCGACCCCGGAGGGAAGGAAGGCTTTGTGGGTCATGGGCGCAGGGATCGACTCCACGTGCGTGTCGCAGTGGCGCCTCCAACCACTGCCTCACATGCGCCCTAATGAATGAAAATGTAAATGAAAATGTAAAATTATAATGAAAGAATTTGCAAAAGTGAAAACAAAAATAAGAGCAGTAAATGCGGTTTCGAAACCGCACTGAGATTCCGAATTTTGCTCATATCTCAGCATCCTTGTGGTTGAATTCTCACTACACCATGCCATGAAAAAAGGTATGCAGTGAATAAAAGTAATGAATAAAAGTTGAATGAGCTAGAGCTAGCAAAGAGACAAGCGAAACGAAGGACCCGCACGGTGTGGTGGTGAACGCGTTAGCTCCTGGAAAGTCGTGCTTTCGTTCCTCACAGCAGACACCTGCGGTCCGGAGTTTTGCATCTATCTCAGCTTAATAAAAATCAAGTATCGAGGATACAACTGATTTTATTTCACAACAGCTAGAAGGAATCTGTCCTACGTTTTGAAGTGACTGCTTGATGATGAAGTCATAGCGCCGATCCTAGTGCCGATGCTAATGGTGTCAAAATGGTGGTTGCTTTTGTCTTCGTGGGCTTCCTGAATTAAATTTCCTAGCAAACATTTACTACCTGCTTTGCTATCACGAACCAGGAAACAGAAACACCATAACCATAAGCAGTCTAACTATTTAAACGTCATAATTGTGAAAGAATTTCACTGTTCACACAGGCAGTGCTGAAAAGGTCTGCAATAAATAGTTATATATGATCTCCAGCTGATAAGTTTATGGATATCTTTAAGTTTCAGAGACTAATGGGTGTTTTTTTTTCTTCTCGCTACAGAGTGGAATGTGAATCAAGACAGTGTTTCACTACCGGAAAGGCTAAACAAGCAGTTATTCCCCCATACACACCTACAGCAATTCGGAATGTGAGATGGTAACTGGTTATTGATGTAGTCCGTCAAGAACGACAGGGTGGGATCCATTCACTCCATAACGTTCTCCTCCAGTCTACGTCTTAGCTCTGCTATCTCCACTGCAAGAAGAATCGACTCGACCAACACATCACGGTATTCATAAGGAGCACGAAACGTGCAAGCAACAGCAGAAACAACACGCTGAACATTCGAAGACCACCATAAACGGTGAATGCAAGAAAAGGAATAGAAAATTGGAAGTGTTGGGATCCACACCGTAGATGCGATGGTGGGTCATGTAAAATAACGCGATTGCAACCATAATGATGCTGCTATATTTGGAAAACTCCGGACTGCAGGCATCTGCGGTGTGGAACGAACGCTCCCCGATAGCTACGTTCACCTTCCAACATATGAAATGAGAAAGAAAGGATATGTTGTGCCGCCGGTTCTCCCTTCCGAAATCCATCATGCCATTTCGTCGGTGAAAAATCGAACAGCACCGGGTCCGGACAGGATAAGATCAAAACATCTGAAGAACCTTCCGCCAGTCCTCGTAAGCACACTGGCTCGGCTCATAACACGTTACCTGTCTGAATGCAAGGTCCCTATTCAGTGGAAGACCAGCAAGACCGTGTTGTTGTTAAAGAAGGGCGACCTACAGGATATAGGCAACTATCGTCCAATCTGCTTGTTGTCTGTCGTCTGCAAACTTTTCACTCGAGTAATCTTAAACAGGATTGACAAAAGACTGGACGAAGGACAGCCATGCGAGCAAACAGGATTTCGAAAAGGATTTAGCACCACGGACCATATTCACACCATAACAAGGCTCATTGAATTATCGCGAGAGCACAAAAGACATCTCTGTCTCACTTTCATCGACTTAGAGAAGGCCTTTGACTCAATTGAGATAGAAGCAGTCATGGAAGCCCTTGGTAGTCAAGGAGTCCCTATTCAGTACATACTCTCCGTGAGCTGTACAACAATTTCACAACCAAAATTTCTCCATTCTACAACGATATTAACGTTGACATCAATAGAGTAGTTAGGCAAGTCGATACAATCTCGCCAAAATTATTTACAGCTACCCTCCAGAACGTCATGCGAACATTGGAATGGGATAATATGGGAGTGAAAATCGATGGTCGGCAGATACATCACCTTCGCTTTGCTGATGATATCGTCCTTATAACACCAGACATTAGCCTAGCGGAACGTATGCTTGACGACTTTGATAAAGCCTGTGAAAAAATTGGTCTACGACTAAATTTTGCAAAAACCATGTTCATAGAGAACGGATTGGTTTCGTGTGCCCAATTCACCCTCAATGGAACGAATTTCTCCTAATGCTGCAGTTATGTCTATCTAGGTCGGGAAATCAACATGAGGAACGACTTAGTTCCAGAGCTGAGCAGGGGGAAACAAGCCTAGAAAAAAGATATGACGCTTGAGGAGTCCACAGAGCGAGCAGAACCCACTGGGCCATTTTTGCACGCCACAGGGAAAAATGGAAGGTTTACTGGCGCCCGCTCGAGTCACTCGGGGGGAGACCAGTAAACCTTCCATTCAACGGGACTACAGGTGATTACAGGTAACGAATCAACATATACAGAAAGTGCTACCCTCCTCTGACTCTAATGTGGAACCATAATATTCATGGTTAGATATCCTCAAATAACGTGCGGATTCCCGCGTTTCCTTCATTCGTTTCATTTTTTGCAGCTGTAGTGAATAGAATTCACTAATTTCGCCTACCTTTGACTACGACTTAACAATCTGTGATATTCTCTCCACGTTGACATTTTGACGGCTGGTGGACTTCCATTTTCAATAACAACAAATGATCAACCTGAGCTAGTAGGCCTCAACCCTTCAGCATAGGAAGCCACCAAAATTTGGGTAATAGAAAGAATACTTGAAACTTGGATTCTTCAAGGCCGATAAAGATTCCTGTCATGGCTACGAATCTTGGCAATACTCTATCAAAAGTTCGCGAACTGTTAAGGAAGTCGAATTTTAGAAAGATCTAACGGTGTGATTTCAGAATTTCTGGAAGAGTAATGCTGTTACGGCATTCAGCATACCAGTGCGGAAAGAAAAGTTTTTAAGATGCAGAAAAAACAAAACTTTAATCGGACCACCTCCATGGACGAGAGTGGCAAGGCAGCAAAGATAGTGAAAAAGTACTGATACCGAATGACATGTAGAGATCGCTCGCGTAAATGTCTAACTAGGTGATTAAGCACATGTATCCATGAATCCATGTGGTATATGTATGCATGCATGTATGTATCTGTGTATATGTGTATCTATGTATTTATGTATACGTATATGTACGTATGTATGTATGTATGTATATGTGTACGTGTGTATGTGTGTGTATATATGCATGTATCTTTGCCTACATAACATCAAACCTTAAAAACTGGTGTAATCAATTGCTGGCTCCGTTTGTTCATGTCGTTCTGACCTAGTATGTTATCACTCGACCTATTTACGCCGTCGAAATAATCTCATCGATCAATAAGGGTGCCACAAACTCCGGAAACTCTTCGCTACCTTAAAGCTCCTAATTCACTATTTTGTGCTGCTTACATTTTCGTCACTATTTCCCATTATTGTCATAGCTGACGACTTTTTAATGTATTTTTGTCAATGTAATCTCGATTCTTCTGCTTGGAAACATAGATTTCGTGTGAGAAATCAAAAAAGATAATCGTTTTATATCTTGCCACTGAACCTTGTAAACTCTATGGTGTTGCAGTAAAAACTTAACTTTTGTTCTAATAGTTTCCACTCATCTGGATTTCGTTAATTTTCTTTTTTACTTTGTTTCTTAGGAACTCATAGCAAACTAGTAGTGGTGCGAATTATCACTAAAACGGTTCTGTTTCGACTTCGTACAGGTCCCACCAAGGCATTGATCTGTTCGGGTTGGGAACATTGGTACTAGAGTTGTTTACGAAAAGGTTCTTTCGCGCTCTTTCCTACGATTTGAGTGGTTAAGCTCTAGCACGGCAATACTGGGACTCCAACGATAATCGACGGTACCAGTAATTAAAGGCATTCATTCCGAAAGGGTATTCGTTAAGCAACAGCCGAACCCACACCTAAAATGTTTGAAGACCGTTGTGGGTGATGAACGCGAGGGAACCAATCGAATGCGAGATGGGTTGTGATCGGTACAGTTTATATGAAAGACGAGTTTTATAAAAAGGAAACAACTTTCTTCGTCTAATAGTCAAAGTCGGCTAGAAATTTCTTGTGACTTGGTGAATTACGGTAAACATTTAGTCAAAATCGATTTTGTTTTCTGTGTTATCTATCGCTCTCTCTTTTGAGATTATTATTTAGATATCGTAACGATTCAGATAACAAAGGTCCAATTTGACTAGAATGTTTTTATGTTTGTTAATATGACTTCAACCCTAACAGAAAATATTTCAGCAGAAGAAAAACCACTTTTTCTTCTTTGGAAGCGATTTTCTTCCAAAAAATTTACCGCAGGAGTTATGAAAATTGTTCTTCAGTGATGACAAATACAATAAAATGTTCGGCGTTGATGAATCTCGGAGACATATGACATGCATTCTGCTCAACTCGTAGCATCGTAGAGGAGGACGAGAGCAAATCTGGCTTATACAAATATTTCTATGGTCTGCTAACGTATCCAAAAAACAGTATTTTTATCATTTCAGACAAGTATGTTACAAATTTTCCAATCTCTAAAGATAAGCGGTCCCGTTAGCTCAGCATTTAAAATCGAACTAAAGACCATGCTCACCGCTGGAATCCCTTACTGCACTATACACGCCCACGAGAATCGTTTCTATTCCTACAATACGTGCATGTTTTTGTGATCATGACACCTATGCCTACAGAATGATCACAAATTTGGCTCCTTTGGTGGAAAAATGTGAGCGATTGGGAAATGAGTGCTTATTGGCGCTCGACAGCCACAAGAATCTGCTTGCAGCTATCAAAGGTTTTCGAAATGGACTGATGTGAGTTGAACGTATTTACGAAATGACCAAAAAAATTGCAAAACAAGAAAGATTTGATAACTTATATAAATTAAACCATTCTATGTGCACAGGTATGGAATGAGGATTCGCGCTCCGCATGCACTCGTCACGGTGGTCCTGTTCGGTGAAGGCACGTGAGTGTAATTCGCAGAAAAACCTTTCTGATTCTGAAATACGACCTTTTTGTTGTTTTTGTATCCTAAAAAAGAAGTGTTCCAAAAAGTGGCATTATCTTCTCAGTAAGCTTTTGCTCCCACTCTTCTCGTTTATTCCATTACCCTTCTAATCTTACACCTTTAGTTTTATGCCTAAGCCTTTTCGTTCCATTGGAATAATTGAACTATGCCCTCTTTCCGTCTGTTATTATTTTGCCCGTTTCCTAATTAACTAACTAAAGACGAAGATCAACAAACAAAAACGAGGTCAGTGTTCTTTTTTCTTAGCAAAGGTGCCACTAGCTCGGTAACTTTTAAAGAGAGAACGACTGCATTCTCATTCATCTACTTTTTTGAATAATATATTCATTTCACACTAACTCGTTGACGCACAAATGGTCACGACAACTGTCACATACTAGGCCGCTTCATCCTGAATTCTTAAACGAACTAGTGAGAATTATATAGTTTGTGAAAATGCATACTGAGATTTTTTGTCGCCTTTCAAAGTCCGGATGGACCTAACATGTATACATTATGATGACGTAATCTTGAGAAGAAGATCTACTTTGACGGTTTTGAGCAGATGGAATGCAAAAGAATTCTCTGTCCCACATGAGCACAGTTAAAATTGCTACTAGTGTCACTATATGAGGTATCGGAAAATGGCTTATGGTGAGTTAAACGACCAGGAAAACTAGCCATACCTTCAGTTACAAACGGTCTCAAGTTTCGAGATATCTATCACTGCTGCTTCATCTTGACTTGCAGGCCATTGCCATGCAAATTTAGCTTTTAAAAAACAACTAAAACGATTTTAGAATATTGTAAAATACTTTCTTGAGACGCTGCAAAAGGAATCTTGTTGTTTCTGATGAATCTTGGTGGTGTACACTACAGTATCGAGTGGTTCCGCTCTGCTCATGAAGTGTTGACAGATTGCTAAACATAAATTTACTAGTCCATCTAACGTTATGTCTCTTTCCGGATGATAGAATTCACAGTTTCTCAGCTGATATAACGATTCTCTGAGATAGAGCGAAAATGAGAAGAAAATGGGTTTTACGTGGTGAACTATCCTTTCTATTTCACCTATTCAATAATCATTTCTGTAATTTTTTTTCGACGCTTGTAAATTTTTTCTACCTACTACATAGTTACAATTTACATAAGTAAATTGTATGTGAAGTAAAACATGAAAGAAGGAGAAGGAAGCTGGAGATTTGAGAAACATTCATGGCTTATTTTCAGAGCGACCGAGAAGATTCGAACGATTTTACAACTGACACTGATACATGCAACGAATCTGGCAAAATTTGCATTCAGCTACAAGCTTCTTCATGGATTCTTAAGGCGAATAGAAGGTAATGACGAAACAACTAGATACTATCTAAATACGTTTTCCGGTTATAAAGCTACCACGAAGATGGTGAAAAGAAAATATCTCAATATTGCTTCACTCTTGTCAAATATGAGGTTGGTAGGTCTGAAAATTCGCCATATTGTCCGAGAGATTAACCTTTCAAGGGCGTGTGAATTGATTCCGATGTATGTGCTGCTCAACTCATCGGACCGTTCATCTTGATCTTAATGTGCACGCTTTTTTTCCGACCTATTTCGTCGGGCAAAGGTTTTCTACCAGACATTTTGGAGTCATTTGATGACTTGATGAAAGCATATTTTATACTGAGGTCGGTCCATCGGTCAGGCTTGTCAGCCGTATTCGACGGTGAAATGGAATCGAGGAATAACAAAAACACGAAGGAGACGAAGTAATACAGTTCAATTATCACACAAAAAATAGGGAAAACTGGTAACACGATGGTTCGAAAATGGACGATTTTTTTTCATCAAACACAAGAGCTAGACTGCACACAAGTCGTGTCCAAGAATACACATACAGCAGAACGTTGAAGACACGTAGAAAGAGGAGAAGAAAAATGTGAGCCGATCGTGAACAAAGGCACTGGAAAAACCGGTGAGCCGTGCCTCTTGACAGGGCTCACTGGCAGTACATCTCGGTTTCAATGTGCAATTCGTTTGCGCTAAAGTGACAGGCGATCCCTTGAACCCGGCACACGAAAATGATTGTCCCGTGAAAACCATAAAAAATTTATTGTTTGGAAGCTCTCTGCTATTCTAGCAAGGTCTGGCATCGTCAATTTACGAATTTTTATCAATAATATTGATTTGATCTCGTCATACCTACTATGAGCAGTCGCTCGCAGGATTCTCCCCACTTCTAAGAGAATCCAAATCATATGGATGGCAAGATCTCTGCGTTCCAGAAAGAATCCAAGTTATATGGTGGCAAAATGCTTTGAAATTCAGAGGGGAAGGCGACTCTTAATGGCGAAGACATAAGAACGTTCTAGCACGATTTTCTTGAGGCTCCTGGATAAATGACACTTGCCCAATGTTCTCCATCATAATGGCGATAGAAGACACGAAATTCTCTAAGTCAATTCAGTATGACGAACACGACCATCTACGCTGACTGCAGGTCAGTGAACGAAACGAATGAAGAAAGTACCGTTAGGCAAACGCTGCGAGAAAACGGGTCATCGATGAAATGCTGCCTTTAGTAACTAATTCGATGGAATTCCAGCATTAAAATTAATCCCGCTGGAATTTGTCCTCACAGAACCCAAATCGGTTCAGATGAATTGTTACATCATTTTGCAATAAGAAAATGCTCTACTTTAAGGAAACAGTATAATACTCAGGCATACTTATTTAAAGATCCTTTAAAGTCCGAAATTCCTAATGCCGAGAAAAAGTAGATTTACGACACATCATGAAAACTGCCGTCTTTCAACTTCACTTTTTTCAGGAAAAACTTATGAATGGCATTCTTTCATTTCTGCGTTTATCGTGGGATATATGGTCTTTGGTGACAATAATGGGGTAAATATGCAGGTGAGACGGCACCAATTTTTAAACTTACGATATAGTAGCTGACGTTTCTGCAGAATCGCCTTCTTCAGAGGAAGACAGATGAAAAAAGCGGCTCTGAAGAAGGCGATTCTGCCGAAACGTCAGCTAGGATTGTGTTGTATGTGTGTGATTGCATGGAAGTAAACGTGTGCTACTTAACAACCTCGCGATTGCTGAAAGAAAAAACGACGAATTCATAATCCAATGCCGAGGTTACTAGAAAGTTGATCCTGGGTACTATTACGAAATAGTGTTTCTACAAAAAATAATTGCACAGCTGGTCCTGAGTGGAACTCGACAATAACAGTGCACTCGTTTGAAACAATACAAAAGGCTTCGTATTTTAGTATGGTTAACCAATAAAATTCAGTTTGAAGCAGATTTTTGCATTCGTTCGTGAAAGAGTTAAACGAAATATGAAAGTATCTTTATTGAAATCTCCCACGGATCTTCCTCATATGAGGGATCTCGAGCCGGTTTGTCGCGAGGCTACGTCGCGCGTCCCCAGGTGAAAAATAGTGGTTAATCGCGAGACGAAAGCGACATTTGCTTTCCTGAGACGCAGGTGGATTCAGGAAATGGGCTCCCAGTTTCTGCTGCGCCGATTTGGCACGTACTTTCTGTATTTGCTAGGCGTATTCATACATGCGTGTGTGAATGCGTTCTCGCTTTATGTGGATTGTATTCTACCAGTCAATTCGGCCAAAAGCCTGCAATCAAGTGACAGGGAAGTATATGGGAGGTGGATAGGAGTCGCCTCCAACAAATAAGCTCCATTTCCACTCTGGGAAAGCCTGGCAAGCTATCCGTGAGTATAACCAGCCTCCATGTTCAAAACCCAGCAAGCTATATGTGGGTATCAAAAAATGCTAAACACAGTAAAAAAAACGGGCCTCATTTCCCTGACATCGAAAGACCTCCAATTTCGCGGCGTTGAGTAGGACGAGTACGGAGAGACTGCTTAAATCTCAGGGCCAATGAAAGCTGCCTGGATCAAAAATTGTGGTGACGATCTGTACCTACAGTGCACGTACACCTGCATCCGAGTCCTCGATAGAAGAATTGCTCATGCAAGCAAGTATGATAAGGTACGATGCCATCGGCCTGGCCGAGACGAGACGACGCTACCCATTCAGCGCTGTCTATGACACTGGAAAACAACTGTTCCTCGGAACATGCGGCAGTAGAGGAGTAGGCAATGTCAGCGTTTCCGTCAACGCGAGTTTATCCAAGAACATCGATTCATTCAAACAGCTTACAACCCGAATCGGACGTTTACAATTAAAAAGATGTGCATTAATACAGGCTTCGACAATCTTCGTCGTTTACGCGCCAACATCGAACTATGACGAAGAAAAAGTCGAAGCGTTCTACATGGACTTGGAGGTGTTTTACAGAGAAGACCATGCATTCTTCAAGGGCATCATTGGAGATTTCAATGCCAAGATTGGACCAAGAAGAACGTCTGAGAAACGACACATTGGGACCTATGGATTAGAATGGGACGATCAAGGTGAGCGGCTCTCTGAGTTTATCATGGTGACCAAGACCATTCATGGAAACTCTCAATTCCAGAAGCCCCACCCTCAACGCTGGACGTAGGAGTATCACAATGGAGAGTACCACAGCGAAACAAACATCATAGTTAACAGAAGGTTTTGCCTAACCAATGTCGCTGTTATCCCAAAATTCTACACTGGATTAGACCGCCGACTCCTTCGCGCAAGATTCTATTCTTCGCGGAAAAGAGAAAAAGCCGCTAAATTCAAAAACCGAAGTCACTGAACCGCCACAAACAGGGACTTATTCAACTCAACAGTCAGCGGTTGGTAAAGATGTCGTTGGCGACAACATCGACGAGGAATACGATCGGCTCATTCAACATCATCACCCTAGCGAAAGCTGAGTCAAAGTCACCAAGAGACGTCTGTCTGCAGAAACTCTCGAGCTGTTACACTGCGTGGAATCGCACGAACTGCAGGCAACCGCGAACTAAGGTTCAAACTTGCGAAAAAATGCAGACAGGCAATAAAAAAAAATCTTAAAGAGAGAAGAGCATCTGAAGAATCTTCTGCCAGTCCTAGTGAACGCAATGGCTCGGCTCTTCGTCCAATCGTGCTTATTTTCTATCGTCTTCAAACTCTTCATTGGGGTCATCCTAAATAGGATTGGCGATTATTTACCGCTACATTCCTGAGCGTCATCTGGACATTAGAATAGGATAATATGGGAGTGAAAATCGATGGTCGACAGTTACACCGTCTTCGCTTTTCTGATGACATCGTACTTACAGCATCAAGCATTAGCCAAGTGGAATGTGTTCTTGCCGACTTTGATAAAACGTGTAGAAAGATTGGTCTTCGACTAAATATCATAAAAACTATGCCTATAAAGAACGGATCGGTTTCGTATGCCCCATTTACGCTCAACGGAACGAATATCTTCGAAAGCTCCAGTTATGTCTATCTAGGTCGGGAAATCATTATGATTAACAACTTAGCTCCATAGCTCAGCAGAAGGAAACGAGCTGTTTGGGGAGCTTTCAAGAACATCGAGGATGTAGTGAAGAGAACAAAGAACACCCGACTCCGTGCCCACCTTTCGACTCAACGGTTCTTCTTGCCCTAACGTATGCGTCAGAAGCCTGTTTGCAACGTAAGCATAATGAAAGATCACTCAGCGTTATCGAACGCGCAGTCGAAAGGACGATGATAGGGGTATCCCGTTTCACGCAAGTAAGGGATGGGATCCGAAGCTCCGACCTACGTCAACGATCGAAAATTAAAGATGCTGTTCTATACGCCAAACAGTCGAAGATAAGGTGGGCCAGACACGCAATGCGTATGAATGATAACCGGTTGACAAAGCCGTTAGTGATTGGATTCCTCGGGGTGTCAAACGTACTGCTGGAAGATCACCGAACCGATGGTCAGAGTTCTTCACGAAGAGCCTGGAAGAAGGATGTGATGTTCGACGAGTCCCTGGAGCGAGCAGAACCCACTGGGCTACTCTTGCACGCGACAGGGAAAAATGGAGGATTTACTGGCGCCCTCTTATCACTCGAAGATAAATAGGACTACAGGTGATTTATTGAAATGAAGAAAGAAGAAATGATTTCATATCTGCAGCCACCAGTTAACCTAAAGGATATAAGAAGAAGAAGTAAGCAAAAATCCAGTTAAAGTGAGTTTGCATTCGAAATCATGATGGCTCCATCAGAATAAAAAAAACTGGCTAAGAAAAAGCCAAAGCAAGAGCTCGGTTGGTGTAGTGGATCTCAGGTGTTCCTCCAAAAAACGAACCACGTATGCGATACTCAACTAAGGTCCCGAGTTTTGCTCGTATCTCCTCGTCCTTTGGCTGCATTTCGTATAATGCCGTGACATAAAAAAGGGGCAGTTAATAACAAGTTAAACACTTTAATTTCATATCTACTTAATCGTTTCAGATTATTTTGTACCTCCTGTCGAGAATCGTAGTAGGTCTTGCTAAACTCGCAGTTTACCACGACTTCATACCACGACCAAGTACGCTCTTGCACTTATGTTGATAGCAAATGTTCGTTTTTTCTTTCCTTCAAAAATTGCGAGCTTTTGTTGACATCTTCAGCGCATAATGGATACTAAGAGCGTATATGTTCACGCGCGGAACTCGGAACAGTCGGCTGGCATGACCTCTACACGAGTCATTGTTTTTCTGTTGGTTTATTTCGGCGCTCAAAACTCGTTCCCGACATTTCTAATCGAGCGATAGCTCATGCTCTGGTTGCGACGGTCGAGAATCAATTACCCTGAAACTTAGAATTATCCAGAAAGCTCTCCTCGGATGAGTTCATCGACTGATAAAAATTTGGCTGGTAATTATTGCTACTGACTGCTATTTCAATTCTCAGATAAGAAATCAGTAGGCTACCGCGAGTCGTTGTAAAAGCCAGATATAAATTCAAACTCCTCCAACAATACTTAGTGAACTCGAATCCATGGCGCATCCCTTATGGATTGATCAACGCCAAAAGCTTCATCTTTTATACTTATCCTTCATTTCAATTCTTCGAGCCGGTTAGTCGCGAGGCTACGTGGCGCGTCCCCAGGTGGTGGATAGGGGCTTAATCGCAGACCAAAAGCGACCTTTGCTTTTCTGAAACGCAGTTAAATCCAGGGGATAGACTCTCTGTTTCTGCAGCACCGATTTGGCACATACTTTTTGTATTTGCTCGGCGTATTCATGCATGCGTGTGTGAGTGCGTTCTCGCTTTATGCGGGTTGTATTCTACGAGTCTATTCGGCCAAAAGCCTGCAATCAAGTGACAGTGAAGTGTATGGGAGGCGGTTGGAAGTCGCCTCCTACAAATAAGCTCCATGTCCACTCTGGGAGAGCCTGGCAAGCTACCCGTAAGTATAACCAGCCCTTATGTTCAAAACCAAGCAAGCTACATGTAGGTATCAAAAAATGCAAAGCACAGTAAAAAAAAACGGGCCTCATTCCCCTGACATCGAAACACCTCCAGTTTCGCAGCGTTGGGTAGGACGATTACGGAGAGGCTGCCAAAATTTCAGGGCCAGTGAAAGCTGCCTGGATCAGAAACTATGGTGACGATCTGTACGTACAACGCACGCACACTTGCATCCGAGTCCTCGATAGTAGACTTGCTCATGCAAGCAAGAATGGTAAGGTACGACGTCATCGGCCTGGCCGAGACGAGAGGAAGCTACCCATTCAACGCCGTCTATGACAGTGGAGAAGAACTGATCCTCGGGATATGCGACAGTAGAGGAGTAGGCGGTGTCGGCGTTCTCGTCAACACGAGTTTCTCTAAGAACATCGATTCATTCAAACAGCTTACAACCCGAATCAGACGTTTAAAATTAAAAAGATGTGGATCAATAGCAATTTCGACTATCATCGTCGTTTACGCGCCAACATCAAACTATGACGAAGAAGAAGTCGAAGCGTTCTACATTGACTTGGAGGTGTTCTGCAAAGAAGGCCATACATTCTTCAAGGTCATCATTGGAGATTTCAGTGCTAAGATAGGACCAAGAAGGTCGCTTGAGGAACGTCACATTGGGACCCACGGATTAGAAAGGAACAAACAGGGTGAGCGGCTCTCTGAGTTTATCATGGCTACCAAGACCATCCATGGTAATTCGCATTTCCAGAAGGCTCACGCTCAACGCTGGACGTAGGAATTTCCCAGTGGAGAGTACCATAACGAATTAGACCACATCATAGTAAATAGAACGTTTTCCCCAACCGATGTCGCTGTTATTCCAAAATTCTACACGGGTTGGAATTAGACCACCGTCTCCTTCGTGCAAGCTTTCATTTCTCGCAGAAAGGAAAAAAAGCCGTTAAATTTAAAAGCCACAGTCCCAGAACCGCCACAAACTAGGACTTATTCAACTCATTAGTCGGCTGTTTGGAAGATGCCGTTGTCGACAGCATCGACGAGGAATGCGATCGGATCATTCTACATCTTCACGTTAGCGCTATGAATGCTTAGAGTTCGAAAGTCACCATGAGACGTCTATCTCCAGAAACTCTCGAGCTAATACGCCAGCGTGGAATCGGACGAGCTGTAGGCAATCGCGTGCTGACGTCCGAACTTGCGAAACAATCCAGACAGGCGATAAAAAAAGATCTTAAAGAAAGAAGAGCAGCAGTGCTGGTCGAAGCTGCAGAGGCTGGAAAAAGCATTCGCAAAGCATGCCGTAGCTTCGCCAATTACAAGACCAAGATGATTGCACTCCGACGCCCAGAAGGAACAATAACAGCGTCCAGAAAGGTAATGGAGAAAATCATCCACGATTACTACTCAGATCTCTTCGACAGCCACGTCCATCTCCCGTCTTATGAAATAAAAGAGGATGGATATGCTATTCTACCGGTTCTCCCTTTCGAAATCCGACATGCCATTTCGTCGGTGAAAAATCGAACAGCACCAGTTCCGGACAGGATGAGATTAGAACATCTGAAGAACATTCCGCCAGTTCTCGTAAGCACACTGGCTCGGCTCTTCACACGTTACCTGTCTGATTGCAAGGTCCCTACTCAGTGGAGGACCAGCAAGACCGTGTGGTTGTTCAAGAAAGGCGACCTACACGATATAGGCAACTATCGCCCAATCTGCTTGTTGTCTGTCTTCTACAAACTTTTCACTCGAGTCATCTTAAACATAATTGGCGGAACACTGGACGAAGGATAGCCATGCGACCAAGCAGGGTTTCGAAAAGGATTTTGTGCGAAGGACCACATTCACACAATAACAAGGTTCATTGAAGTATCGCGAGAGTACAAAGACCGCTCTGTCTCACTTTCATCGACTTACAGAAGGCCTTTGATTCAGTTGAGAAAGAAGCACTCATGAAAGCCCTTAGTAGTCGAGGAGTCCCTACTCAGTATCTAAAGATTCTTCATGAGCTGTACAAAAATTTCACAACCAAAACTTCACCATTCTACAACGATATTAACGTTGACATCAGTAGAGGAGTTAGGCAAGGCGATACCATTGCGCCAAAAAAATTTTTACAGCTACCCTCCAGAACGTCATGGGAACATTGGAATGGGATAATGTGAGAGTGAAAATCGACGGTCGGTAGCTAGTAAGCTGGTTGCTGCGTAAGCAGGATGAAAGATCTCAGCGTTGTCGAACGCGCAGTCGAAAGGACGACGGAGTATCTCGTTTCACACATGTAAGGGATGGGATCCGAAGCTCCGACCTGCGTCAACGATCGAAAATCAAAGATGCCGTTCTATACGCCAAACATTCAAAGATAAGGTGGGCTGGACACGTAATGCGTATGAATGATAACCGATGGACAGGAGCTGTTAGTGACTGGATTCCTCGAGATGTCAAACGTACTGCAGGAAGACCATCGACCATATGGTCGTAGTTTTTCTCGAAAAGCCTAGAAGAAAGATATGATGCTCGACGAGTCACTAAAGCGAACAGAACGCATTGGGCTACTCTTGCACCCGACAGGGAAAAATGGAGGATTTACTGGCGCCCGCTCAAGTCACTCGATGATCAACGGGACTACAGGTGATATATGTGATTTCAATTCTAATTGTTAAAAACAATCAATGTTACTCTGTAAAATGTAAGCGCATGAAGCTATAAGAAGAGGACAAGCATAATTTGAAAACGCTTCCAAGCTCTGACAGCTACCTTTCCTCGCGACGGACCAAGGTAGCATATTAGTATAATACCATTCATGCCCATATTCAACGATAGAGCAATGCTTTTTCTAAGAGCTTCTTCATGTTTCAAATTCCTAAAGCCCTCTATTTATCAAAAACTTATTTTTTATTGTTAGACAACCGGCAACTCCACAAAAGCTTGAAGGTAGACATCTGCCTAAGCTGCAGAACCGCTAAATGCCCGCTTCGCGTTTGTCGTGAACACCAAGCACGATGAGTGCGGTACATAAAGTACGAGTATTAATCGGTGATGGCTCTTTTCTCCGTTTGATTTCAGAATATCGTGTTTTTCCACTTTTTGCCGCTGTCGTATGGGGCTTTGTGTTATGGTTGTTCGAGCATCACACTAACGTCTTACAAGGTTCGCTTGTGAAAAGCATGACTTATATATATAAGGACTCAAATCACTGGACTGACGTCAGGAATTTTCTTTTCCGAAACAAATAGATGATTGTGATTTTATTTTGTTTCTTCAGATTTTTTTTCGTTGTTGTCTAAATACTGGTGATTATTTTTTATCATATTTAAATTGTGATTAGAAAAACCGTTGATGAAAAATGCAAGGCTCTCAGCTGTTGTTCACCGAATTTTCATTTGTTGAAAGGTGCAGCCATAGATGAAGTAATAGGTGTTAATATGACAGTAGCCGAATTTGTCTTCTACAGAGTCGCTAGAATGCTGTTCCATTCGCTGAGTTCTATTACTACCTGTAGAACATTACGGAAATTTGTTTTGACTGTTTGTGTATTGTGTGAGAAGAACAATGATTGCTCAAATTCATCCTTGTTACGATTGATGTCTGTTGCGTAGGGGATGCAGACCCTTCACGAATATACTCACAATCTTTCAAAGGAAAGATTTCATTGACGTGAAAAAGTTTATTAGATTACGGCAGAAACAGCAAAGGATAAATAAGTTGACAGGAATCGAGACTAAATAGTATTGAATGTGTTATACTGGAGCACCTCGGAACTAGACACCCGAATCACTACAGAACGTATGAAAAATTTGCCAAAATTGAAAGAAAGAAAAAAATAATTTAATAGAGAAGATCGAGAACAGAGTGAGTGCTTCTGGTTCTACTTCTTAGCAATAGATGAACTGCAGCCAACTTAGCTTCCGTTTCTCACTGTCTCATTCAAGCTCGTTCCCCTTTCCCTAGGCCTTAGAAAACCATGTTTTCCTTCTAAGATATCTTTAAGAAAGTCTGAACATCTAATCGATGTTTTCTTTGTTTTGCGTCTCCTTCTGTCTCATTGGGTTCCATCTTCTAAAATTCCTTGTTTAGCGGATGTGACTTCACATCGACAAGAGACTTATGTATTTGAATTTGAAGGTTGTAAATCGACAAACGCTTCTAGATGATCCAACAATGTGCTTTACATATTGGTTGGACATTCTGCTTGTTCGAACAGGTTGAGACAATCGATCGTCAAGAACGCACGTCGAATGTCTGCTGTTCCTGAAGCAAAATCCAAATTTGAAAACATTGGATGAACAAATAATAGAAACTAAATCTTAGTGAACTTGTATAATACTCGTTGCTGATGCTTCCACTGCAAAAGTAGGCAATGAAAGAGTTGCAGTGATGCAAGTGAAGCAGTTTTATTGACTCGGGCTTAAAAATGTTTCCTTTAATAATCATAACTTTCTATTTGCTGCCTAGTACAATTTTTCACGGCAGGGTATAATGGGAAATACAACCACAGTGATGTTGATATATTTGCAAAACTAGGAACTGCAGGTATCTGCGGTGGGGAGCGAACGCGCTATTACCCTTTTCGGAGACTAAGGTTTTTACACCACACCATGCTGGTCCTTCATTTAATTTCCATTAATAGCTGCTTCTATGATTTTAACCCATTGAGCGTCATTAAAAGTACTGGTGACTTTTCGGTGCAGCTCTTACGTGTAGTTAGTACACAGCATCGTAGTGCAATGTTCCAATACCAATTACTCTATTCTAATGCATGAAGATGTTATCCACAGCCTCAACTTTATACTGCAACCAAGTTTTAAGCTAACAACTTGACTTGTATTTCTCGAAAGCCCAAAAGGACTAAACTAGTATCAACACTCACGCTGCTTCTCTTAAAACTAAATGTGAGGTGCCCATCTGAGCAGAGCACTCGACTAGCTAAAAACGGTTTGCGTCATAAGTTGTTGGGTCGGATTAAACCCTCGGTAGAGATAATATCGATTGAATGAATCAAAACAATAAGTACACAACATTTCATTGAAGCCATTCTTTGTTTTGCATTTGCAGTAGTAGAATAACGGTCTTCTCAGACGTTGATCTTTAACCATTTCTAAAGGTCGCATCAAATTCCGCATTATCGTGTTACAACAGCAGAAAAACGATTCTACCCACATACGTTAGTTTAATAATAGCACCGTTGTTGTTCATGAAGAAAAGATACCCTTACGATATATAAATACCGTAACTTCTGTCCTCCATTCATATTTTACCAATACGTCACCACGTCCTAGATTCTACCTATGCCCTTAACAGCTCATCGTTTCCAACTTTTCTGTTTAAAGAAGACCAATAACATCATCAGCTTATTAAACTGTGGGACTGATTAGAGCGAATTGGATGCAGACTATGATCATCTGTGCCAAGTTGTCTCGTTGAAAAGATCACTAGCAATATTAATGCTAAAGTTTGTATTACACGAGGGCGAAATGTTCCTGTCAAATTAAAAAAAAATTGAAACCAAGACGAAAGTGAAGGTGTCAACTTGTTTGCTCAATTGCTATTCAGTACACTTTTTGCCAGTGGTATTCGCAATAAGCGCAAGCTAAAACTCAATCCTGCACTTAGATTCAGACGTAAGTGAGGCTTAGAATCCTAATAATTGCTCACCTCACGACGTGTTTGAAATTTCACAGATGGCCTACGTAACTCTAAGCCCAAGCCAAAGCCCAAGATCAAGGTAAAAGTATCGGGTACCGACATACCTTAGAATGGAAGTGGTGGCGCACTAATCAGTCCTTGATGCAAAATGAAAATACATTAATTTGTCATTTGATTTGCCTTTCTACTAGGAATAAGGATTCAGATGACTGCTATGTGAATGCCTTCACTTTTTCATTCGCTTCATTGTCTCACACCCACTATCCTTAAAGATCTCGAACTGTCTGTTCGCCATGAATGTCCTTGAATTCTGCTTGAACCGATTTTTTGTACAGTTTCAGGATTATCCTGCTTTTTTTGGACACAGTTTGATAAAAACAGAACTTCTTCAACTTCTCAGGACATCAATTTCTGAGGGTCGCAGGTGTCTGTGGTGCGGAAGGAACGCGCTTTTACCCTTTTCGGGCTAACGCGTTCACCACACCATGCGGGGCTCTTCGTTTCACTTGTCTCTCAGCTAGTTTTCAATCGATCAATACCATCAGCAATCACTCCTCAGCAGAACTAGTGTCGCGAACCCGCAGTAAATAAAAAATTATTATTGTGATTTCGTCTACACCCTCAGCTTAACTGGGTTCATCGCCGATTTGCGCTCCCCAGATCAATCCCTTTGATGGGTGATTGCTGATAGCACTGATCGATAGAACTAGTTGATAGACAGCTGGAACGAAGGGCTTGCATAGTGTGGTAGTGATCGCGATAGCCCCGGGAAAGAGTAATAGCGCGTTCGTACCCCACGCAAAAACCTGCGCTCTGGAGTTTCTGCAAATATCTCAGCATCATTGTGGTTGTATTTCGCATAGTACTCTGTCGTGGTAATTCTAGTAGGCAGCAAGCAAAAAGTTAACATTAGCTGATTTCATTCATGTGATTTCTACGAAAACGACAGCCAGAACATTACAACGTGAACCACGTGACGGCCATTCATTCTTTGGTATCCGACTTTGACGAAAAGAAATCAGGTCAAAGTCTGTACTCCGTTGCTTAAGTTCAACTTAAGGTAATTATCTTTTCATGGTTCTTTCTTAGATCAATCAACAGTTTGCAACGATCCTAACTGGATGACTACTGTAGCTTTAGTCAGGCCCGTATTTTCTGTCTTCATTCGATTTTTGTGTAACGCCTCTGGTTATTTTTCAGTGACACGTAGTATTTTTTTAGTCAATTTTTTATTTACACCATAAAATCTCGTTTCCTGTTCGTTGCTTAGTGTAAAAAGTTTTTGTGTAATGCTTAGCGAGATTTGCGGAGATTTGTATAGTTTTGAAGAACGGAAATCGTTGTCCTCTTACACAAATCCTTCACGAAATAACCTTTAGTCTTCCAGCGGTATTGGATAAAACAAAGTCGATCGAATCTAACAATATGTTTCTGTCCATGGTTAGACAGCATTTATCGCAGAGGCGATTTCTACAAGGGGTGATGATGTCCCATAGCGGCGTCAGATCGTCAAATCGTTTCTCTTCATTGAGTTTAGTGGAATTCAGTATCCTAGAAATCATAACAAAGTCTAGCCCTCAATGAAATATCCATATGTTAAGGTAATTCTTCGCAAGCTGTAAAGAGGCATGTAATATGGCCTATCATGACATATCTGTGTTACCACTTGCACCGTCAAGAAATCATCTGTGCTTCATATGTTTTTCAATAACTTATTTTTTGTCAAATGATAAGGTATCTCTTATTAGTCAATCCCTTGGAGATACGCCACGCATTCGACTCTATTAAACGGCTTAGAGATCAGTGCAATTGGAAAGTGCAATTTTAGTCCTTACAATAAATTACGAGAGGTTAGACATGTATCAATTCGTTGTTTTCTCTTTGCAGACAGGTCTGATACCAATTTACCGACACCAGAGGTATAGACGATTGCGTAAGTTGAGACACAGAGTCGAATCAACGATTCCCTGTGTATTACAAGTCATACCTAACCACTGCACTACAGGCGCTAGTATCTACATTCCAATGTTTCATTCCCAATTAATTTTGCTTAGGGTGGATAAATGCACTATCATTCGAGCAATGGCCACTTATCCAGTTTTAAAAAAGACATGTATGCCCTTTTTCAGTAATTGTTATCTAATTCCACGTTTCCGTAAATAACAAACGATCTGGTCTGTGTTTTCAAAAACGACGGTAACAGTGACAAAGTAGTGGGTAACACGTAACCAACCGGAAAGGGTAAGTGTGGGTTCGAATCTGACCTGGGGTCTAAGCACTGCGAATATCTTAGCATCATTGTGGTTGCATTTCACATAACGTCATGCCATCAAGACTGACAGGCCATAAATAAGAGAGTCACGCAAGGTGACTGGGTTTCAGTGAGTTCGAACATAATCAGGTGTCAAATAAGTTCTTCGATACTACTTGCAGCGTTCGAAGAGAGCTCCTATTTCAAAAACCGACTTTTCTTTAACCTCTCTATGGCTAATCAACATGTGTCTGCTATTCAACTCCACTAAACATATTAAGGGTAATATTATGCTTTTAGTAACTTCGTGTTCGTTGAAAATACATGGCAATTAGAGTTCTTATTATTCATTTTTAAGAGCGATGGGACGCAGTGGTCGGAAGCGCTCTGCAACACACATCTCGAATCGATCCCGGCGCACATGGCCCACCAAGTCTTCCATCCTTTCGGGGTCGGCAAATTGGTACCAGACTTGTCTGGGAGGATAGCAGC
This sequence comes from Angiostrongylus cantonensis, assembly GCA_009735665.1. NCBI lineage: Eukaryota > Metazoa > Nematoda > Chromadorea > Rhabditida > Metastrongylidae > Angiostrongylus > Angiostrongylus cantonensis. The sequence continues at coordinate 1,087,120 of MQTX01000077.1, forward strand.
ATTGGCTCGGTACATCGGTAGGCCACCGCGAGTCATTGTAAAGGCCAGATATGCATTCAATCATCTCCAACGATACGTAATGAAGTCGAATGCATAGCGCATCCCTCAGAGATAGATCAACACTGACAGCTTTATCTTTTATCCTTTATTTATTACTCATTTTTGGATTTGTTGCTTGGGAAATTTTCTTAAACTTTCATGTTTATCAATGTGACACTCGATTACTGGAATAGGAAAACTATTCCAGCAGGTTTCATCAACTGCTATATAGACTTTACTATGTAGATTAAAAGACCTTACTATAAGGACGGTTGTAATGCAATAAACAGAGGTGCAGGTGCCCTCGCAATACACACTTGTACCATATTTCAACACGCAACACTAACTGACTACGCTCTCCATCACACCGGGGTCGCAAATTTGGCAACGACCTTGTTATGGAGGCCACAATAAATTGGCCTGATACATCATTGAAAGGCTGGTCACAAGTCACTGCAAAGGCCGACTATGCGTTTAACGATGCTTAGTGGAATCGAATGCGTAGCGCATCACTGAATATTTTACCTGTTCTTGTGATTCTATCAGAATTCAAGCAACTACCTATATGATTTCAAGCTGCCAAGTATTTAAAAGGTCATTAATAGCTTTTTACACTGTGAGATTGACTTTCTGATAAGGCGTGGTACAAGTGAAGTCTGGTGATCTGGTTAAATATGGTAAAGCTCTAAAGGATAAAGCTCTCGGTGTTGATCAATCCTTGAGGGATGCTCCATGCATTTGACTTCATTAAGTATAGCTGGAGGTGAATGAATGCATATCTGGCCTTAACGATGACTCGCGGTGGCCTGCCGATGTATCGAGCCAGTGCTGCCATCCTCCCAGACAAGTGTGGTACAAATTTGCCGCCCCCGGAGGGATGGAAGGCTTGGTGGGTCATACGCGCAGGGATCGATTCCACGTGCGTGTCGCAGTGGCGCCTTTAACCACTGCGCCACACGCGCCCTCTTTAAAGGTCGCAGCCTACATGTTTCGAACATGTTTCGCTGCCGCAATGTGCTTTTCACTATGCACAGACCACCAACGACTTTTCGATGTGTTCAATACAATCATCTGGCGACGCCTGAGCACAGATCAAACGCCAAGCGTAACGCTGAGATTGCCGAAACGTCACCGATTCCCACCGACCAGTGAACGCTCCATCTCAGCCTTACTGTTAAATATGGTAGATATGTAAAAATAAAAACCCAGTGGTGTTCAGCTTTATTTACAAACGATGTGTCAAAGAATGAAAAGATAAAACTGTATTATTTTGTAAAAAGCCCTAGCATAAGAGCTGTTGTCACTTGAATTTAAATCAGGTTTCGACCAGAAAGTTCTTCTATAACCACATTGAACTTTGCAGTAAGCGCTCACGCTAACCGGTTTCCACTATGACGGTCATCGTTCAGGCTGGACCATCTCCTGGCCCGTTCAAAAACGGTATCCCAAGCAAAACGAAGCTCATAATTCCACTTATGCGTCTTCCTATTTTCACGTTTTAAGGCCCCAAATCTCTGAGAATTTCGCAGCACGCTGGGATAGTCTCTACAAACATTCATCAAAATCCTGACTTAGCTCTTTCCCTCTCTTCTCCCTACAACGTCTCTAACGCACAGTCTATAACAACAAATGCACATATCTACTATAATCTCAGGAATGTTCTATCGAAAGCTGATTCACTAAATGCTTTGGAAAAGGAAGTGAGCACCAAGCTCTTGTAGCTTTAAACACACGTGGTGGAAAAAAAATCTTGGACATCACAATTTTGCGTCTATAAAGTCAAAGATAGTTCAGAAAAATTATGAAAGATTCCGCAACTCAAGACGGTCATTAACGAATATCTAGCAGAGTGTGTATCAAAATATTAACCTTTTTCAAACTACAGTTTATTAACAATTTTTAAATGGTGCTTGAGCAGTGCTGCTCTCCAGAAAATCTGAACCTATTTTATTTGCTAGTGAAAATCCAAATCATGAGGACGAACGAGCATTCAATCGAAATCATCGAACCCCCAAAGAAGGCGATGGGCCGAAATGTTAGCTGAATAAAAATTTATAAAGCCTCGTGTTAAGTTAATAGTCTGAGGAAATTGAGTTATCGGATCTTATAATCTTGTTGAATGGGCGGGTGTAAGGAAGTGATTAGGCGTTCCTTGATCAGTGAACAGTGAAGATTGTGTTTACAGAAAGACGGCAGAAGGAGGAACCTCGAGACTTTGCTCGAATAATAACCATTTCGAAATGGTACGAAGCGGTGGCTGTTCGTGAAAGGTTTAGAGGAAAGACCAAGCCCCAAAACAATCAGTCTGGTGAAAATGCGGTCTCTTCCATCTTGCACCTCATTTCGAACGAAATAAGCACACTAGGACAACGTTCCTTTAAATCGGTGGTGTAGATGAGTCGGTAGCAGTGATTGATCTACTACCGTACACCCTAACGGTAGAAACGGTGATTACATAACTTTGGGCGCGGTGTACCTTGTATAGTGTGCTGGAATGAGTACAGTGACAAAACAAGTAAAACACTACACACCCGTATAAAAGAACGCCTAGACACTACGCATAAAGTTGAAACGAATATTCCATTAGAAGAGCATAGAACACAGAACAACAACGAGGAAGGTTTTAAAGTTGAAGTGACCATTCTCTCACAGCAATGTAATACAATAAGGCATAGAACCATCTAAACATTCTGCATAAAGTCCAGGAATTCAAAAGCGAATCGTAGAGAGGAATGGCTCATTGTCTCGCGAGGTACTACACAATATTTATGGTTAATATCCTAACATCAACGAGGCTACGCGTCCATGTAAGCTCTTTGCGGTTGGTCTCCATGTGGAATACTCAGCGCAACTCTCATGAAAATCGGTGGATGCCCCGAAGAAGTTACTTTATTACCAATGCGACTGGAAATCTAGATTTCGCGTTTAGGTTACCGAGGTGTTTGGCCGACCTTTATTTCAGTTAATCTTTCCAGTATTATTTCTTTCTTTCTTTCTATGATGCTCGACGAGTTCCTAAAACGGGCAGAACCCACTGGGATACTCTTGCACGGCGACAGGGAAAAATGGAGGTTTTACTGGTGCACGCTCGAGGCACTCGACGATCAACGGAAGTACAGGTGATACAGGTGACAGGTGAATCTTTCCAGAGACTGAAGAAGGTGAAATCCGTTAAAACGTCAGTTGTCCTGAATAAATACTCTACGGTAATGTGTGTGTTTATCGAGAAAATAGCTGATTATTTAAGAATGACGAAGTTAATTTGATGCAGGTCATGGAAATTACTGCTTCATCCTTTACCACTTATCCTTTCGTTTAATTTCATTGAATTTCACTTAAGATTTGAAGTGCTAAGCAATCCTATAGAAGATGTACACAACTGAAAGAACGTTCTTGGATACATTAATAACCATCACCGTCACCACCACCAACCAGTTGATTAACTAAGTGGCTCGTTCGACTGATTTAATTTAGTTACGTAGCTGACGTCTGGGTGTGGTCACAAGACGACATGGCGACCGACGATCGGCCGATCAGGGCGATCTGTTACAAAAGTAGGCGGAGCGTTTCACAAAGGTCGCTATGAAGTTTTCGAAGTGACTTAAGTACTTGCCTACGTCGTCTACGTACCATTGACGAACAGCGTCATCTCGAATAGTCTGCGATGTTTGTGAATTTGAAAACTATAATGATGACCATGGCAATCACCGTCATCTTGACTGAAGGAGAACTTTTAATGAACAGGTGAGAGATCAGTACTCTTCATTAGGAGTCTATCATTTTCTCTTTCACATGACGACGATACCATGGTTTCTACTAAATTTAATACGTACCTCTTTTTTGTAGCTGCCTATAAGTCAATATTTTCCTTAGCGTTTTACTTCGTGTCGATAATTCTTATAAGCTTTAGATTGTCATTAGATTCCTGAACATGAATCCTTCAACAGCACATGCATGGATTAGTTTTAATGCTTTGTATATGTCGGTAATACATCAAAATTTTAATCGGAAGCGTTCGTTCTACTAAGAATTCTTAAATGACTTCAACTCAAACGACGTAGTTTTACTTTTTCCACATAAGCTAAACGATTCAAACTTTAAATGACCGATTTTCTACAAATATCACCATAAATAGTCGATATATTTATTTTTATGTTCTTAAGAACTGCGTTTGTTGAACATATGGGTGCTTGATAAAAGTCGTTGTTGTTGTTGTCGTCGCTGTTCGATGGCTGACGTCCCGACGATTTCGCTTTTCTAAGAGCTGTGTTGTTGCGACTGGAAGAACTTATGCCAATCTCCCATGAGTTAAATTAAGACACTTCTTAAGCACATGCAACTAAATATGTTGATTCAAACTTTAATGGTTAAGATTACATATTAAACATATATAAAACTTAGTTCCTTTTCCATTTGGATCATGGATGTCACGGTGGTTAATACTATGTTATTGTTCTCGCTTCGTTCCAGAGCAATTCATCAAGTCATTGTTTTAACCTCCCATAAAGGTTTGCTACCAATCTGTCTATAACGGAGTGATGCAAGGCTTTATAAGAAAAGTTGGTGAAGTAGAACAAGCCGCCACTTATGTTCAGAAGAAGTACTTTAATCGCAGTACAACACGTGCCAACGAGACTTAAGTGCTGATATATTTCTATCATAAAGTGAAGCTTTGGAAAAATAATCGTTCTTCTTGGGTTTGTAGAAAAATAAGTGTCTAGTGCCTTGGACGGCCTTTTCTAAAAGTGTTGGCACTGAAATAATTTCGTTAAATATTGAACAAAAAAGTAGTACTCGACCAAAGAAGAAACTGACTGTTTGGCGATAAGCGAATACTGTAACGCACTTAATTTCTACCGTAACGGTAACGACGATGTATACAGTGCCTGATTCTAATATTCCTTTCCACTAATCTCCTTGACGATAAGAAAGGCTTTTAAAGGCTTATAGACTTGCCCACACCCATACGTTTTACTCTTCATATTTTTGTGCTAATGTCAGCACATGTTATTTTTATTGTGTGCAAGAAAGATTCAAGCTAAGCGCGTGTAGCGCAGTAGTCGGAGGAAATCTACAAAAATACATATGGGATCAATCGCTCACCATAGGCTCACCATACCTTCCATCATTCCTCTGTCGGCAAATAAACTTATCAGGGAGGATAGCATCACTGACTCCATACATCAGTAGGCCACCGCGAGTCACTATGTAGGCCAGATACGCTTTCAGTCGCCTCTAACCTTTAAAAACCTTTAATAAAATCAAATGTATGGCACGTCTCGCAGCGACTTATCAAAGTCGACAGCTTTACCCTTTTGTCCTTTATAGGAAAGGTTTCGTTATTTTAATAAAAACGTAGCGACATTTGCAATTCTCTCAGCGAAAATGGCTTTAACAATAGCAGGAAGCATTTGAAATTGCTGGCAACAAAAGATTTGATAGAACGACGAAGACAGTTCAGTTTAAGAAGGGATTAATGCATGGTGTGCATAAGATAATCAACATATAGATAACCTTTGTGAAATAGTGGAAAAATCGGCAGGGAAGTTCAAGTCATATGTTGTTTTAATCTTATGTCAATTCAGATTGATTCTCCTCATTTTTGTTTTTCAAATCTCCAAAAACTTGGCCATCTGTACTTCCGCATTGATTCGAAATTTTCGTCTACGTTCCACTATTTCCTGAAAACGTCAACCTGTGTGATAAATCTGTCAATAATGAACTTAACATTTATATACACCGTTCGTTTCATTATCATCGTGGATTCCTAGTGTATTGTCAGTCTGTTAGCCCTAGTGTACTCTCCATTAGGTAAATTTGTTGTGTAAATCCTAAGAACTTCGAGAATTTTTTCCTTATTCATCACTCTTGTTTTGGTGATGCGAGCCAATAGATAAACCGTGCTTTTATGACTTCCGTTTTCTAAGTATTTTGTAATAGACGATAAAAGATAAAGCTCTCAGCGTTGATCAATCCCTAAGGGATGAGCCATGCTTTCGACTTCATTAAGTATCGTTGGAGGTGATTGAATGCATATCTGGCCATTACAATGACTCGCGGTGGCCTGCCGATGTATCGGTCCAGTGCTGCTATCCTCCCAACAAGTCTGCTGCCAATTTACCGACCCCGGAGGGATGGAAGGCTTGGTAGGCCATGGGCGCATTCCACGTGAGTGTCGCAGTGGCGCCTCCAACCACTGAGCCACACGCGCCCGCCAATACTTTGTAATAGGAAGGACAATTTTCTCAACACATTTAATACTTATATACGCCTAGCGACGCCGATAGAAGTTTCTGCAATGGACACGTGGCCTTCAGTTTAACCTTCCGTCATGGGTTACCAAAATGATCATGACTTTCGGCATTTATATTGATCTCGATCCTGATTGTGTATTGACCTTTTTCGGTACTATAATAAGTTTGTAGGATTTCCTGAGCCTTCAAAAAAAAAAACGGTAACATCATCGTGACCTTATTTCCATCCATTCAACGGCTGATTATCCTTTCCGATTTCATGGAGGCCGATTTCGTTGGTGAACTTCAATAGGATCTGACGTTAGTTCGACACGACCATATTTTAATAAGAACTGGTCTGAATCGCTGAATGACCTTCAGCACATTGAGAATTTTTTGATTGTAAGCAGTTTTTTCTCATAGATGATGTGGAAATTTATTACTCTACAGCCATTTCTTGTTAGTTCAAGTATGTTTTACGAAGCAGTGAACACATTGAATGATTGCACAGTTGGCTCATATCACTACCATTATCATTTCGAGTGCTTATGATGGATGGGCTACGAGGTCCAATACATTCCCAATTTTTATGAGCTAGTCTATTGTTTCAGGACTTCGATAAATTCGGATTCTTCGTCGAATGAACTTCGAATAAACAAATACTTAAAATCCTATGACCGAATTTCCAAGCTTTAGGCGACGAGCACGCAACTCTTGAGTGTAATGCATTGCATGCTATTCGCTCGATGTTGAAATAACAGACGCCTTCAATTCTATTCAAGCATATCTCAGTTCGTACAAAACTCTACTAGCTCAGAAGATCGAATTTCTACCTGTGAGCCGTCTTATGTGACCAACACACGGTTGGTTCAGTTGCACGGGCTATTGTCACATGTCACACGTCCCGGCTTTGAGGACAGCGAAGTTGCCGAAACATCAGCCATTGAACAACAACAATAATAAGAATAAGAACATTTAGGCCAAGCATGCGTCCGGTAAACAAACGTAGTACTTAAAAACATATATGTGTATACATATGTTGTACATATCGTTGGCTACAAAAAAAGCTTGCTATCCTGTCTTATTAAGTGCGAACTTTGATTTTCTGTAAATAACGAAATGTGTTCTCTTCACTTTTTTAGGCCAGCGCTCATATTTCAGTAACAGAAGCATTTGCTTGAGCAAGGGGTGGAGGCTAGTCCCAGTAGAACACGGTGATGTTCTCAAATGCATTGTTAATTCTCACGACCGACTTTCTATCAACCTCCGCATTGATCAAGTAATTCTTCGGATTCTTGTTGAACAAACGCGAGGTGCATAGAGCTGCTTTCTATGAAAGCTCTGAGGAAGGCGAAGTCCGCCGAAACGTCAGCTTATTTGTGAATAAAAAATAATAATAACACCTCGCGTTTGCTCAACAGGAATACGATGAATTACTTGTATCGTTAATGTTGGCGACTCTGTACTTCTGTAGCAAACTTTAGAAATTTGAACCTTCTTTACTCTTTTTCTCTTTTGGACTTCTTTTTCAGGTCCCAATTCTAAGCATTTTCTGAACTAAAAAAAAGTGGATAGAAATTGTGAATATGGAAATCGAACCACTATCTACCATAAATCCATAGGGTTTAGAACTTCTCAAATACTCTAATGATCAAGAATTTGCATAGAGGACAATTTATTTTAAAGAACATCAGCTATCTATTATATAAACTTGAAGAAACTGTGTAATTCAGAAAATTTACTCAGCCTTCTTTAGAATCAATTTGTATCATCGACAACGTAATGTGGAAAATATGCTTCGAAACTTCATATAGAGCTCATGTCTCATGTGATCCTTAAGGAAAAAACTTTGGGCGTTGACTAATCTCTGAGGGAGCGCCATGCATTCGACTCAATCAAGCATCGTTACAGATGATTGATTGCACGTTTAATATACACAGTGAGTTGTTACTCTACCTAGGATCAACCAATTGCCAAGAAAGATTTTTATCCTCACAGAGAAATCCGGCTTTAAAACGCCGGCACCAAAGAGTAGAGGGAATGGAGAGCTGAGATCGCAGAACGAACCAACTCTGTGTGTCCCGCATAACATCTCCAAGTACTGATCAGCAATAACCATAATCGCTTTTACACTTATAGAACCTAGGAACACACCTGGTACAAAATTCTTACCAAAACTTTCAAGTATCAGAATTGCTTAGAAATCCACTAACACTTTTAATTTATCGCTCCAATTTAACTAATACAAAAGAAAGAAATCGATCGAATCGAAGATGAAATTTGCTTTGCTCGATTTACACGGACGGTGGCATTTTCTCTGTCAATGAGCGTGGTACCGATAATCAAATGATCGGTTTCAAATCAACTGTTACACACTTCAGTGAACGTGTTGGTTAGACAGGGAGTTAGGTGAAGGCATTTCATGTGGTTCACTTATCTGGATGAAGAGCAACTTCATAGAAACGTTTTAAAAACTTCGGAAAACATTGGGCATGGAGTGATAAAATAGTATTCATAAATGGAAACAAGGATTTTGGCTATTGTAGCGGTCAGAAGAGAAACGACTACGCTGGCAGATCTCAGAGTCATAGCTTGGATTAATGAGAAAATGAGCACCTCAAGTAAATATTATTGAACAAGTCATTATTTCATAAAAAGCTCTAAAGCTCTCGGCGTTGATCAATCTCTGAGGGATGCGCCGTGCATTCGACTTCATTATGTATCGCTGGAGGTGATTGCATGTAAATCTGGCCTTAACAATGACCTGCCGATACATCGAGCCAGTGCTGCCATCCTCCCAGGCAAGTGTGGTACAAATTTGCCGACCCCGGAGGGATGGAAGGCTTGGTGGGTCATACGCGCAGGGATCGATTCCACGTGCGTGTCGCAGTGGCGGCCCCTCCAACCACTGCGCCACACGCGCTCTTCCATTATTTCATAGTAGTAGAGAATTCGACCAAATTAGAAGCATTATTTTACAATGGTAACGTGTTTAGAAATCATTGTGCCGCAGAGAAGATTAGTTTAAAAGTGGCCAGAACTAGAAAGTTGGCTTGAATTTTTGATTTTAATACTTTTACTCCTATCACGAATACTAACATTTCCGATGACAAAGAAGGAGAGCGCTCCGTTTCACGACTGCTGAAGTTTTTCCTTGGAACTTCCGTATTAAGTATTAGTCGGATCATTAGGAAGCAAATGCATATTTTAATACGAGACAATGTAGTTTTCATATTATACCTATAGTATATAGGCGAAACGAAGGACGCCCATGGTGTGGTGGTGAACGCGTTAGCCCGCAGAGAGGGTAATAGTGCGTTCGTTCTCCACCGAAGGCATCTGGGGTGCGGAGTTTTGCAAACATCTCAGCACCATTGTGGTTATAAATATAGTTTTTATTTATTTTAAATATGTGTTATGTTAAGGTTTAGTAAAAGTTCTTGAGAGTCGTGTTTTTAACATTTCCAACAATTCTTCTCGATTTTTTTGTGAAAAAGAGTACCGTAGCAAGTAATCTCGAATGTAGAAAGCATGTGTATGTAAAAAGTCTACAAAAATAAGCACAATTATTAAACATGCAGAAAATCAGTAAGTGTTATTCACGGTATTTTCTTTTACAGAGATGGATGTGGTAAGACGAAAGCATGTCTCTTCAAGCCGGTTGGTTGCAATCCAAATCTTGATTGTACAATCGGTTTGATATTTTTCGTTGTGGGACCAAATCAGTTGCGCATAGAAATGGTTGCCACTTCGCTGATACCATCTGTACAACAGCAATACGTTGCTATTGGGTTCTCAAATGACACCATTATGGCAAGTTCTTTACAAAGTGTTTATTGCTCTAACCATTTTGCTGACTAGGATTATTGATTGCTTTCGACTGTTTTCGATCAGATCGATTCGGATTATTACATCACTGTCGAGTGCTCGATCGCCTGATCACAAAATTTGCTATCGTACTTAAAAAATTTCGAGTCAAAAGGCATTAAACTTTTTTTCTGATTTCGAACAGCTGGCAACTTTCATGCCTATGGCGACAATTTGAAAACGCCCTGGAACCGCTATCCCAAGCTTGGTAAAATCAAACACCACCACCACCATTCAACATGTTGTTGAGGAAAGAAGTTCAAAACAACTCGAAACGAATACAAGTGTTAGGAATGCTACGATACGAAGATGAAGAATCATTTAAACATTGATTCGTTTTCATCTTCAAACTATCTCAGCAAGTACTCGTTATGCGGCTTGTAAAGGAATTTTCTCCAGCAGAAGTCGAGGAAGAAAGACCAAGTGCAACTAATTTGTGGTTTACATTCATCTAAAAACATAGAACGAAACGAAGAAAATTATCTGCCTCTTGTCAATTTTAAAAACCTATAATATGGTCTGCGCGTTCGATAACGTTATCGAAAGGACGATGCTAGGAGTATACCGTTTCACACAAGTAAGGGATGGGATCCGAAGCTCCGACCTACGTCAACGATCGAAAATCAAAGATGCCGTTCCACACGCCTTATAGTCGAAGATGAGGTGGGCGGGACACATAATGCGTATGAATGATAACCGATGGACAAGAGCTGTTAGTGACTGGATTCCTCGGGATGTCAGAGGTACTGCAGGAAGACCACCGACCCGATGGTCAGAATTTTTCACGAAGGGCCTGGAAGAAAAATATGATGCTCGACGAGTTCCTAGATCGAGCAGAATCCACTGGGCTACTTTTGCGTGCGCCAGAGTGGAATGGAAGATTTACTGGCGTCCGCTCGAGACACTCGACGATCAACGGGACAAGAGGTGATGCATGTGATACAGGTGATATAGGTGAAATATGGTCTAAGATTATCATGGCTTACAGTAACATTTTACTGCAACTCTAAGTATCTAGTATGATGGGCAAACCCGGGAGTACGTCGTTCTCTCTCTCCTTGTTGGCATTTTGAACACCGCTCTGGAATGACTTCCGCTGGAATTTTGATGCAAAAAAGGTTTTAAATGGCATTGCAAGTTATTCTGCCAGGCGATCTTGCCCTTTATTGTTCGGAAAAAAATTGTACTCTGGTGCGACACAGGTTTTTTCACGACCAAACCAATTTCTGCTACAGGGCGACTGCACAAGGGCGATGTATTGCGCTGAAAATCAAGAGTTTCTGAATTTTATTTTCTTGTATTTCTTTATGGCTTAACAGTATGGCAGTTCTAGTAACACATTTTCAGTTATGTAAAAATTTCATGTCTACACTGTTCACAATTTAACCTCGGTTCATCAGCTTTCCAGGGAGACGACTTCGTGACCGAATGCGTGATGAGCAACATGGGAGAGTTTTCCGGATCGGAACCGGAGGTGTTCGTTTCGTACAACCACGGAAAATCAAATGATCGCATTTTTCTGAATGACGTAGGTCTCTTTGAAGTATTTGCCTCACTTCAATAGTAAGAATCTTCACTTAACTGAAGTTGTCAGGGAAGCTTAATTATAGAAATTTACATGGTTTTTCACTTCATTAAATTATTCCAGTATGATCTAGGGCACGAAGAGTGCTTCTAACTTTTTGATCCATTTCTTCATTTATTTAAAAGTATACTTTCTTTTGAGATCCAATAGATGGATCGTTGGTTTCCCCTACAATAATCACCGATCTTTCAATAAGTATTTAGTCGAGACTGGCTTACGATTGGTTTTCGTTCGTACGGGTGTTTCGAACTTCTCAGTTTGTGAGATCATGTCAAGGCAATAACTATATGAACTAGCTACTGCACATCGTGAACCCATACATGAAAGAAGTAATGAAGTCAAACTAACGGAAGGCAATCAAAGGTGAACACAGAAAAGAGTCCATTGGTCATCTATTTGATGGTTACTGAACAATCTTAGCCTTTTTATTTACTGCCTAATCTTTTTTTTAATGGCATGTATATTGCGAAATATAGCATCAGTGATGCTAAGATATTTGCACAACTCCGGACTGCTGGTATCTGCGGTGGGGAACGAACGCGCTATTGTTCTTTCGTGGAGAGTAACGCGTTCACCACCACACTATACGGGTTCTTCGTTTCGCCTGTCTCTCATCAATCCCGCTGACAAATGATTAGTAAAGGCAGAAATCGATAGAACTAGCTGAGAGACATGCGAAACGAAGGACCCGCATGGTGTAATGGTGAAGGCGTTACTCCGGGGAAAGGATAATATCGCGTTCGTTCTCCCCGCAGACATCTGCGGTCTGGAGTTTTGCGAACATCTCAGCATCATGGAGATTATTGAATGCTTTCAAGCGCCGATACTATAGAATCTATGGAGAGTAGGGTTTATTGCTTTTTGGAATATTTCGCCCAATTACATGATAATAATATTTCCCACTGTTTTCCTGCTACATTTACAACGTTCCCAATAACGTTACTAGCACCAATAATATAAAGTAATAATACAATACACTAATAATTATACCAATAATCTGAAATAATTTTCAGCATGAGCATCGTACGCTGATTTCGAACATCTCGTCGCATGTGATCGACGGTCGCTTGGTGTGTCACTTCACTCAACAGATTATTCCTCAAATTGATCGTAAAAATGGCCTCATTGGAGACCTCGACAAGGACTTCTTCATCATGGGTGCTACTGGCAGCGCTCAACCAGACGGTACGTAGTGGAAGTTGCATAGTTGTGGGAAATTCAAGTAATAAAAAGCTTTCTGAAGTATGAATAAGTTATAAACTGCATCTCAAGAGGTTTGAGTATTTTGGCCAAGGTCCCACACTTTTGGGTCTGTTTAGCATTCTTTCGTCATCTACCAACGTGACACTGAAATCTTTATTCCCATTAATAAGTTTTAATTAGAGAATTTCTAGGAAAGTGATGGTAAAAAGTATCTTGTGTGCTCTGATGAAGTAGAAATTCAGCTACTGCAAACAATCTGAAAGCGAACTTCAACTTTTAGAGGTTGACGTTCTTACCGAAGTTGTCTTTTCGAAGCAAATATCGATCGGAATGATTATTTTTCAAATATATATCAATAGACCTCTGGTCTAAGTCAGTGTTTCAGAAGTGAACGCACATGATACGAATCGTGGCTCACACTTCTATCCGATTGTGTCTTCAGCAAAAATTAATCCTTCACTACTCGACAACGTTAAGGTCCGTTGGTGAAAATCATTTTGGAACGGCACTATATTTTAAATTGAGAATCGCAATAAAGCAGACAATTACCAAAATATGTCTTAAAATGAATGAAAATATCAAGACCTTTTTCAAAAGTCGAAAGCTTTCAGCACATCATACCAATATTGATTCATATTCTTTGTTTTTTGGCTCAACTTTGTTCTAGTTTTCGTTTTTTTCCTCTTATTGAGCCCTATTGATTTGAGACTTTTCAGACACTAGAGAATGACCAGTCACTAGACGCAAATATGATTCCACTATTGCCGTTTGGCAGCTCATCAGTTAGACCATTCACAGAAACGAGCACCGTCGCTTCAAGCACGTACTCAGAAACGATCACCTCGCATACATCATTATTGAGCATATCACTTTCTGTCACAGTTTTACTCCTTCGACTATTAATTTGAATACTGTAGCTTAAATCGAAATCTTTATACTAGATGATCTGTTTCGAAATATTCTTCACTCTACCGTACTGTGATTGAGTTCAAAATGCTTAGAGTTGTTCCTATTTATGAGATTTCGAAGCGGCTTTTTGAAATCAAGTGTTTTTCAGTGATAGAACACAAAGCGTTTCCAGTCAGTTGATGCCAACCCATCTCTTCGGATATCCAATATTCCTTATGTTCTAGCTGATTCACAATTACCATTACCATATCGTATATATCGATGTGTTCGTATCGTTAATCTGCTAAATGTTTCATAGTGAATTTGACGGGTGATCACCATTGCACGTATTATGCTCTGCCTAAAGTAACCAAAAATAAAAATAAATCTCAATAATTAAACTTTTAATTAACAACATAAACTTCTGAAAACTGGCATATCTGATCAGTGTTTTCGTAGGTTATTAATTTGGAATAGGATTTGCCATAAGATTTCATTTTTCTAACGTTTCAGTGTATTCCTTTTCCTTATTACAGCACTGATTCAATTCGACTGCTCTTAGCTGTTTTTGTGAAATGGATGCTAGTACTTGCATAGAGTTGAATTTTCGGTTGTGGAGAACCGCTTCAATTAAGAAACTTGACTCTGAGATGCTCTTTGAAGATTTGATCCATTCACGTAGAATGTCTATTCCCATTCATGTTCATGTGCATATCGCCACCAACAATAACACGTGTTATTCTGCTACAGATTGCAACTATCGTCGGACTTTATATTAATTAATACAATACTAGTCCTTTCAACGGCTTACCTCCTCATCGTGGCTGCTAGGCGTTGCTGGGTGCCGGACTGCGATGTACAGCGGGGGATTCGTTATCCCGGTAAGGTCTTCCAAGCTGAGAAGGAGTCTGGCGTTTCCATAAGAAGGCTTAGTTAAGTGTAAGCCAATGCCAGGATCCACCATCAGCCTGGTTTCAATTTCGCGTGGTGGTAAATTTCCCTCTGATGCAGAAGAGCTGCGACTGCCTGTCGTGGTGACGACCTGGGGCAGACTTTGGCCAGGCTCTCCTCTGGATTCCAGGGAGCCACAATGGCTTAACCAGCAAATCTCCCATTCTACTACGGCTCGCATAACGAGTGATGACGGGCTGTTCAAGTATCAAGTAAGTTGCTCATGCAGTGGCAACACACATACACATACGCACACACATCCACACACGTCACCTCAATCCATACACCGTCGCTTGCAGGACCCACTCTCGACACCGTAATGTGGTACTTCCCAATTAAGCATCTATTTTCATAGACTCGTTGCTAATAAGATAGTTGCAGAAAGCCATGTTTGACGCCAAGAAACAAATACTCTGTTGATTTATGGATTTAATGAGCTGAACGATGTGTGGAAAACAATCGGGACTCGATAGAAATACCAGTTGCGCGACAATTTATTAGGTCAAAATATACATACAAAAATTTTTGTACTATATATATTAAAGTGTTATGGTTAATGATCGAGGCCAAAGAGACTCTCGACATGGCAATCAATAAATCGATAATCAAGCGAGAAAATGTGTTATGGGAGGCGCTTTAAGTGGTAGGAAGAAAATAATAATGCTCAAACTAAGTGAAAACACTTCAGGCTTGAGAACGTTCTCCGATCATGGTGTCCATGTTGTTATTCTGCTCGCACGATTTCTCCAAGTAGCATCGTATATCATTGTCGATTTGCTTGAAATGTACGTGACAGTATAAAGAGCCGTCTTTGTTACGATGTACCCGCTCCACACTAAAATGCGAAATTTCAAAGAAAACCAGACATTGTTGTGAAAATCAAAGTAGGTAATATTAAAATGTTCAGCATTAAGCAGATCATCGTTTATCTGGTAAAATTAGCGCTGCTACCGTAACAGATGACTACAAGTCGAATTCTATTTTCAACCACGTCATATCGTTTTTTCAAGGCTTATTTGATACCAAGGGTCAAGGATAAAGTGTTCAGGGTTGATCAATCCCTTCAAGATGCACCAACTTTATTCGTAGCAACGCAGCGGTGAATGAATGCATGTTTTGCCTATACAGTGAATTGTAGGAGACTACTGATATCTTAAGTCAGTATTTCCGTTCGTCGACTAATCTTGTTTGAATTTTTCAATTCGAGAAGGAAGAAGTCTTGCTTAGCACAAGACGCCGGAATGAATCAACGACCACGTTTTTAACAAAAAAAAAATCAGAAAGATTGTAACTACGACACTCACCGAAGTGCTTGTCGACATACTGTACATCGAAAACAGTTCACGTGGTACTGTACACCAAAACATTCAAACTGTTCGGCTCGGTATACGGTAGTCCCGCAAAGTGCGCATTTCGGTTGAGGACGCATTACGAAACGCTGAACAAAACAACCACACGGTCATGCATGTTAGATCAAACCATTACAAGACATTATGTGTTATGTTCGGTCCAAAAAGAAGAGGTAAAAAGGATAATCCAAGGTTTTCCCAATGGCTCGGAGCCACTCAAATGCAGCCGAGGTAATTAAGAAGAGAGCTAAAGCTAACCAAGCAATAAAGCAGTGGAATTTTCAATAAGTGAAAAACTTTGTTGATAGGCGATATGGGAAGGATGAGATTTCAACATAGACATTGGAATTCCATTGACGACCTGATATTGTCATAGGTACACTTAGTTTATCGATTTTGGTTTAACAATGAAAATTTCGGAAAAATAGAAAAGAAATCCCTTTGATGAATTGAGGATGGAATGTAAGTATCTCATAGTCTTTAGATTAGAAAAGCAAACGTGTTAGTTACTTAAAGGTAAACGTCAGTAAGCTGACTAATTAGTTTTTATTTAAACTGGTGGTTACGGATTTGTATATGGATAGACTAAACGCTACGATGGTCAGTAGGTTAATCACGCTCCACCGCACACTCGACAAATGTGTGTACAGCGAGTCACGTCGATAACCTTTATCAATAATAAAATTAATAAACCAGAAAAAAATAGCTGAGTGGTGGCAAATCCACTTGCGGAAACAATGGAAAACATTCTAAAACATGACCCAGAACGACTAGTTTGTTATGAGTACTGGACATAGACGGGATGTTTCATGTTGCGGTGGAGGCGCAGAGAAACGAGCGATTTGTAACAACAATAATCAAAAGAAAAAAACATAATAAAGTATTGACAAAGTGTTTGGTGGGTGTGTGCGATGCGAGATGTTGTGGATGTGTTGCCGTAGTGCTCATTGGTCCTGTAACGAATTATCGATCGACAAAGTAAGGCGAACTAGTTATGTCATTGGGTTAAAGTGTCTGTAAACTATTTAGATCTACAAAAGACTTGCCACCTTTTATGCACGTTAGTTAAGGCGAAAAAACGAGAACTCAGACGTGAAGAAGACGAAAACCGATAGAAAACGATTTCAGGCAGACAATATGTGGATGAGCTAAGAGAAGTGGTTAGAATATTTTCGAAAATAAAAAAAAACTAAAAACTAAAAGTGAAGCAATGATTCTAATTGTTGTCAGTACTGCATTGGTACTGGGCTACTCTTGCGTGCGCCAGAGTAGAATGGAAGATTTACTGGCGCCCGCTCGAGTCACTCGACGATCAACGGGACTACAGGTGATACAGATGATACTGTATTGCTACGTATAACATGATTAATCCGATGCCGAGAGTGATAGATGGCTGAAATGACACCAGAGTAATGAGTCGAAATCCGGAAACCATTCTCTGTTATCCAGGAAAATAAGGGTGTTAGCTGCTTTCAAATGAATGAAGTTATTGTTTAAAAAATCAAGTTGGGCTTGATCAAGAAATTAGTTTATTGTTGAGCATAATATAGTGCACAGACGGTTTAGATGGTTGCTAATGTGACTTTAGGTGGGTGCATTTATGGTCCTCTTATGTAAGCATCAATTTCACTCATTGTGTTCTTAAAACAAACGACGGCAGTTAATGACAATTAACGGGGAGGAATACATCATTAATCGAGATTTGTGATGAAATCAATCAATATGGGAAAAGGTCGAAATAGAGAAGTGTTGGTTAATTCGAAGCGAAATCCATCAAACTTAAGAGTGGCGACCTTACCGTAACCGGTTTCTTCTCGGGCATTCGGCTTCTCTCGGCTTTTTTGGCTTCTTTTGCCTGTATCTTCTCCCATTTTGCAGCCATTTTTGCAGCATGTTCAGCCTGAAGATTGGACTTTTTCGTGTAAACGATAGTTAACATGTCGAACATCTAAGCAAAAAGTCATCATTAAAGAATTCAGAACTGATATTTTTCTGGAGAGAATGCTCACGTTGTGGAAAAAAAAGGTTGACTTCGAAGAGGAACGTTAGTGGTGTGGTCATAATTACTTAGTATAGCGACCTTTTTGGATTTTCAAAAAGACAGTAAAACTTGCCAGCGGATGTTCTCATTCTCAAAAAGTAAACTCATCTTAAAAGTTACTGTAAACTCTACTTTACAAAATTTCATAACTCTTACATACTTTAATATGAACGTCGTCTTTTTCAACTCCTTTCTCCTGTTGCATCTCTATTGCTCGCTCTTCTTCAAGACGTCGCTGTGCTTCTTCTCGTTCCTCTGGAAATCTTCATCTTTTGCGAGTAGTCGAATCAAGGTTATACAATAGAATCGTTGTCTTCTGAACTCACTTCTAAGCCGTTCAAACTCTTCCTGCATTTGCCGCCGTTTCTCTTCGGTCAGATCGGAATCGTCATCAATACCTTGCTCGAATCGTTTCTTCAAACTCTTCGCTTCGGATTTAATAGCTTCTAATTCAGCACGTTGCTCCCTGGATATTAATAACTGATATTATCTACTTCGGATTTAGATGTCTCAAGAGTTTATTGAAGGAGATCCACTTAAAAATGTCCTACTAAGATGAATATAGATAATCTCCGAACGTTGAATGTGGTAGAGGTTAATCGTCCGTTCTGGTCACAGAAGAAAGAATGACGTAATCCACTCAGACATTTTCATCCACATTGTAAGGCGTGTATTTTTTTTGTGAAGAATAAAAAATAGACCCACGTGCTCAAAGTAGTGGATGCCGGAGATGCTTCACCTAGTTGTTTGAATTTGTTCATCAGATTTTTGACATCAAATGCATCGTCACCCTCTGGTTCATCGTCTGAATCAAAATATAAGTCTGACCAACAAGTATTTTATCAATTACCTGGCAGAATTGAACTTTGTCGACTAATA
>MQTX01000077.1:1106386-1139745 GCA_009735665.1 Angiostrongylus cantonensis
TATATATATATATAGAGGTGTGGCGGTTTAAATTGACCCCACGAATATATCATCAGGTAACACGGCAGAAAACAAAATTAAAGTCATAATATCATTGGTAGGCAGCCTACAAGCTTTTTAACCCTATGGCTTTTATTCCTCTCTCACAGGTATCCTTCCGGTGAGAAATGTGGAACTACTCAACTTTGATTACGGTGGCGGACCATAAAAATCAAGATCAGTTTTATAGTTGCACTTGAACGATTTTGGAAAAAAAAATAAGCTTACTGTCTTCGGCAACTCTTCTGTTGATGATTTCGGCTGCAGGACGATCTTCTCTTTTATCCCATTTACTGGGTTCGTGCTGAAAAATGATCTACACCATCAAAAAATTACTCTCAATTGTGAGCTCTTTGTCGTTCATTTCTTCATAGGGCGCTCATTACAGTTATGAATTTTATAAAAAATGACAAAAAATGAGAATTTAATAGGAGCTTCTTTGCTTACGTAGATGACGTACATTTTGTTTCCGTTTTTCACAACTGGATTTTGCCATAGAAGTTCGAAAACCATAAAAATAATCCTTTGCTTACCTTCTTAGTCTGATTTGGAAGAACCGGTGCTGCTCCAGAAGCGTCGATTTGCATGAACTTCTCCCTGGCTTTCCCGGCCATCTTAATCTCGACATCAACACCTCTTTCTATAAAACAAAAAATTTTACAAAGCTCTATTTCGGTCGTCTTCTGATTCTGTCACGTTTCCATCGAACCAATTATGATTTACTAAAATTATTAAACAAAGCTTTATATAAGCAGAAATGCTTAATATGACAATTTCTTTCCAATATATTGCTGTTGTATGTATCAACAGCCGAATTCCTATTCCGGAATCCTGGTTTCTTTATTAGTAAGCAACTTCAGAACAACGACAAAAATGAAAGTTCGGTGATGTACAAAAGACATCTTCAAATGTGAATGGGAAGACAACAACGATGCAATCGAGGTTTGGCTCACTCCGAAAGAAATGCAGTATAGCTGCTAGGATCACCCAAAAAACCATGAAAAGAAAAGTGTCTTAATGGTAAATTTTTTATTTATTGCCTACTACAATTTTCTACGGCAGGGTATTATGTGTGATATAACTACCATGTAGCTGACATATTTGCAAGACTACGGACCGCAGATGTCTGCGGTGGGGAACGAACGCGCTATTACCCTTTCTAATGCGTTCACCACCACCACCACGGTATGCGGGTCCTTCGTTCTGCCTGTCTATCAGTTAGTTCTATCGATCAGCGCCATCGGCAATCAACAGTTAACGGGATTGATCTGGGAACCTCAAATCGGCAGTGAACCTAGTTAAGCTGAAGCTGCAGTCGCAATCGCAATGTTCACTATGTATTTAGATCAACCACCGATTTGGGCTCTTCAGATCAATCCTGTTAACGCGTGATTGATGGCACAGATCGATAGAACTAGTTGAGAGACAGGCGAAACGAAGGACTCGCATGGTGTGGTGGTGAAGGCCCCTGCAAAGAGTAATAACACGTTCGTTCCCCAACGCAGACACCTGCGCTCCGGAGTTTTGCAAATATCTCAGCACCATTGTGGTTTTATCATACGTAATACCCTACCGCGAAAAACTCAACTAGGCAATATATAAAAAGGTTAATATCTTAAAAGATCGTCATTAAAAAAGGATTGGAAGTTAAGTAATTCGATACCATCTACTTCGTGGCTCTTGAACGCTTCTCCTTTGTCGAATCGATCCTTGATCAACCCGACATCGGCTGCATCTTCTCCAGGACTCACAGATGACACGTTGCCTTCTTCAGCCTGGAAGGGAGAACAGGTCAATGTTATTAGATAAAAACTTGGTTTTCTTTTGAAACTAAACCTTTTTTGTTATGAATGTAAGGTATATTAGACGGTGGGGTTCATTCTTAAAAAACGGTTTTGTTGTTATACATCCACCATTCACAACGACGAGCACTCATCTGTTTAGGTGACAATGAAATTTGTTCTCCCTTAGTTGCTAGGCAAAGGATATACAATCAATCTTTCGGCGTTGAACAATCTCCACGAGATGTGCCATGCATTCGACTTAATCAAGCATCGTTTGTTGAAGTGACTGAACGCATATCTGGCCCAAACAATGACTAGCAGTGGCTCAAAGGTGTGTCAGTGCAGTGTTGCAATCCTCCTAGACAGGTCTAGCACCAATTTTCCAAGCCCAGAGAGATAGAAGGCTTGGTGAACTTGGGGCGTGGAATCGATCTCATGTGTATTACAGGGCTCCTCTAACCATTGCGCTATATCCCTCCATTCTCTGGTTTTCGAGAATTACAGTTTCTAGTTTCTTGGTATGAAAAGAATTTTTTTAATTTATCAGACCTCTCAGCTTAGGAGGTAAAAATCACTGACCTGCTGTTTGGCTCGTTCAGCGGCGGCTCGTCTAGCTAATTTGTATCTCAAAAATTCAGCTTCGATTTCCTTTTTCTTCAAGGCAGCACGTTCTTCTGGTGACATTTCTTCGTCTCCCTGAACGATCTATTTTAGTGCATAACATGCAACTCTGTTAAAAAAGGTGATAATCTAACTGGGGAACAGTTTCGACTTATAACTTTAATGATGCTGAGATATTTGCAAAATTCAGGACCGCAGGTGTCTGCGGTGGGGAACGAACGCGCTATTGTGCTTTCTGGGTAGTAACGCGTTCACCACCACACCATGCGAGCCCCTCGTTTCGCCTGTCTCTCAGCTAATTCTATTGATCTTTTGCTATCAGCAATCAACAGTTAGTGGGATTGATCTGGGGAGCCTAAATCGGCAACGAACCCAGTTGAGCTGAGGCTGCAGTTTTAATCCCCTCTTCGTCTTCCTGATCGATCTATTTTAGTTCTAGTACATCACATGCAATTCTACTAAAAAAGGCGCTAATCTAAGTGGGGAATAACTTGGACGTAGTTTCAAACAACAATTTTAGCGAAAATGAATAACAGAAAGGAGTCACTCTATAGTTTAAAGATGATGCGCTAGGCGATTACGTGTAATTCAAAGATTTAACCAATAATTTTCGGCAATGTACAAATGTAAGACAGTGTCACCCTTGATGTTCTCTTTTCAAGTGCTTAAAATATTGAATAGTGGCTCGCAAGGAGTTCGTCACATACGTGCCGCTATCCGCAGTGCTAGAGTAATAACTGAAGACAGCGTATAATAAAAAGTTAAAGGATAAAGCTTTCGGCGTTGATCAGTCCATGAAGGGTGCTCCATGTATTCGACATTATTAAGTATCATTGGAGGTGATAGAATGCATATCTGGTCTTCACAATGATTCACAGCCTCCTACCGATGTATCGATCAAGTGCTGTGCTATCCTACCAGATAAGTCTGGTACGGATTTGCCAACCTCGGAGAGTTGGAGGGCTTGGTGGGCCTAGAGTACGGTGATCGATCCCGAGTATGTTTGCAGGGCACCGCAGACCACTACGTTACAAGCGCTCACTGAAGACTTTTCTTAGCAGGTTTCTCAAGAAGACACGATACAGCAATGATAATATGAGAACAACTTTAAAAAAAAATGCCAAAATACTGTATTTGGGTGGCAAAATATAGGGTAGGAATTAATATAGTATTCGTTTGGAAAAGTGTTCAGATTATATGTAAATTTGTGTGGCAATTTACCTAACGAAACAATTTATATGGGATAGAAAGTTACAAAATGAATTGAAAAAAGATGGACGAAAATAAAAAAAATTTCAAAAAATTTGTGATAAAAATTATAAAAAAAAAAGTTTAACAAGAAATAGTCACTTTAACAGATCTACGAACAAGCAATTCTTGTGACTGAAGCTCTGGCCTTTGTTCAAAACGAACAGCTGGCCGTCAAAAAACTAAGAACCAGGTGCGGAGGATGGATATGTGATATAGTGAAACAAGAAGAGAAGGAAAAGAAACCGAGTAACACGATGAATGATAGAGAAAACTAGTGCGAGGAAATGAGTTCTGATTTGTGATGAGAAACAATAACGTGAAATCTAAATGTTAAGCGCTCGCTCTAAAGGCCAAATTTTGCTCCTCATTTGTAAGCACGTTTTTCGTTTTCGATATTAATTTGTAGTCAACTAATGCTGTTCTAATGGAAATTAAAAGGTCTAAGAATTTTACATGGACGTAGAGCAACGCAACCACTATCTAATATTAACGTTGATGGCCTCCTGAGAGCCAGAAAAGAAGGTCAGTTTAAATGGGACGAAGAGCAGAGAACTATCTTCAGGAGTTTCTTTTCTGCAATAAAGAAGGATCCTTATCGCATTCTGAACACTATGAACGACGTATATGGAGGACTGAAGCACTTCTCGAAGCGAAATTTCCCGCCATGAGAAGTTTTTGGCATATCCGAAGGATAAAACCATAGCGTTTACCATACCACTCTAAATTCTGACGAATAAAGAAAAGTGGAACAAATATAGTGAAGAAATATTGTCGAAAAATCAGACATTATCAGCATTAGCTGAAAAATTTGTGCCGAGTATTCATAAGCTATCCGGCAACATGAAGATGTTCTTCTCAACTTCTCAGAAATTACGGTCCAGAAACTGAAGGACAAGTTGATTTGGCAACGTAAAGATGTTCTTCTCAATCTCTCAGAGGTTCACCTGTCACCCTGTCACCTGTAGCAGCTGTAGCCCCGTTGATCGTCGAGTGACTCGAGCGGGCGCCAGTAAACCCTCCATTTTTCCCTGTCGCGAGCAAGAGTAGCCCAGTGGGTTCTGGTTGATCTAGGAACTCGTCGAGCATCATATTTTTCTTCTAGGCTTTTCGTGACTTTCGAACTCTCAGCTTTCATGGCGCTCAAGTGAAGGTGTTCAATGAGCCGATCGTATTCCTCGTCGATGTTGCCCGTAACGGCATCTTCCTTACAGCCGACTAATGAGTTGAATAAGTCCCAGTTTGTAGTGGTTCTGGGACTTCGGTTTTTGAATTTAGCAGCTTTTTCTCCTTTCCGTGAGAAGTAAAATCTTGCGCGAAGGAGACGGTGGTCTTCTCTCGTGTAAAATTTTAGGACAACAGCGACATCACTAAGGCAAAACTTTCCATTTACTGTGATGTGGTCTATTTCGTTATGGTACCCTCCATTGGAAGATTCCGACGTCCAGCATTGACGGTGAGGCTTCTGGAATTGCGAATTACCATGGATGGTCTTGGTCGCCATGATAAACTCAGAGAGCCGCTCATCCTGTTCGTTCCATTGTAATCCGTATGTCTCAATGTGACGTTCTTCAGACGATCTTCTTGGTCCAATGTTGGCATTGAAATCTCCTTGATGACCTTGAAGAATGTATGGTCTTCTCTGTAGAACATCTCCAAGTCCATGTAGAACGCTTCGACTTCTTCTTCGTCATAGTTTGATGCTGGCGCGTAAACGACGGAGATTGTCAAAGCCGGTATTGATCCACATCTTTTTCATCGTAAACGTCCGATTTGGGTTGTAAGCTGTTCGAATGAATCGATGTTCGTGGACAAACTCGTGTTGACGAGAACGCCGACACTGCCTACTCCTCTACTGTCGCATGTTCCGAGGACCATTTCTTCTCCAGTGCCATTGACGGCGTTGAATGGGTGGCGTCTGAAGAACCGGCCAGACCGATGACGTCGTACCTTATCATTCTTGCTTGTATGAGCAAGTCTTCGATCGAGGACTCGGATGGAAGTGGACGGGCATTGTAGGTACAGAGCGTTAACATAGTTCTTGATTCAGGCAGCTTCCATTGGCCCTGAGATTTTAGCTGCCTCTCCGTACTCCTCCTACCCAACGCTGCGAAATTGGGGGCTCTTTTGCGACCAGAGGAATGAGGACCGTTTTTTTTCTACTGTGTTTAGCATTTTTGATACCCACGTATAGCTTGCTGGGCTCTGAACGTGGGGTGGCTATACTCACTGGTAGCTTGCCAGGCTCTCCCAGAGTGGGCATGGAGCTTATTTGTTGGAGGCGACTCGTAACCGCCTCCCATATACTTCCCTGTCACTTGATTGTAGGCTTTTGTCCGAATTGATTCCTAGAATTCACTTCTCAGGAATTACGGTCCAGAAACCGAACGATGAATGGATTCGGCAACATGAAGGTGTTCTTATCAATTTCTCAGAAAATCTATTGAATGGAAACTACACTGGGAACATGAATAAACAGGAAAATTTTAAATCATAGGTAAGTTAATTTATTCCTCGATTTGCAGCCCTTGAGTGGTTATAATCGAATGGGTGTGGGTAGCAGTGATAGTGATGGCCATAATCACAAACACGTTGTTTGTTCAATCCCGTTGTAGGCTCATCAAGCGTCTCAATCGCGGTCGGTAGATTGGTACTGGACTTGGGTAGGAAACGTTCACTCTCTGCAATTCAAGTGGGGTGCTTTAGGCCAACTATCTCAGGACTCCAGGGAGTATCGACTTAGCCAACATTCACGATGAAAAAAAAATCTTCAAGCAGCAACCGAGCCTCAAACGTAAGAAGTTTGAAAACCTTCGTGGATAATGGATACGAGGAAAGGTGTCGAATGTGAGAAATACTGCGATTCCTACAACAGATGTGAAAGACTGGCCGTCTAATAAAATGATCGCTAGCGCTATGACTATTTTTAATTGTTAGTACTTCTGCTGGCTTGAAAGACTAGCTAAGTAAATAAATAGATAAATTACAGATAGCTAAGCCAATAGATAAACAAACAAGTAGATAAACAAGTAAAATAATAAGATAAAAGTGAAAAATAATTCTAACATGCTCAAATGCCGCCTTGATTCCACCCAGATTTACGTCACCAACAAGATCCACAGTCGTTTTTTGTATGTCCACATCACCTTCGCCCCGCTCGAAACGTTCTTTGAAGCCTTGTAGTTCTAAAAGAAGTATCGTTATAATACTCGGCTTTTATGCATCTTCTATGGTTTTTACTTGTTTTTTTACTCTGTCGAAAAAAAACCGCTAAATTGATTGCTTTTATACTGCATTTGAATTCCACAAGAATGAAGCGTTCGACGCTGAACAAACCCTTAAGGATGATAAGGGATCAATCTCTCAGCGTATTTTTACCCTTCTATACAGCCAATTTGGCATATGGCTATGCTGAAAGGATGGTAATCTCGAGCATGAAAGGCAGTTCTAATCAAAGTGGTACACTCATGCTTACAAATCCAATAAATAAGAGATAATGCCCTCGGCATTGATCTATCCCTGAGTGAGGCGCCATTCATTCGACTTCAATTAACTATCGTTGGAGGTAATTGAATGCTTAACTGGCCTTTACAATGACTCGTGTTGTCCTATCAATGTATCGAGCCAGTGCTACTATCCTCTCAGACAAGTTTGGTAGCAATTTGCCGATCCCAAGGGGATGGAGCAGGGGAGACCTGGTGGATCTGAGACGCGTGGATCGATCCCATGTGTATTACGGGGCACCTTCGACCAATATTCTTTACGCGCCCATCTCTCCGATTTAAAAACCCTTATTTATTTCATATATTTCATTGTGAGGAGAAATTCTTAGGTGGATAAATGAAATATGGAACTAATTACTTATATTTCTCTACCTGCTATTGCTTTACTTCAAGGCATCCTTTATTATCTGTATTGCTATAGAATGAAACCTTCGCACCGCAGAAAACGCTTTGTTCAATTGTTGGGGACAAACGGCGATGTCCAGTACAAACGTATATCATTTCGCTGTCAAGATGACATGCGATTCGATTGAAAACAAGACGAGAGATCCGCACAACTGACGAAGTGAACACCCTTTTAAAATGTCTGACTGCATGCATTTCCATGGAAAACACCACACAAGAAAAACAGCTACCAAGCATTTCTTCAAAACGAAAAGGGCAAATGAACCACTACTTTACAAAATCGTTTTTTACCCTTTGTTGAAGAGCAGATCAATCGCATTTTTTAAACTACTTTCTATATAAAAGGATTAAGGGCAGATGATATAGCCCTCGGTGGTAATCAACCCCTTACGGGTTCAACATTCATTCGACTTCATCACGAGCTACGTTAGAAGTGGTTGAATGCAACGCTATGGAAGGAGATTGCTTCCGACTATGTAGATACAACGTAAAGTCTGATTCTCAAGTGCATCATAACTGCTGAATACTCTATAACACCCCGAGCATGTGAAATGCGATGTGGTCGTGTTTTTCAGGAAACTGTAATAGAAAAGCTGATTCTTATGATTGAGTAGATACCGTAACATTATACATTTCAAAATCTCTGCTGATCTTGAATAACTGAGCACACTCTCACACTTTTCTCTCAATCATCTTTGCAAATTCACTTTCACGAAAGCACAACCGCTCCAAAAAAAAAACCGCTGAAATTGGGAATTTGTTTGAAAACGAAGCAACAAAGACGAAAACAAAGAAATCGATAGTTGCAGAGGCATGTAAAAAAAAGACAAAGGCTAAATCTCTCAGCGTTGATCAATCCCTGAGGGATGCGCCATGCATTCGACTTTATTCAGTATCGATGGAGGTGATTGAATGCATATCTGGCCTTTACATTGACTCGCGGTGGCCGGCCGATGTATCGATCCAGTGCTGCTATCCTCCCAGACAAGTCTGGTACCAATTTGCCAACCCCGGAGGAACGGAAGGCTTGGTGGGCCATGGGCGCAGGAATCAATTCCACGTGTGTGTCACGATGGCGCCTCCAACCACTGAGCCACATGCTCCACCTACGGAGGCATGTAAGTGTTAAGAATACTTATGGTCTAGGCTTACGGTAACCCATTGCCCTCGACAAATTTCTAGCAGAATACCAGGTGGAAGTCATTCATCGTTCCTGCCAATCAGCCAGCGTTCAGCGAAAAACACACGACGCAGCTGGTGGAAATTCGACGTTCCCGTGTTCGCTGTAACGATTGAACAAATAATGGTACAGAAGTGTTCACGGAACATCTGGCGAGTTCGCAGTGACCCCATGATTTACTAGTGAGGAGGAAAAAGAAGGCGAGCTGTTTTGTGAATTTTCTCACCGTAAGGTGGTCAAACGTAGTAAAGCTCTATGATAACACCACTAAGCATTGCGATGGTGATTGAATGGTTATTTAGCCTATACCCTGGTCTTTATGAGAAACCTACGTAATTAACAACGAGCCAAAGACCGAAAAAACCCTTGAAAGTATGAAGACATGTTAAAAAAGTAACAAAGGCAAACACTAAAGCGCTCGGCGTTGATCAATTCTTGAGGGATGCGAAATGCCTTCGACTTCATTAAGCATCGTTAAAAGTGATTGAATGCATATATGACCCACACAATAACTCACAGTGGTCTACCGATATATACCGTCAGTTGTGCTATCCTTTTAGACAAGTCTGGTACCAGTTTGCTGACCCGACCCTGTGAGGATGGAAGGCCCAGCGAACCTAGGACGCGGGATCGATCCTATGTGTATTGCAAGGCGCCCAACACCACTGCACTACATGCGCCCTTTTTATTTAAAAGTAATAGTTATCTTCTTACAATTTTCTTAAAGCGTATTGTAATATTTTGGTGTCCTAATGCTTTTTTATTGCGAAACCCATTGAGGAAAAACGTGATTTTGTCGTTAACTGTGATGCTTCACCTTCAAGCGATACTATTTCATTCATTTATTATCGATTCAATCATCAAGTAGCTCAAAAGACTACCACTAAAGCCTCAGCTTGTCTCTGATGGCGCCAGATACGAGCTCCATTAGCTAAACGGAGGTAAATAACACTTCACATTTCTCATAAGGTTCTTCATTTTTAACATTTTTCCGAAACTGCAAGTGGGAACAATGACAGGAATGTTGAGATGTGAGCAAAACGTGGAACCTCAGTTGTGCATCAAACCCGCCATTACTGATTGCTGAGTTCACGTGCAATCCACCACACCAACTGTGCGCTTTGCTTTATCTTTCTCCCGGTTATTTTTTTAGCTCCTACTGGTCTTGAGCGCGTATGGTGCAGTGGTTGAAAGCGCCAGTGGACACACACGAGGAGTCGATCCCCGCTCCCATGGCTCATCAAGCCTTCCTTCCCTCCAGAGTCGATAAATTAGTATCAGAATTGTCTGGGAGGATACCAACACTGGCCCTTTACATCGCCAGGCCACCGCGAGTCATTATAAAGGCCAGATAAGCATACAGTCACCTCCAACGATAATTAGTGAGGTCGAATGCATGGCGTATCCTTTAGGAAATGATCAACGCCGAGAGCTTTACCCATTTCGATACGGTGCTACCAGCAATCAGCCGTCAACGGGAATGATCTGAGGAGCAAAAATCAGCATTGATTTCGTGTTTTGCCCATATCTCAGCATCATTGTGGTTTTATTTCACACGGTAACACATAGTGAAAAAAGTAGGCAGTAATAAATGTTAAGACACAGTAACGGGGTAGTTCGCGAAAACTCATCGCCATAAGATGGAGGACGAAAGTTATACCTAAGAATTGCTGTGAAGACTTCTAGAAATTTCTCCTACATATCCGTCATCCGTTAGTTGGTGGAACGGTTTTGAACGAATTAATCTGCAGGATCTGAGCAGCTACACCAAACAATTAAACATTAATTGAACAGTGAGTGGAAAGATATGTGTCAAACCAGTGTAGAAAAACAGACCAACCACAACCTGAATCAAACTGCTTTCTTCGGAAAAACAACGAACTCTTTCGCTTTTAAGTGCTCATCTATCATCTTCGAATGCGTCACCCAACACCCTGTATAAATCTCCCGAAATTCTTCACACTAATGCGGTCTCCATGGTTTATGTTTTCAAGACTCGGCTTAGGTCCTCATTTATATCTATAGAGGTCACTTACGCTTGAACTGCAACTCTTCCAAATCTTTAGCACTTCTCTCTATAGCTGCAGTTTCGAAAGCGGAGCCTTGCATGAACGACTTCCTCGCCTCGGCTGCTCCTAAAAATCAGAATGTAACGAAATTTTCACCACGTTGTAAGAATAGCGCACATTTTAAAGAACACCAACATAGTTCCATACTTAAGTTAGTGTGTTTCATATTGCACAACTTTGCAGTATGAACCAAAAAAATGTGAACAACTGGCATCTAATTTTTGGAAAGACTTGAAGAACAGTTAATCTCACGAATTTCTTGAACGAACTGAATGAACGACAGAGCGTCAAATTTGGTTTTCTAAACGTTAAACTGAATCTGTAGAGAATAACAAAGCAGATGATTGAGAATCGATCAAACAAGAAGAAAAACGACATTATTCTGCGTTTAAGAAGAAGTGGTTCTCTAGTGGACCATAAAGTCCGTCGTTGATTTTAAGCAACGATAATTCATGCCCAACCTTGATGCGCTCACCGTGGACCCGAACCGTATGTTTCGGGTTTCTTTTTCTCTTCTTTTTTTTTACCAAGTTCAGTGCTCATTGTATTCATTGTGTGATCCCTATCTTCTCAAAGACGAACAAATCTTAAAATTTTAATTGAATTATAGCTCTAGTTACAAACGTATGCATACGGCATATTATATTGAACACCTAAACACCTTCGTTTTATAAGTAACGAATTGAAAACGATTTTCGCGTCAAGACCCCAGCATCCCATGGGCTCAATTGATGGGATTATTAAACCTGATTGACCGCGCCGCTCTTTTTAGTCCGAGTTTCCTCTTTGTTGGGCTACCAGTGGTGTTACATTATGAAACGTTTTCAAGTTTTATTCCAGTTCTCAAGATCGACTTTCTATTAACCTTGTATATATATATATAATAAAGTATATGCGCATATATATTACTTCCAATATAACACTTTTACTTTAATATGACACTTTTACTTTAATATGACACTTTTACTATACTATAATACTTTTAATATGGAAGTCACCGGGAAGATGTAGATGACCTTGGAAAGAACTTGTGAAATGCAACGTTCACCAGAAATCACCTTCAGAATATCGCTTCCTTATCAGGAAAAGCAATGCACGTATAGCATCCGAACTTTCTTAAATTAAGAACTTTTGAAGAAAACCTTTCTGTTGCAGAAAAGCTACAGAACACGCATAAATCACACGAAAGGCATGGTGGATGTGTAGCGTGCGAGCGTTTCAGCACTGAAGGTGATTTTTGACGTTGTGCTTAGACGGACAGAAAACAATGAAGTGACGACATCGACAATGGATACTGACTGTGGCAAACTACTCTTTTACTTAACGAAGCCAGCTTCGATTAATATCTTAGTGCAATCACAACGGTATCTAGTCTCTATAAGACCTATTGAAAGCTAGAACATCGACCGTACTGATATGCTACTAAAGTCACTGACTGACATAAATCCAGAAAAAGCCACACAACTGCAGTAGGCACATGAGTGATGAACTCACCAGCCGTATCTAGTTCGCTACGATCCCAATGACGTTCGACAACAGTGTCGGATTCGTTGCGCTCATGGAATCGCTCTTTCACGGAAGGCCCACCCTTAAACAGAGGATTACGGTAGGAGAAATAAGCGTGTGTGTTAGTGCTTACCGTATTCACTGAAAATTCCTGACATTCTATTTATCTGTTAGTTGCATTCAATTAAGCGCTAAAAATTGGAAACAAGTGAAGCATGTCGCTAATACTATTCAAGCATCATGAATGAGAAGAAATACAGAAGAAATTCATGGAAGAGGAAAGACATGTGATTCGAGAACGTATGGAAATGAATAGAAATTCCAGAAATAAGACTCCTCCATAGCTTATAAACAACCGAAAGAATTCTAGTCAAGCTACACATGAATGCAGAGATATAATTGATTAACGATATCTAAAGGTAAGTAAGAAAGTCAAAAAAGACGAAACGTCAGGTAATAAATGAAGCATTGAGTCAAAAAATTATTTTCCTTTGTTTCACCTTAAGTTGCTCGAGTTCTTTTCGTTCGGCTGCTTCTTTATGCTCTGCTGTTTCCACTTCTCCAGTTTTCCACTTATTCTTTATGTCATCAACCTAAAAGTGCAAGCAACCAGAAGTCTTGCATGTAAGAGAAATGACAAAAGCAAAACAAAGAAATCTTTTACACAAGTGAAACAATGACCTTAATAATATTTTCACCACCTAGAAAAAATAAATAGTAGTTTTTCTAAAATGATTCGGGAAAGAAAAGTCATTATCACAATCCATGAACATAAGGACTATTCTGTATATTCTTTTTGAGCAAGGCTACAGTAACTCTCAGTGCGAACCTGAGCAAAGTGCAATTCTTCCTTTTTCTTCTTTCTGTCCTCCCTGATAATATTTGGATCGCGTTCACTTTCTTCTTCTTCACCGTCTTCTTCCGGACCTCCGGTTAAAAACCTGAAAAAATTCTTTTCAATAGGATAAAAATGTTGATCGATGGCCCGAACGATAATTACAGTCATTTTCTCATGGGTGACGAATTGTTAAAGCCCAAGGACTTTTGAACTCAGCAAGATTTCTCATGAGGACATCACAAGGTACCCATCTGACCTCATTAGGAAGAAATGCTTAAAAATACTTATATTCTTTCTAACGATAGGTTATAATAAAGCTTTCTATTCCTGCTAGAAGAGAAGATAATAGTCTAATTATAATCCTAAAGTTTGGATGTTCGACGATTGTTCAGCAGCTCATTTTTTCATTACAATGTTTTATTCCTTTAACGAAGACATTTACAAAAGGTTACAAATTTTCAAAAACCGAGAAAACTGAGTAGCTGCGCATAAAAGTCACTAAAATAGCCTTTGAAAAGCGAAGTAGAGTCGAGGTTTAAAAGGTCGGTATTTCCTTTTATTTCAGAAAACGTGAGTCTGGTTATTGTTGATAGCTCTTATCCCTGAATGGAAGTCATTCATATCGACAACTACCAGAGTATTAAATCTCTTTCGGCATTCAGTCTTATTCTCAAGTCATTTCAGCATAGAATACTAATAGCGAACTTTAACGCGCTTCAAAAACCTGTGGAAGAGCGCTGATTACGAAAATTGTGTAGCAAACTTACTTTTCCTTATTGGCTTTCACCTTGCCAGCTTGCAACACCTCATCCTCGACCTAAAAAAAAGTTATTTAAATGTATTTTCGCCTGAAAAGATAAAAATAATAATAAAATGTGATAGGCCTGATAAATGTCTAATCAAAAGGGATTTTCTTTTAACTTGGATAGCTTTAGGAAGAGAAAATCTTTTGTCTCTTAGCAAGGCTTTCCAAGAGTTGTGGTAACTAACCAGCGATCACCAGCCAATTTTTGCAGTCCTCCGGAAAGAATTTCTAAACTCTCACTAAATTTTACTTAACTTTTGACAGAGTTTTTTTTTCCTTTATGATTGAAATTCTCATACAAATGTTCAACTTCGATCTCAAACCGCAGAGAGTGCTCCAGTAGAATGGAGAGAGGAAATGAATGTAAAACGATTTTGCAATAGCTGGATTATACGAAGTTATTGATTATAGTTAAATAAATTAGGATACAGTTGCAAAAGAAAAAAAGAGAAAGTCAAGAAAAATAGCTCTAGTCCATCATTTCGATTTCATTTACATTAAAGGTCTTTTCAATCCTTTACAAAACGCTGTCATTGGAAACTTCTGGTCATCAATGACATGACGTTCGCATTGCAGCTTTTACCACAAACGATCTCTCTTCTCCAATTTCATCGGTTTCAATGTTCACCCGGCTGAATACCTATGATATTTGTCAAAGACCAGCCCAGACTAAGTGCTATGTTTGCACTGACGATGACTAGCAGTGGTTCCTATGTGTTGATATGCTCATATAACAATCCATTTCGCCATTCTCGAAGCCGAAGAGGTGAAATTTATGATAAACGAGAAAAAAAAGCACTGCTGGAATTTTTTAAAAATCTGGAATCTGAAGTGTAAACCAACGGCGGTCAATGATTTATAAACTACAGCGTTTCCCAAAACAAAAAAAAGAGACCTTGTTTATACAAAATGTTTATTGTGGCAAACTACTATGGTATGTGTCCAAGCTTCTCGTTTTTGGCATTGAAATTTCATCATTTATTTCCAGACGAAGCCCTTGTCCAGACAATGATCGCACTTTAACTTCAGCTTGGAATGGCGGAGTAGATGTGAAAACTGGTCCAGGAAATTGAATTCGCGAGCATTTCGAGTTACTATGACAATCATTATTGAACTGAGGATTTCCAAGTGACTTGGTATTGTGCTAGATGGAGAAGGAAATTGGGAATAGCGACGAATTCGAAGTCTCTATTTCCGGATGTGCATGTTCTTTGTTTTAACGACAAAAACCTTTGGTAACACTTGGAATTCCTAAAAGGTTGGATTGGGATAATTAAAAGAGACTGTTAACTTTTTCTATTCATTTGCAAAACTCCGGACTGCAGGTGTCTGCGGTGGGGAACGAGCGCACTATTTCAACCTTTCCGGGTGTTAATGTGTTCACCACCACACTACGCAAGTCCTTCGTTTTGCCGGTCTCCCAGGTAGTTCTACCGATCAGCGCCATCAGCAATCACCCGTCAGTGGAATTGATCTAGGAAGCCCGCGGCAGTCAATGAAGTAATAGACAGTAAATAAAAAAGGTAACATTGGGGTCTCAACTACAGCCTCAGCTTGACTGGGTTCGTTGCCGGCTTGGGCTTCCTAGCTCAATCCCGCTGACGGGTGATTGCTGATAGCGCTGATCGATAGAACTAGCTGAAAGTCAGGCGAAACGAAGGACCCGCATGGGGTGGTGCTGAACACTTTAGCACCCGGAAAGGGTAATGTAATAGCGAGTTAGTTCGCAACCACAGACACCTGCGATGCGGAGTTTTGCAAAAAAAAGCAGTGTAATATGACAAAAGAAGTTTATCATGGTTCTGTCATGCGAATTTGAAAAAGATGGTAGAGTGGGAACTCAACTTCGAAAAACAGGAAGAGTTTATTACTAAATGGCTTAAATGTCGGGATTCAAATAACGAGTTCTGTCAAACGGCTTGTTAATCGAAGATGGAGCATGTGCCACGAAATTGGCCGCCATTCAGGTTCCTTACGTCAGGGGGCTGCGCGAAAACAAAATTATGGGTGAACCAATGCCATGGCAGAGCACGGTTAGCCACTTAAGCACAGCAAATCAGTAATAGCAGTGAGTTGCCATCGGTAAACGAAATGGAGTTTACCTGTGCTAGACTGAGTTACTCCATGATCACGAGCACAGATAGTAGACGTGACGGTTAAATACAGAATACCGAGAATCACCCATTATTCTAATGTTGCATAGATGGTAAT
The DNA here is from genome assembly GCA_009735665.1 of Angiostrongylus cantonensis. Taxonomy (NCBI): domain Eukaryota; kingdom Metazoa; phylum Nematoda; class Chromadorea; order Rhabditida; family Metastrongylidae; genus Angiostrongylus; species Angiostrongylus cantonensis. Next base: position 1,122,596 of record MQTX01000077.1, read on the forward strand.
GGAAAAATGAAATTGTGTTCGCATACGCTTTCAATGTGGGTGCATGTCGCATTGTTCATAAATGTCTCGTAATTTTGACTCGATCCTGGACACTAGGGAAAACAAGCCTTCCATCACTGGAAATGGATGAAAAATTCGTGTCGGACTTGCCTGGGGGTACAGAAACACCGATTTGATACATACAGAAGTCACCCCATGTCATTGTATGGAACAGATATGCATCCGGTCGCTTCTGCGATGCTTACATGGAGCCAAATGCATGAGAAGTCCCTAAGGAATTGACGAATACTGAACGCTTCATCTTTTTATACGCCGCAAATGTCGTGATCATCACACTCGGAATTCAGCATCATTAGGGTTGACTGACGTCTTAGTGTGACAATCATCACAAAAGCGTCGTCTACGCGTTGATTATACCCAAATAAGTTGGTGGTTGTGAACTGGAACGTCAGTACGCGGGTTGTGCTGACGATGGTTACGCGATCTAAAAGAATTATTCGACGGAAAAAAATAGGAGTGGTGGAACAAACGCCAAGATTGAACGATTATGTGGATGGGTGAAAAACACTATAACAAATTGTCATTCAAAAAAAGGGTAAAAAACTAAACAGAACTCGATTTCCAAACAGAAGCTCTTCATTTGAAATGAGACTTGCATAAAGAAATTGAATACGATGTGAAACCAACATCGTAGGATAAGCTCGTAGAAATCCTCATGACCAATCAATAAATGGAAATCATTAAAAATTTACTAAACATCTTAAAAGAAGAAGATTTGGAAAAGTCATAACTTATAAGGGATATCGACCGTCAAGGTAAATACCACCAGTCACATAAAACTTCTTGCTAAGAATTTCTTGCCATTGTTTTTCTTCGTGCGGGATTTATATCATCAACTATTGTTTGTTAGCCACACACAACCCACCCATATCGCACTTGTAACATCCTATCCAGAAAAGTTTTGATGAATGACTGGAGAAGGTTTTTCAATACTTTTTTTTAAAAGGCCGGCGAAAGATGGTAAAAGTAGATAAATTGTTCGATAAAAGACTTAAAATAAGAAAAGATGATCGACTGATCTCAAGGACGTAAAAATAGGTGAGAAAAACCCCTTCGAAAAAAAAAGCGAAAACACTAACCTTTGTAAGACGTTCCACATGAGCCGCCTCCTTTACGGACGACTCGAAATCGCCTTTTTTCGACTTAAGACTCGTGATTTGCGCCAGTTCGTCTTGTACGGCGCTCGTGCCGGCTGCAAATATTTTGTTATAAAGCGCAGTTCGTATCGACCGATTCGTTAGATTGTGAATGATAGAATCCAGAATAATCTTGTCCGAAACTTCACAGGCATCGTAAACAAAAAGAATGATGTCGATCGCTAGAATGGAATGAACTGGAACGAGACGAATTTAAATAGTGCTAAGATTAGGACGATGTGTGAGAGTTCCACTACCGTATCCGGCCCAGTGCTGATTTCTCTAGCAGGTCAGCGAGAGTGATGGTGAAATTTGAAAGATTTCGAATAGATGATGAAATATATTCATACATAAATGAGACGGCCTGCGCTGGTTAGAATAGGCAGGCAGATCGGTCAGGATAGCGGACGACAATAGTCGAGAGCGAAGGGAGCGAAGAGAGCGCCGTCAACGTCGCTCAAGAGCTGACGACCCCCATAGACCTCGTTCCCACATCGCATGTGTTAATACTTATCCAATGAGATACAACCAACAAAATAGTAAATATATGCAAGAAAATTTATTACCCGCTCTACAGTTGATTGTGCTATGAATAAGGCAAAAGATCCGTTAATGTTTAACTGGGAGAAATGTTCTCTTATCTCAGCCGTTTTATTTGCTTTCTACTCTTTTTAATGGCAGTGTATATTGCGAAATATGATTTTGATTATAACTAAAGCCTCAGCTTAATTGGGTTCATTGCCGATTTACGCTCTCCAGATCAATCCCGCTGACGGGTGATTGCTGATGGCAGAGATCGATAGAATTAGCTGAGAGACGGGCGGAACGAAGCACCCACATGGTGTGGTGGTGAACGCGTTCCTCCCCGGAAAGGACAATAGCGCGTTCGTTTCCCACCGCAGACACCTACGATCCGGAATTTTGCAAACATCTCAACATAATTGAAGCTGTCCTTCTTTCACTCAAGCAACTCGTAGGAGAATTATTCTTCCTTCTCTCTACTGAAGGTTTCATACTATTGAAAGTTAATTTCTCATCGCCATGTTCGTCAGTAATGAGAGGTTTCAAAATTAATGGGAATTATCAGATTTGCGCAAATTCCAAAAACATTTAAGAAAAGAGAGAGGAATACAGGACTATAAAAGCTATCAAATTTTGCTGAACGGCAAAGCAAAGCTTCGATATGCTTCGTTATTAAAAGATTTAACCTGAAAGATTAAATAGAACTTTCTTTCGTTAGTACCATCATGTTTTTTATGAGGCCATCTTTCATTTTGGGGTTTTCCTCTCTTTCTCTCCCCCTCTCTCCTCAGCGAATTATCTCAAACTATAAAATTCTTCAATAAAATAAGTGCATAAATTTCATAGCAAAGTCTATTAGACGCAATTTCACAGACCAGATGGTACATTTGACATTACGAGACGCATTAATTCACGCTACAAATGACCGTTGACGATTGCGCGCTGTTTAAACGATGTAAGGACGGCTACAGGAAGAAATGATTCATCTCTCAGAGGGAAAAGAAGTACCGATACGAATCCAAGAAGAATGTTATGGCAGAAAATAAGTCTCAAAAAAACCACGACAGAAAACGTCAATAAAGTCTTCCATGAGTAGGAACAGCCATATTCAACAACATTTGCAATTGCCTGGACGAGATCGCTGAGTAACGAACGTTGGAGTTCTGCGCGATTGAAATCTGGATCAAGATTGGTTGAATCGGAAGAAGTGCGATTACCATTGGACGGTAATCAGATAGATTAGCAGTACTGATAGAATATTTCGATCAATACGCATTTGTCTCATTATGATTGAAAGAACTTTTGACTGCTGAGTATAGCTTTATGATTATGAACATGGTCGCTGAGATAGCTAAGTAAAGGCTGGAATGAAACAGTCACAGTGGAACGATCAGAAGATTTGAAAATGCGCTAGCATACGTTACCTGTGATATGATAAGCCTATTAAAAAAGGGATTCTTAAAATGAAGTTGACATTTTGGATGACATAAATGCAACTTCTGCTGTCTGTTAATGGAACAGTTGCGGTGATTAACAGAAAACATGAACGTCACCCATTCAAATGCTTCAAAGGGTGAGGAAATATTGCAATTATATCTTCTTCAGGCTCATCTTCATGATAATCAGAAAGTATGGACATTGAGGACCGGACTGCCACTACGTACCACTGGCCTGCATTTGGCTGGATGTTTTGTTACTTAACATTGCATGGAAAAAAAACCTACTGTTTTATGCATAATTCCAACGCTTCATATTTGTTTGTCCCAATCAATTTTTTTAGAACATATAAGGGCGAAGTCCAATTATAAATGCAAAGCTATAAAATGATCGTATTCCGAAAGAAAACATCAGAATATGAAATTCGATGGTAACAAGTGATGCTAAGAAAGAGAGAGCTAGAAAAGAGCACGATAAGTCTTTCGTTCCAGTTCCTTTTCTACTTCAATGCGGGACGGGTAGGAGGAGAAATAAGGCGATCGGAAATCATCAGTAAAAACGAGGAGTCTACTATGAGTTTGACATAATGAATTCTGTGAGACAATTCAAACTAGGCGACACCAACAGACACACATGTCATTTTTTCTATCCCCGTCCCTACACCAACTAAATGTTCCATCCCTCCGGGTCGACCAATTGGCAGCAAACCTGTTTCAGATCTGTGTATAACACCATATAGGCGTATCCGTCCACTGTTTGTCGTCGTAGATACATTGTTGCAATATATTTCACTAAGTATAACTCTCCGTAGTAGATTTTCATGAAATTCGTCTACGTTAGAAACTTTCCTTGTTCATCGAAGCTAATATAATTGTTTCAAAAGGGTGAGTGTGATGCAGTGGTTGGAGGCGCCCTGCAACACACACAAGGGATCGATCCCCTCACTCGTGATTCACCAAGCCTTCCATCCCTCCGGGATCGGCAAATTATCCCTCAAAGATTGATCAACGCAGTGGGCTTTATCTCTTTATCCTTTAATGGAATTATCTCAGTGTATATTAGGTTATTCGGAATTTAGTGCAGGACTCTTAATCCGTTTTTTTTTAAACGCCATACCTCAGCTCAGATAAACTTCTCATTCCCAGGACGGACTTTCGTTTAAGTTTAACACTGATCAACAGCACCGTTTTCTTAATGAGTAAACACGAAGTTGGCATTACAGCAAGAAATGATGTATTATATAATAGTATAGCACCCGAAAAAAAAATTACTGCCAAAGCACATACAAGAAGAATAATGTTACAAATCCTGAAAGAACATCCAACCTAATATTTGAACCGGAGAACAACTATACTGCTATCTTAGTAAGGCTATCTGAGTTGAGGAGTTCGACATTTTTATCTAAAAGCACAGACGAGAGTAGACCAACGTTAGACGGCAAGGATGTGCTTTCCGATTTGTAGGAATCCGTAACTGCTTGTGGTGATGAACTGGGCCGTCCGGTTAACGCCAGTTTTAGAATTACAGGAGAGAAAAATCCCGCCTCAACAGCAAAACAACAATTAAATGGAGGTTGATTGGATTCTTTCTTCACGATTCCTCAAAAAGGAAATTACCACATATTCATGTGTTAGGCTGTTTACTGTGCTGATATTTTTAATAACTTAACGTAGGCAGTTTAACACTCTAACACTTAGTCTAGATATTCCTATGATTTCCACCAGTTTGAGCTCGAATTGTGATTTTCTCATATTAAATCTCTCAGCAGACGTGATATTCTCTAATCTTTTCAGTTTTCGCCGAATTTGAAGATTTCTGGGTACGTCGAGATGTCGCATTATTTTCCGTGGTTCACTCATTATGAGAGTTTCTTCATCATTCTCAAAACAAAGGCGCAAACGTAGACGTCATGTAGTGTTCGTTGTTTTGATGAGAAATGGGATAATCTGCTCAGATAGAAAAGAAAATGCCAGGATCTTATGTGATATTTTTATGGCAATCTATAAGCAAAAATTTCTGAGATATAGGACTTTTCAACAAAGTAAACTTTTCTTGCGACCGCACTTAGCTCCCATTTAGAGTTATCATTATCCAAAATTCGTATAAAACTAGAGAATAACCGGATTTAGTGGTTTTTGCTGTTGCTGTTGTTGCAACGATTCTATCTGGTGCTTGATCGAAATGAAAGAAACGTTGAGACCACAGACCATCTCTATATAGATGTGTTTCAGATTCCACACTCTTGCTTTAATTTCCATAGATTCTATAATATATTGTATAAAGTAGATTGTACAGAATATTGGAGTATTCGGAATTCGTGGAGAGATCTTGACTTGTCTGCCAGACTCCTCACTTTCCGTTTCGTCAAGGGTCAATTAGACCAACACTATAAACAATCGCTCTTCTCGCTGAACACCATTTGTCCAGTCAGTTACTTTAAGAGTGGATTATCGCTGTTATAAGAGAACATGATTATGAGACTCGTATTCCAAAACATCAGATTACGGTGAGGGCGTCGTTGCAACAATCTCTGTAGCTTAAAATAGAAAACACAAAAAGAAAAAACAAGAAATAAGGTTTCAGACATTCCTCTAAGTATGCGAAATATTCGGTCATGTTAGGGAAACTGTGGAAAATGCTGGAGAACAATGGTTGAAGGTGAAAAGCCGAGAAATGTCCGCTGACAGCAAAGTGGAGGTCTAAATGGCAGTACTGCTCACTACCACCTAAGGAATTTTACCTCATGATTGATTATATATGTGGAATATGGACCTTTTAATCCGTGAAATGATACTCACATTTTACCACTCCTTGAAGTTGTTTCGGTTTATTGGTAACGGCAAACTCGTCATCGTCGTCGATATCACCACCGTGTTCGTCTTCTGAAATTCGTGAGATCCTCTGTGAATTTTTCATTTTTCTTGCTCTAATAGTTCTGTGATAGTCGCATGGAAAGCATTGATTTTATAGATCGTCAAATTGATTGTTTACAAGCTGCGGGAGAGATTTCGCATGTCAGCGTTCATCATTATGCCCGCAGATTCACATCGCAGATAGAACGTCCCGAGATAACGTTCATAGTGACCTTGAAATTTGACACACGGCCTATTACATAAACATCAAAACACCATACGAATGAACTGGAATCACAGTAACCATAAAGCAAGTCGAACGGGCTAATGTAAGCTATTAATGTAGCGCGCCAGTGCTGCGCAGTGGCCCCACTCAGTTTGCTCGAGCGACAGCAAATCCGTCACATTGTCTATGTGTTTCTGGGCTATGTATACTTATAAATAACTTGTCAGAACTTCTAAGTTACATAGCTGTAGAATGTTTGCAGAATAGACATGATGCTGTGTATAAGCATATTGAGCCCGCATTCGTTAATAATACAACGTGTATACGGTAGATAGAATGTAATCTACTAAACCGAGAGACTGGAACTCATTCCTGTGATTCAATCGAGCAAATGTTTGGTCGTCTTAGGATAGTTTGCAACCTTGCGATGTGCGAACAGGGGACGGGCCATGCAACTTCGCTGATAGGAATCTTGAGACAACTCTTATGAGTCTATGATCTATTTAAGAAATGGATGAGAAGCTAAACAGGGTAATAAATTGAATTTCAAAGTCTAAACTGGTATGTAAATGCAAGATGTTAAAAAAGTGTTAGGTTGGTATAATGTTAGTGAGTTATAAGTTTCCTTAAAGTGGCAATCTGTTCTACAGAACCAGTTTTTACTGCAATCGGCAACATTCTGCACATACAAAGAGAGAATGCTGTCACATCTCATTACAAAATAGTGACCTAATTGTACCATTAGATTAACGTCACGAGCACAATGTTCGAAATTTTCGTTCCCAGTATCCAACGAATCATGTTTGTCCCGAAGACCACACAAAATACTTTTTCTTACAGTTCAAATAGAATACCTAACTAGATATGGCACACCTTCGGTGTTCGCCTCCACAGAACTTTGCTGAACTTCGAAAAATCCGTTATTTTTCAAAAATGTCTTTCCAGTATTCTCGCAGTTCTTTTTGTTCTCAAGATTGTGTAAGACGTAGTTCTTAGAATTTCAGCAAAATTACTGGAATCTCGCCTTCTGTTTGCTTACTACTTGTTACTTGAAAATTGTTTTGCTCACCTTCAGTGTTTGCCGGATCCATTGTCTTTGCGATTTCAGGATGAAACACCTCCAGCATATGCACTTTACACAGAAGCGCTCCTTGATGCGAATTGTAATTTGTAGGTCTGAAAACAACCAATCCTGTTACCCTTGTGGGATATTATAACCTCTCAGGCATCATAGAACGAAAACAAAACCTTATCGTTTCTTTTTTTATTCTTCTGTTTACAAAGAAAAGCATATGTGGTGAAGAAGTGCGTAAGGTTCACTTTTTACTTTTTTTTCTGTCTTTCATCTTTGAACTCGTTTAAAATCGACTCATTTCGATTATAACGACAATAGCATCTCCTGTACATAAAGGGTTAAATAAAGAATTTTTAAAAGAATCGTTTGATGTGAGTGATTTGTCAAGAAAAATTGTCTTCAGCAACATAAAGTTGTTTGACTGGAAGAAAAAGAATTAAGAACATTAGGAAAAAAAAGAGAAGATTTTCTTTCATGGGGTAAAAAAATCATGAAGCTGGCTAGCTCTTCTCTTCGCATTATTTTCAGTTTTCTTCTCTTGCTTAAGAATACTAAGCGAACAGAGACAGCGCATTGAGATTCCGCTGGTAAAAATGCCATCGACAAAAAGGGAAAATCTAGACTTCGAACTGACATGATGAAACCAATTTTTAATTCCATGTCCTTAGACAAAATCGTGGTCAAAACCTTTTCTTCGTAGAAAAATATCAAGTTTTGTACGATATTTTTAAAGTAGAACTACGTAAGCTCCAGCTCCACAACCATCACTCATGAAAGTGAAGCTCAACTTAGATCTCAGACGACATATGGAAGAAAATAGTTCAATGTTCTATAGATTTAGATAAACTATCATAGAAATTTTCAAATTTATGAGTAGCATATACTGGACTACTAAAATAGAAAAGGTCTACGTAGAAGGAAAAGCAGGCAGTTGCTACATTCCTTTTTTCGTGTTACCTACAAAATCTAGGATTACTTTACACTACGATGTTGGTATGAGTTAGACGAGTTACTTATAAGTTACTTACTAGTTCGAAGTTCTTTCAGTTTTACATAATCCTAGGCCAAATTCAAAGCCTCCAAAAACGATTGCTAACAAAAGGGAGCGCAATTTAAAGTGCCTGATGTTGACACAAAATTCGTCAATGCCGTTATTATTGGTTTTTTTTTGAAAAGCCGGAGCTGCAGTCAGGTAGAGTGCGCTCTTTCAGACGACTACCATGGCACCATTGCGTACCACGAGGGCTTAAAGGCAATTGTCATGTCGTGGTTAGCAGTCGACGTTAGCCGATTGTCGACATTAATAATGTATGTGATAGAATAATCCAAATAGTGGTCAGTCGTTCGGAATTGTTGAACGACACCGACTCATTATGCTCAGTGCTGCTTTATCTCAGTGTATAACAGCAACGCTAACATTGCGAAAGATCAGATATTATGCGATTACAATGTCTAACTTTGCTAATTTTTTAAAATAGTTTTTAGGATCGACTTTCTATTAACTTCGGTATTGGATTATAAAATCGTCGTTTTCTTTCTCAGCAATCGAGGTTGTTGAACAATACATGGTTGACGGCAGGGCGACTCTGAGCGGCTGTTCTTCCTCGGTGGAAGAAAGGTGAAAAAAGCGGCTCTGAAGAAGGCGATTCTGCCGAAACGTCAGCTACGATTGTGTTGTATGTGTGTTATTGTATGGAAGTAAACGTATACTCTTTAACAACCTCGCGATTGCTAAGAGAAAAAACGATTACAGTTCTTTTAGTTTTTTTGATTGAAAACCCGTGTTTTGAGCACGAAAGTGACTGAACAGGCAGAGTTTCGTCCAATAAGAGAATATAGTGATTCCCAGTGTACCGTTTATATTCCTAACTACCTTATATTCCTCTATTGATTTGAAAATTTCAGAAACTTCAAATAAACTCTACAATTTTTTGAAAGTTCGAGTCCTAAACGTATTTAAAGCCAAGAGCGCGGTTCAGAAATTTTATGCGAGCCTAGTAGTACTACAGATCAAAGATGTCCTATAAATGTATAAAGTGCTGAACTCTTGAATTACTCTAGTTGCCGAAAACTTATCGTCGGCTACTGGAAAGCCAGCTTCGTCGCGAAAAGGTTAAAATACGATCGATCGAAGAATTCGCGATGATAAACGAAAAGAACGAAAATGTTCACATCTCCAAAGCCATGGCTTTTCAGAAAAAGTTGATAAAAAGAAAGTCGATAGAATAAAAAGAAGATTCTTCGTCTATAGAAAAAAGCAAATATCTGTGGAAGTCATAGAGCTATGCACCCATGAAGCAGTTCATGGATGCCTGACTGATTACTAAATCGGATATAGTAGGTTTAATAGAAAAGTCAAGTCAATTCTACTGGTAAGCCGTTTAACATCAAGAGTACAGCATTGATGACGTGTCCCAAAAGCAAGTTCGTACATTTGAGATAGTACGTAAGAAATGATAAGCGGCTTCATTTCACAGAAGCGTGATAAGCGAACTATAGCTCTGATCAAACACAAAGCTGTCAACATGGATGATACTTAAATGAGACGATACATATTGATTGAAAAAAAATGATGAATGAATTCCACATTTTCAATTGTACAGCTGTTTTTTGTTTAATTCTATTGCGTTGCTAACAAACTCGTTTTACATGTTCTATAGGATGTGCATTCATAAGAAGTCGAAAATTGTCAGAGAGTGAAAAAGATTTAGAGACTGCTTCCCAACTAATGCTAGGCACCGAAGATCGCGAAACTTACGTTAACTTCTTCTCACACTTCGAGCATTTGAAGCAGTGATTATGATAAAGCTGTTTGTTAGCGAAAATACGCTCTACTGGATAAACCGTTTTGCCGCAAACAGCACAATCCTTCGGCGCATCGTCAGCTGTCATGTCCTAAATGGTTCAGGCTTTATCTGATCGTTCGTTCCACCGAATATCAAAACATGGTACAATCGCCCATGAAGAGTCTCTAAAGTACCCAGGATCGACTTTCTATTAACCTCGGCAATGAATTGTGAATTCGTCGTTTTCTCTCTCAGCAATCGCGTGGTTGTTAAACAGCGTACGTTTACTTCCATACATACATACATACATACATACATACATACATACACACAACGCAGTCATCTTTCTGTCTGTGTTGAAGTGTTTGACCTAGTAAGCTGCGTATCATTGTACCCTTTCAGGATCCGAAGAAAGCGACTCTGCCGAGGCGTCAGCTACGATTGTGTTTATGTGTTATTGTATGGAAGTAGACGTATGCAGTCTGTAAAATCTTACCGATCTAGCATAAAAGCGTATTGTCCGAATTTTATCTACTACCTATTCTTTTTTTTCTATGGGAGAAAAGGCAAAGCAAAGACCAGCAAAGAACACCGTTAGTGCGGTGATACATGAGCCCACGGAAAGGGTAATCATGAGTTCATAGTTCAACTGAGGTTTCGCTCTTTGGTCACACCGCAGCATCCTCATGGTTATAATAAGCCTTCAAATTGGCAAGCATTTTGATAAATTCTATAGTCGGAATAACAGAGTGTCGGCAGTGAAACAGTTTGAGGTTTTCGTCAAAGTTTTCAAATACTTAAGTAGATGAAGACCGTATAGAAAAGGAATCATAGTCACATCATAGTAATATTAGCTGGCTGGTTTCTGCTTCCCGAATTCCCTCTGCAGGAGAATATTTTACCTGTGGGCTGCGTTAAAAAGCCCTATCATACTTCAAACTAGAAAATCCTCTTAAAGAACAGTCTCATATAATGCTTAGTGGATTATAAAGTGTACGGATCGTTCGATCAGCATCAATTCCTTAGGGGTGCACCTTGCATTCGACTTCAGTAAGCATCGTAAAATAGAATGAATGTTTACCTGGTTTATGCAATCATTTGTGTTAAGCCGTTTCTGCAGTCAGTGTTTAACACTTTTAGAGAACTCTGCTATCAGTTTGCCGATCCCGGAGAAATAAAGGGTTTAGTTTACCCAGGTCACAAAGTCGAACAGACGACAAAGTGTGCAATGCCATTATAAGGTGCCTCTACACACTTGGCACCTCTAATTGCACTATTCAAATATTATTAATACTAACGTTATAGAAACCGATTGGACCCATGTAACAAACAAACACTCGTATAAATTTTTTCAGGTCAATAAATTACCTAAGCTACGTACCCGATTAAAAGCTGCCTTCATTTTCTTAATGTCAGCACTTCGTTGAATTTCGATTTTTTCACGTTCTACTGTCGAATCATCAGCACCTTTTTCGAATCTAAAACATCATAAAATTTCTTTACTAATTAAAACTTATCAAATGCTGCACCTATCCGGTGGTCCAAGCGGTGGGACCTTACAATTTTCTTTCTCGAAGCACGAACCAAGTAGTTTCATCACAATCTCTTCATAAATTAGACCAACACAATGATATTATATAATAAACAAACCGGAGAGGGTTTCGCTCCTCAACAAAGGTTACCGCACATGTGAACACGTCCTCTTGGATTAAAATAGATCACGTTTTTATATTATTCGCTATTTACCTGAAGAATTAGAAAAGAATCTTCCCTACGGTTTACCGCCTCATCTTGGCTGGGAGGTGGTCTTGGGTGTCGGACTGCGATGCAAAACAAGAGCATTCGTCCCTCGACAGTGCCTCCGAAGCTGAGGAGTCCGGCGTTTCCACTAGGAAGTCCAGCTAAGAGCACAGCAGTACCAGGATCCACCACCATTTTGCGGCCAAACTAGTCGCATGGTGGCAAATCTCTTTCCGATCCACTAGGCCGGTGAGTGCCCGTAGTGGTGACCACCTGGAACGTGGCTGACTCCGGGATTCCAGATAAACAAAATGAGTATAAAGGATAATAATGGGTAAAGCTCTCGGCGTTGATCAATCCCTGAGGGATGCACCATGCATTCGACTTCATTAAGTATCGTTGGAGGTGATTGAATGCATATCTGGCCTTTACAATAACTCGCGGTGGCCTGCCGATGTATCGAGCCAGTGCTGCTATCCTCCCAGACAAGTCCGGTACCAATTTGCCGACCCCGGAGGGATGGAAGCCTTTGTGGGCCATGGGCGCATTTCACGTGCGCGCTGCAGTGGCGCCTCCAACCAAAGCGCCACACGTGCCTTTTTTTTTATCAAAATGACTAGGCCAGCAAAATCCCGAAAAATCAGAAAATATGCTCGGACCTGCACAAAAGATGGGTTATTCAAGTATCCAAGTAAATGTTAGAAAACAGCGGCTTTTTGAAAACGTTAGCATCTATATCGACCATTAACCCTACTTAACAGTCATCTTCAAAAAAAGAAAGAATTTTTGATATTTCCGTTTTCAGAAGAACTGCATTTTCAAAAAAGGTCGTCGCCTAGCTTTTTCACAGATGTGGTTATTCTTATTTGTGGGCTGATAAAGAATACGATAATTTGTTCTTCTTTTCAAGAGAAGAAAAAATACAAAGGAAAAAAATAGGGTGAAAAGGCGACAAGGAAGGAAAATGTCTAAGGGACGAGGTTGTATGGCTCTTGTTCATAGACGCTGAAAATTTGGCGTTTCGCTGCATTTCATTGAATATTCCTTAGTGTATTGTTGACGATGTTAGATGCATATTCCTTTCTGCTCATCCCGCTTGCTTTCCGTCTTCACAATTTTTTATTGCATCCTATACATTAGGATTAAAAAAATAATCGATCAGCTTTTGAAAATGGAAAAACTGAGCGCAGAAGTGCGCGTGAATCACCTATAATTCATATAGCACAAAATGGGAAGAGCACTCAAATTGAAACGAAAAGAATGAACAACTTAATGGAAGCCATTTAACATGGTAAAAAAGATAACAATAAGATAATAATGGTTTAGTCAAAAAAGCTCTAAATTATGGCGCTGCAACCATTTCATTCCCAACAAGTTATGGCTCAATTTGGGTGGTAAACAGCACGTTAAGGTGTAAGCGTGTAATCGACTTAGCGTTGGTAATTTCCTTAAGAACGTGCCATACATTTAAATCTGTGGCCCATCGTGCCCGCATCTGAACACATATCTAGCTTGAACAATGACTTGAGAGGGCTTATATCGATGACACGAGTGTTTTATGTTCTCTGACATGTTTGGTAACAATTTGCCGATCTCGGAAGGATACGAGAACTTGTTTGGCTCGGTATGCGAGGTCAAACTGGGGAGCGATTTGAAACACCCGAAACCTATAACCACAGCAAGATGATCCCTATTTTATGGTGTAGCTACACAGAATCATGTTCAGTCATAAATGACAGTTAGATGGACAGTTTGAAACGCCTTTCCAAATTATCTGGTAAGTGGAAGCCCCAGAACCGAATCGTGTACCTACGCTACCGGATTTATAACTTAAAGATGAAAAAAAAGAAAGAGCACTAAAGCTATAGAAGTACTTAGTTTGAATTGAAAGTGTTCGTTCACGATGAAAGCATATTCCGCAGTCAAGTTTTCAAACAATGGAAAAATTCATTCCCAATTCACCTTTCTTTGGCACTGGCTAGTGTCTCTTTGCCCAAGCCAATCGTATCCTTTTCCATTCGTTTCAGTTTTTCTTCTAAATTCTCTTCTAGTGTCGAATCAAGATTTTCGAATCGATTCTTGAACTTCGAATACTTTTCCTGTAAGCGATTCATACCGTCACACCTGATGGTAAAGTTCGCTCAACACATCATCACATAGAAACTTGAGAGTTTTCTGTTTTCTTCGTAAAGAAAATGCGCCAAAATTTAAAGATGGTAAGTTTGAAACAATTACCCTTTAACACAAATGATGTTGTGTACTGACTATAATGCATTTCTGTTCCGACTGTTTATTTTGTCGCAAAGAGTTTATTTTCTATTTCTTTTATATTCGACGATAGGGTACCTATCACAGATATTGTACCACCCGTGTTCTTTAGTTAGTAGCCTTGGACCCTCAAAATTTTACAGAAATCTCTTTTCGAAGAACACTTTTTTCCGTGGATGCCGCACAAATGAAAAAGTTAGGTATAGTCGCGCACGTGTTTAAATCGACAGAAGCTTGGCCAGCGTTCTATCTTATGTTTTTTGCTGTGTCCAAAAAAAATTTTCTTAGCTCGAACGAGTCCAGGTTCCAAGGAAAAAGTAGCAAAAAAGTAGTTCCAAATAACACAACAAAGCAAAGGCAAAGAGCAAGAGCATTCCAGTCTTATGCAACCTTTTATTATAGATTTTTTAAATTTATTTTACACAACCCGTCTTCAAATCTACTTTACGAATCTTGACGTCTTGCATTAGGTTTGCTTTCGCATCACTATTCACGAAAGCCCACGAACTTTCCGCTTGTGGATTGGGCTGCTGAGGGAATGTCGTCTTCTTTATGAAAATAGTTGAACGTCTATCAAGGGTACTCCTACTGGAATCCCAAAAATTCCACTTGGATTGGGCCTTCTGTGGTACCAATATTCCCAGCCTGTTGGGATATGAAGCTTATACACTCCCGAGCAGGTCTGGTAAGCACAGGCATCATGATGAACTAACTCAATTACTCTGCATTACCTGCCCTCTACATCAAAAGAAAGCCTAAAATAAGCGCAAATTTCAAATATGAGGACGAAGTGTATTCGACAGCAAGAACACGCTGAGTCCAAGTTCTTAAGACACAAGAAGAGTTCTAGCAAAACTCGTCTTCACTGCTGCGTTGCAGAGGAGTAGCAGCTATTTTGCCCTTGTGTGACAAGAACAAGGGATTTGATAGTTTGACAGCGTGTGGCCATTTCACAGAAAACGGCAGCAATCTTTGTTCTCGACAAGTTCAAGTGAACGACCTACGCATTATTGAGAAACACCAGCCGCATAAAGGCTCCTCGTTACGAGCACCTCTATCACATTTTGGTATGTTGGTCGTCGAAAAGAGCGGATGCCACTAAACATTCCATTTCTCCTTGACGTGTGTAACAGGAGCCCAGTGGGTTCTGCTCTTTCTAGAAACCCGTTGAGCATCGTGTATTTTTTTAGGTCATTGTGAAAAACTTCGACCATTTCTTGTTGGGCATTTTATATCCCCAGGAATCCGTGCACTGAGGGTTTCTGTCAATCGGTTATCGTTCATACGCATTACGTGTGCGGCCCACCTTATCTTCGATCGGTTGGGCGTGCAGAACGGCGTCATTAATTTTTGACCGTTGAAGTAGGTCGGAGCCTCGGATCCTCTCCTTCGCTTGTGTGAAGTGGGATACTGTTGGCATTTCCCTTTCGACGGCGTGTTTAATAACGCTGAGTGATCTTTCATCCTGTTTAAGTAGCGACCAGGTTTCTGATACATATGTGAAATCAGCAAGAATCCTGGAGTTGAAAAGATGGGCACGGAATTAGGTGTTCTCTTTTCACCTTCCTCAGTGCTCATGAAAGTTCTTCAAGAGGCTTGCTTCCTTATTCTCAGCACTAGAGCTTCGTCGTTCATTACGTCGAATTCTCGACATAAATACGCATACTTGGAGTAATCGGAGATATTTGTTCTGCTCAGCGTGAATGGGACACACGAAGACATACCGTTCTTCGTGAATATACCTTGTATATATTAGGGAAAATTACAGCACTTTATTATTATGAACAGTATTGGATAAAAACAAACTAACCTTCCCGATCTCGGTGAGTTTCTGGCGCTCTTCTGCAATAGCAGCTTTGGCGTGCTGCAGTTCTTCAGCAGCTGTACTGGGCAGCTTACCTTCTTCAAACTCCTAAAAAATAGTTAAAGAAGATCGAAGAATATCTTTAAGATTTTAAGAATTTAATTCTGCTTTTGGTTAAAATATTCTTCGTGTTTCAATCTTCTTTCATAAACTGTAAGGCAACAGTAATGCTCTTTGTCGCCCCTCTAGGTATATTCTGCTACGCGCTTAAACTTTTCCGTTACTTGAGCAACTTGGCGACAAAGTAAGGGTGCGTATGTGTATCCAGTTCCTCTTCCGTTACACGTTAATAAAACGGCAGTCGACTGGAGATTTCTTCTTATCTTTAATTTTCTTTTTTATTGCTAAAGTCCGATTGCCTCGGCCACATGACGACATAAACACAGGCTTAATGGCAAGAGCTCACGAGGGCCTTAGTAGTGTCATATGGGATTAAAAGTGACATATCACTTTTGCTGAGACGATCGCGGATTCATAGCATACTCTCTCAGTCTTTGCTGTATCGTACCTATTTGCACTTTTCATACACATATAAACTCAGACACAAACAGGAGCATAGATGTGCCTATTTGCTGGCATTATCCATGCGCATTTGAACTAAAGCATTTGTTTAACTGAGCAACTCATTAAAACTGACTCCTGGTTGCTTTTAGAAATAACCAATTTCCCATACGAATTCTCAGAGATATCAACGGGCTATTAGTGTCACTCTATCACCATGAACGGTGAAAATAAAAGACCAAGTATTAATGCGTTGTGTTTTCTTTGAGTGAGCAAAGTCCAATTGTGAATGAACACAATGTCGCCGCCCACGCAAGTCATTCGAACGTTAAAATTGCCCGCTGATGACGCAAGTGCTGCTCTACATTATTAGCAGTATATTATTCATTAAAAAATGAAAATGTGCCAGTGGTTGTTGAATATAAGTTGTTGTAATTGCAACAGCGATTCTCAAACCTGCTTCATTCTTTTCAGCTCATTTGCTTGCTTGAGTTGCTCGAGTTCTTCAGCTCGAGCGTCATCTTTTACGATCCCTTTCGGTTCAGTTAGGGCAGATTTCTGAACAGGTTATTAAACTTATGGATTCATCCTTGTACCGACAACATATCAAATAGAGCTGCATTTAGAGAATTCTGTGAAAAAGTAGCAAAATTGGAAACATGTAAAGGAAGATTAAGGAAGAT